>CM035836.1:231845450-232419405 GCA_020510985.1 Pholidichthys leucotaenia
GAAATAATACAACAATGATAGTTTGTAGTGACAATAATGCCAACATCTAATAATAATTGTAATAATAATAAGTAAATACTTCTGGTATGTTTAATATAATTATAGACAATATTACCATCATCATAATCACCATATACGTAAGTAGACAGGAAGTGCTACTTAAAACGATGTGTCGAATCATAGATTTTGACTCAACCAATTTTTGTAGTCTAGATGTTTGGATTATTCTAGTAATCGTTGTAGCTCTACCATGGGGTAGAGTTGAGACCTCATGGGAGGAGGTCCCATTTCAATCTCAGGCAGCCCAAAGACAAACCAGTTTTTCTCAGTAAATAACTGTGACAGGGCCTTGAAATGAATTGTTTGAATTGATTGCTGTTGTACTGACTGTCGATAATTTTTTTAATGAAACAGTGACATTGCTATCTTTTGGATCAATACCAATATCATCTTGTATACCTACTGTGATAATGAAATAGAAATTACATCACTTTTAGCCATTTATTTTAAAAATGTGGGGAAGAGTGAGCATGCAGCTGGCCTTACTATGCCCAAGGTATAAATATGTATTTCTAGGAATGTTGCATGGGATAAACTACACTATTACTGCTAGAAGATTCCTGGTTCAAGCTTCCAGGTTTAGCTGTGCCTATGTGAGTTCTCTTCAGTTTTCCTCCATAGTCAGAAGCTGTGAGGATTCGCTCTGCCTGCCTATTGTCCTCAGCTGCGCGCACACTTGCTCTCCATCACCACCGGAGCTATTTAGATCGCGCTGCCCTCAGATCAGTGCGGAGTCGTCTTGTCTCCATGGTCAGATGAGACCAACACACGCCTTCGGCTTCCTCGCAGTTCCTCGCAGTCACAGCCTACTCTCTCCTAAGAACATCGCTACTTGTCATCGGTCGTCAGGAAGGATTATCACCTCCACAACAAGTAAGCCATCTCAACTCTCATCTTTATCTACGCTCATCCCCTGTGCACAGGCGGAGATCTGTGGCGGCAGACCGAGCTACACTTCACATCTACGAACACTTCATCCTCTCCAGTAGCAGCCAGAACAACGGGCGCTGTCTCCCTGGCCGGAGCCTTCGGGTCAAACCTGAGCACTACTCCATCTCTGCAAACAGTAAGCACTGGACATTTCTGTACATCCCCTCCGCTGTCCCGCTGGCCCCTATTTTTTGGCCGCTTCGATTTCACCATTACCTACCGTCCCGGGTCCAAAAATATCAAGCCGGACACCTTGTCCAGACAGTTTGCCTCAGATGCTGTGGAGGTGTCGGAGCACCCCATCGTTCCCCCATCGTGCATCGTGGGCACCCTCTCGTGGGGCATCAAAGAAAGGGTCCTGAGAGCACAGGAGGTCGAACCGGACCCAGGCGGGGGGCCAGAGGGGAGGCTGTTTGTCCTATCTGCTGTTCGGGGTGAGGTGATCAACTGGGCCCATTCTTCCAAGCTCTCGTGCCACCCTGGGATGGCGCGCACAGTGGCACTTCTACAGAGGATGTTTTGGTGGCCTTCGCTCCTGAAGGACGTTGGGGAATACATCCGCGCCTGTACCCAGTGCGCCACCGGTAAGAAGTCCTCCTCTTCTCCAGCCGGTCTGCCCCACCATCTTCCCACCCCTGGCAGGCCCTGGTCCCATGTGGCCCTGGACTTCGTTACTGGTCTTCCACCTTCTAACCACCACACTGTCATCCTCACCATCGCTGACAGATTCTCGAAGGCAGCCCACTTCATCCCCCTACAGGGGTTGCCCACTGCGAGGGAGATGGCGGATCTTCTCGTCCAGCATGTGGTGAGGTTGCACGGCATTCCCCTGGACATCGTTTACGGCCGGGGGCCCCAGTTTATTTCCCAGGTGTGGAGATCATTTTGCAATGCCATCGGGGCTACAGTGAGCCTGTCTTCGAGGTACCACACGCAGAGTAATGGGCAGTGTGAGCGGTTGAACCAGGATTGGAGGCTGTGCTGAGGTGCGTAGCCACCACCAACCCTGCGTCTTGGAGCACCCATCTCCTGTGGATTGAGTATGCACACAACACCACCGTTTCTTCAGCCATCGGCATGTCCCCTTTCAAGGCCTCTCTGGACTACAATCCTCTGTTGTTCCCTGAGGAGGAGGGGGACATTGCTGTCCCATCTGTCCGAGCCCACCTGAGGCGCTGTTGCCGGTTGTGGAGAGCTACCCGGACCGCACTGCGGTGCACGGCGGAGCGCAACACCACGATCGTTAATCGTCGCAGGACGCCAGCTCCTCCCTACCGGGTGGGTCAACAGGTATGGCTCTCAACTAAGCACATCAACCTCAAAGCTGAGGCGAGGAAAGTGTCTCAGCGGTTTATTGGGCCCTTTGCCATAACCCGTATTGTCAACCCTGTGGCTGTGCGCCTAGCTCTCCCCCCTTCCTGCCGCATCTGTCCCACTTTTCATGTCTTGCAGGTCAAGCCGTTTTGTTCCAGCCCTCTGTGCCCTCCTCCCAAGTCGCCATCTCCACCAGTGGTGATCGATGGCGACCCGGCATGGAAGGTCAATGCCATACTGGATGTCCGTCGCCGGGGTCGCGGCCTCCAGTACCTGGTGGACTGGGAGGGTTACGGCCCAGAGTGGAGGTCCTGGGTGCGTCCCTCCTTCGTGTTGGATCGTCAACTCATCAGGGACTTCCACCGGACGCACCTGGGTAAGCTGGCTTGGCCGCCATGAGGCGCCTCATTGGGGGGGGGGGGGAGTACTGTGAGGATTCGCTCCACCTGCCTATTGTCCTCAGCTGTGCGCACATCTGCTCTCCATCACCATCGGAGCTATTTAGATCGCGCTGCCCTCAGATCACCGCGGAGTCGTCTGTCTCCATGGTCAGATGAGACCAACACACGCCTTTGTCTTCCTCACAGTTCCTCGCAGTCACAGCCTACTCTCTCCTAAGAACATCACTCCTTGTCATTGGTCGTCAGGAAGGACTATCACCTCCATGACAAGTAAGCCATCTCAACTCTCATCTTTATCTACGCTCATCCCCTGTGCACAGGCGGAGATCCGTGGCGGCGGACCTCTCCCTCCTGGCGGCGGACCGAGCTACACTTCACATCTACGAACACTTCATCCTCTCCAGCACCAACCGGGACAGCTGGCACTGTCTCCCTGCCCGGAGCCTTCGGGTTAAACCTGAGCACTACTCCATCTCTGCAAACAGTGAGCACTGGACATTTCTGTACATCCCCTCCGGGGTCAAACACTAATCCCCCCCGTCTCTGTTTATCCATAGGATTGCCAGGCTGCACGGTGCCCTGCTCGCCCCCGGCTGCTACATCTCCACACACATGCACGCGCACACACACTCAGAACATAAAGATAATTGAACCTACTTTCGAGTCTGAGTCTGCTCACTGGGTCTTTAAACCATGTCAGAAGCAATATATGTTAGGTCAGTTGGTAATTCTAGAAATTTCCTCGATGTGTCAGATTCACTTAAACCAAAAGAAATGTGGCCAGTAAGTGAGTGTGTTTTGAATGACTGTTAAAAATAAAATAGTCCTTGAATACAGGCCCATCCAGCCATCCTTCCATCCATTTTTGTAACCCATTGTAGGGGGCTGGAGCTTAACCCAGCTTCTTTGGGCAAGAGGAGGGGTACACCATGAACAGATTGCCAAGTCCATTACAAATACAAATACAGTGATCCCTCACTTATCGCGGTTAATGGGTTCCAGAACCGACCGCGAAAAGTGAAAAACTGCGAAGTAGCGTCACCCCTAATGACGTCACCCATAAATAATACGTACGTTCATTCTCTCACTCTCTCTCTCATATGATACGTGTGTGTGTGTGTGTGTGTGTGTAAGTGTACATACATACGTAGATGTAAATAAAGTGTACATAAATATGTTTTTAGAACTCTTTTATTCTTTTATTTATTTATTTAGCGAATGCAAAGTCCTTAAGCCAAGCAGTTGCCTCCTGGTTTGCTGTATGGAGGGTGTGTAATCCTCCTTCCAGTCTTTGGAGTGGGCAAACCTCTATGATGTGTTCCATAGTTTGCTCCTCTCCACATGCGCACAGTGGGCTAGGGCTACTGCCCCATCTGTGAAGGCTGGCCAAGCAGGGGCCATGTCCAGTCCTGAAGCGATTGAGTGTAGACCACTGTCTCCTTGGGAGGTTGGTGCCTGGGACCTGTTGGTTGGGGTTTATCACCAGCTGTTTGTTTGGGACCTCCTTGGTCTCCCATTCCTCTTGCCAAGCTGTCTGGATGGTAAAGTCAGCTGGGGGAGGGTTTTTCCAAATCGGCCGTCTGGATGAAAGTCGAGCAGTGGGTGGGATGTAGATATCTGCATGGATTGGTAAGTGAGGAAAATCTTTAACTTTTTGGAGCATCCTTTGAGTTAATGCTGCTCGCCGGATGTGTGGAGGGGCTATGTTTGACAGTACAGAGAGCCAGGGGAGTGGTGTTGAGCGAATTGTTCCAGTTATAGTTCTCATGGTTGAGTTGAGCTGGGTGTCTACATGGTGTGTGTAAGACCTCTTTTTTTTACCTCATCTTTTATTCTTATAACAAGATACGTAACTCAAGATGAAGATGATTTACTGCACAGGTTAATGAGAGCTTTGCTGCTCCTCAGGTGACGCCTCATCGTCAGGTGCTAGAGGCGCAGGACCGTCGAGGGCAGCTGGAGAAGCTGCAGGAGGCAGCGTAGTGGCTCGACGAGAAGACTATTTCGCACAAAAAGGCACAAGAGAACAGCGAAAAGTTCCACGCAGCGAGACTAAGCAACACGAGCGATAAAGAGCAATGAATGTGGTCTTCCTTCGCTGGGTATGGGAGCTTTCTATGTCATAATTCTGTACTTTCACTTTGTTCTCAATAAAGTTTTGGAAAAAAAAAACGTCTCAGCCAATCAGCTTGCGAGATTCCCAAGCCGAGCCAACACGAGAACAACGAACTGAGAGGTGGATTTTGAGTTGTGCGGGCTCTCCGTGTCGATACCTGATGTTCTAATGTAGTCTCCCTGCCTTCTGCTAGCGCCCGCCCATTTTTTCTCAACTTTGAATTTTTGATGAATATTTTTGAAAAATCCGCGATGCACTGAGGGCGCGAAAGGTGAAGCGCGAAGTAGCGAGGGATCACTGTACAGGTCCATTCATTCCACCAGTTTTACATTTCCTGTATAGTATCACAAAAGAATCAAATCTAGCAACCTCAAAGTAAGTTGCCATGTTGAGCAACTGTACTGATTTGTTTCATACTCAATCTCTTCAACACAATCTAGCAATCCATAGTAGGAAATACTAAAAAGTATCTACTTAAGTGATAGACAATCCAAATCCATTCCCTGTGCATATAATTTTGTATAACTTGTGTTTTCTACAGTTGAGAAAAAAACACTGAATATTTTGAGCTCACATTTCTTACTGTGGTGCTGTCAAAATTACCATAACAAAATCAAGTTTACGATAACACAAAATGGTGAAGATTTGCAAAATTGCTATAATTCAAAGCATCAATGAATGGAAGCTAGCTTTCTGCTGAGATTATCTATAACTAGCAAGCCCAAACCATTTGCTTAAAGCCTTTGGCAAAATGCAAAAATTACTCCTTTTTAATCAATTCCCAATGTAAGAAAGGAATGCAGTGTGCCTGGTAAATTTAAAGGCAACATTCATTCCCAGAATGGGAGTGGTCTGCGCAGATAGAAGGGTTAAAGTGCCCCTTTTATACTTTTTGGGGGTTCCCCTTATGTTGGTGCACTGTGTAAAGTTTTTGTGATAACATATGGTTTGAAAATCCAAAACATCCAAAGTCCCCTGGACAGGAGCTCTACCACAGAGACTAGTGCTGCATTCAGAATGCTTACTCCTTCACTACATAGTGCCCTACATTTGAGTGGGAATGAATTCAGATGCAGGACACTATGTAGGGAACAAGTAGACATTTAAAACGCAGCATACAAATTTGCCCAAAACAGCAGATTGTAGTGCAATTACAGTGGTGTGAGAAAGTGTTTGCCCCCTTCCTGATTTCTCATGTTTTTGTATGTTTGTCACACTTACATGTTTCAGATCATCAAACAAATTTAAATATTAGACAAAGATAACACAAGTAAACACAAAATGCAGTTTTTAAACTAGAAAAGCACTCGGAGAGCGCAGACCTCCGCCAAGCGGCACAGTTCCCCCCATACAGTGTTTATGTGTACGTTTTCAGATTCCCTGAGCATGAAAAGATATGACTAGCAATTGGATTCACAATGATTATTTGTTTATTTGACATGGACAGTGCAATAAACAGACAATTAATGAATGACAATCAATGTGATAGTGATAGGATTAGTGGTTCAGTAGTGTAAAACGGGGCTATAAGGGACGGCGGGTTGATAAGGGACACTTTTCTGTGAAATGTTTTAAATGTAATTCTGCTTTTTTTATTTTGAGCAGGACGCTGAGTTGTGTTGTTATTGTGAAATATCCATGAATCCTTCATCAAATCTAGGCGGAAGCAAAATTAAAAAAGCAGAATTACATTTAGAAAACTGTCCCATATTACCCCGCCGTCCCTTATAGCCCCATTTTACGGTTGTAAAAGCATTGCCTCCTTGGCGGAGGTAATAAACTGAAGTGTTGGTGTGTCCATCTCCTCCACTGACAGATGCAGATTGGTTAGACAGGTTGCCGTGGGTTTTATATTATATTGTGGTTCAACAGAATTATTTAAAAAAAACAAACTCATGAAATTATAAATTATAAATTATTGGGGTTGCGCTCCGCGGCAAAACAGAATTTCGAATTTTCCCCGGCAGAGAGGTCGTTTTTACGCAGCGCCTATAGCTGGGCGGGGAATTTGTGGCAAATAATCGGGCGGCGGACAGGTGGCCGTGTCAGGTTTTGCAGCGTGGCGCAAAAACACTCACGCTGGCGGGCCCAGGCCAGCAGTGTTTTCCGCGTGCTTTTGTGCCTAAAACGTTGAAGAACGCGGAGTTTGTGTTGGTCAGACACGACGCCCAGCGCCGTCCATTGCGCCTGCGCACATGTTGAAAATGGCCATATGTCACAGTGTGGAAAAATGCTTTCAAAAATTCCTGTATGCAGACGGTGATGCGGATCATCCCCAAAATTTAATCAGTTCTTCCTTGTACCATTTCCAACAACGCCTGAAAGTTTCATGGAAATCCGTCCAAGACTTTTTGAGTTATCTTGCTAACCAACAGACAAACAGACAGACAGACAGACAGACAAACACACAAACCCTGGCAAAAACATAACCTCCTCCTGGCCTTTTCGGCCTGGCGGAGGTAATAAAGGTGTTTATTATTAAGGATAAAAAAAAATCCAAACCTACGTGGCCCTGTGTGAAAAAGTGATTGCCCCCCATTAAAACATAAATTAACTGTGGTTTCTCACATCTTTGGAAAGCTGAGTTCAATTCCTCTAGCCACACCCAGGCCTGATTACTGCCACACCTGTTCTCAATCAAGAAATCACTTAAACAGGACCTGCCTGACAAAGTGAAGTAGACCAAAAGACCCTCAAAAGCTCGACATCAGGCTGGGATCCAAAGAAATTCAGGAACAAATGAGAAACAAAGTAATTGAGATCTATCAGTCTGGAAAAGGTTATAAAGCCATTTCTAAAGCTTTGGGACTCCAGCGAACCACAGTGAGAGCCATTATCCACAAATTGCGAAAACATGGAATAGTGATGAACCTTTCCAGGAGCGGCCAGCTGACAAAAATTACCCCAAGAGCGCAGCGGTGACTCATCCAAGAGGTCACAAAAGACTCCACAACAACATCCAAAGAACTGCAGGCCTCACTTGCCTCAGTTAAGGTCAGCGTTCATGACTCCACCATAAGAAAGAGACTGGGCAAAAATGGCCTGCAAGGCAGAGTTCCAAGATGAAACCCACTGCTGAGCAAAAAGAACATAAAGGCTCGTCTCAGTTTTGCCAGAAAACATCTTGATGGTCCCCAGAACCTTTGGGAAAATACTCTGTGGACTGATGAAACAAAAGTTGAACTATGTGTAAGGTGTGTGTCCCATTACATCCGGTGTGAAATTAACACAGCATTTCAGAAAAGGAACATCATACCAACAGTAAAATATGGTGGTGGTAGTGTGATGGTCTGGGGCTGTTTTGCTGCTTCAGGACCTGGAAGACTTGCTGTGCTAAATGGAACAATTAATTCTGCTGTCTATCAAAAAATCCTGAAGGAAAATATCCGTCCATCTGTTCGTAACCTCAAGCTGAAGCGCACTTGGGTTCTGCAGCAGGACAATGATCCAAAACACACCAGCAAGTCCACCTCTGAATGGCTTAAGAACAACAAAATGAAGACTTTGGAGTGGCCTAGTCGAAGTCACCTGACCTGAAGCCAACTGAGATGCTGTGGCATGACCTTAAAAAGGCGGTTCATGCTGCAAAACCCTACAATGTGGCTGAATTACAACAATTCTGCAAAGATGAGTGGGCCAAAATTCCTCCACAGTGCTGTAAAAGACTCATTGTCAGTTATTGCAAATGCCTGATTGCAGTTGCTGCTGCTTAGGGTGGCCCAACCAGTTATTAGGTTTAGGGGGCAATCACTTTTTCACACAGGGCCATGTAGGTTTGGATTTTTTTTCCGCTTAATAATAAACACCTTCATTTAAAAACTGCATTTTGTGTTTACCTTTGTTATCTTTATCTAATATTTAAATTTGTTTGATGATCTGAAACATTTAAGTGTGACAAACATACAAAAAAATGAGAAATCAAGAAGACGGCAAACACTTTCACACCTCTTTATATGCAACCCCACCAGACTTCCATGCCCTCAGTCAGATCACCTACAACATTTGATTAGATTAGATTAGATTCAACTTTATTGTCATTACACATGTATGAATACAAAGTAACGAAATACAGTTTAGCATCCAATCAGAAGTGCAAAGGACAGCAGTACAGTATATACAATAATTAACAGTATGTACAATTTAAGCAGATATATACAGACAGGTCAGTGTAGAAGGCTGGAGTACAGTTATGTGCAATAATGTACAAATAAGTTTGGTAGGCAGTTATGTACAGGTGAGGATGGTAAGAGGTGGGAATAAGTTAGCATAAATTACAAAAGAGCAAAGTACAGGTAAAGTGAGATAAGTAGCAGACAATCTAACTATACAGAGTGGCAATATACAGGAGAACAGTATGTAGATAATATGTATTGACAATATACAGAAGAGCAGTATGTAGATACATAATGTATGTATTGACAATATACAGAACAGTATGTAGTTAAATATGTGATGATAATATACAGAAGAGCAGTATGTATCAATATATAATGACAATATGCAGGTGTGATATACAGTATATGTACATATATACAGTTTGAGGAAGCGCTGTGAATAGACTACAAGAAGTTAAAAACTATAAGAAGAATATAACGGTGTATGTACAATAATGTAGAAGAGCTGTGAACAGACTATAAGAAGACTACCACAATATACACTCACCGGCCACTTTATTAGGTACACCTGTCCAACTGCTCGTTAACACTTAATTTCTAATCAGCCAATCACATGGCGGCAACTCAGTGCATTTAGGCATGTAGACATGGTCAAGACAATCTCCTGCAGTTCAAACCGAGCATCAGTATGGGGAAGAAAGGTGATTTGAGTGACTTTGAACGTGGCATGGTTGTTGGTGCCAGAAGGGCTGGTCTGAGTATTTCAGAAACTGCTGATCTACTGGGATTTTCACGCACAACCATCTCTAGGGTTTACAGAGAATGGTCCGAAAAAGAAAAAATATCCAGTGAGCGGCAGTTCTGTGGGCGGAAATGCCTTGTTGATGCCAGAGGTCAGAGGAGAATGGCCAGACTGGTTCGAGCTGATAGAAAGGCAACAGTGACTCAAATAACCACCCGTTACAACCAAGGTAGGCAGAAGAGCATCTCTGAACGCACAGTACGTCGAACTTTGAGGCAGATGGGCTACAGCAGCAGAAGACCACGCCGGGTGCCACTCCTTTCAGCTAAGAACAGGAAACTGAGGCTACAATTTGCACAAGCTCATCGAAATTGGACAATAGAAGATTGGAAAAACGTTGCCTGGTCTGATGAGTCTCGATTTCTGCTGCGACATTCGGATGGTAGGGTCAGAATTTGGCGTCAACAACATGAAAGCATGGATCCATCCTGCCTTGTATCAATGGTTCAGGCTGGTGGTGGTGGTGTAATGGTGTGGGGAATATTTTCTTGGCACTCTTTGGGCCCCTTGGTACCAATTGAGCATCGTTGCAACGCTACAGCCTACCTGAGTATTGTTGCTGACCATGTCCATCCCTTTATGACCACAATGTACCCAACTTCTGATGGCTACTTTCAGCAGGATAATGCGCCATGTCATAAAGCTGGAATCATTTCAGACTGGTTTCTTGAACATGACAATGAGTTCACTGTACTCAAATGGCCTCCACAGTCACCAGATCTCAATCCAATAGAGCATCTTTGGGATGTGGTGGAACGGGAGATTCGCATCATGGATGTGCAGCCGACAAATCTGCGCCAACTGTGTGATGCCATCATGTCAATATGGACCAAACTCTCTGAGGAATGCTTCCAGCACCTTGTTGAATCTATGCCACGAAGAATTGAGGCAGTTCTGAAGGCAAAAGGGGGTCCAACCCGTTACTAGCATGGTGTACCTAATAAAGTGGCCGGTGGCTATAAGAAGAATATAACAATGTATATACAGTAATGCAAAGACCTGAACAAACGATAAGAAGACTATAACACTGTATGTACAGTAATCCAGAAAAGCTGTAACTGACTATAAGAAGACCATGACAATATATATACAGGAGAGTGATCTGGGTGGTATGTCCATGGGCGGGGCACAGGGGGGTATCAAAGGGGAGAAAAGCGGAGGTTCAGCGGGGAACTGAGTTCAATAGCGTGACAGCTGTTGGGAAGAAGCTGTTCCTAAACCTGCTGGTTCTAGTCCGAAGGCTTCTGAAACGCCTTCTGGAGGGGAGGAGCTGGAACAGTCCATGGCAGGATGGGTGGAGTCAATAAGAATGCTGCGTGCCCGGCGCAGACATCTTTTCCTGTAGACGTCCTCTATAGCTGGAAGTGGAGTCCCTGTGATGCGTTGGGCGGTTTTCACCACCTGCTGCAGCGCCTTACGGTCAGCGACAGAGCAGCTCCCACACCAGACTGTGACACAGTTGGTCAGGATGCTCTCTATCACGCACCAGGTGGTGTTGACTGACCAGGACAGGTCCTCCGAGATGTGAGTCCCCAGGAATTTGAAGTAGGAGACATGTTCAACAGCCATGCCATTGATATGGATGAGGTCATGTGTCTCTCCACTCTCCTTCCTGTAGTCCACTATGAGCTCCTTGGTTTTGCTGGTGTTAAGGAGCAGGTTATTGTCAGCGCACCAAGTAGCCAAGTGCTCAACCTCTGCCCTGTAGTCTGACTCATCACTGTCTCTGATGAGTCTGATCACCGTGGTGTCATCTGCGAACTTTATGATGGAATTGGATCCATACATAGGCCTGCAGTCATGGGTGAAGAGGGAGTAGAGGAATGGGCTGAGCACACAGCCCTGTGGTACACCAGTGTTGAGTGTGATAGTGAAAGAGCGGTTGGGGCCTGACCTAACATGCTGGGGTCTGTTGGTCAGAAAATCCATGATCCAATTCCAGGTGGAGGTACTAATTCCCAGGTCACCAAGTTTAGTGATCAACTTGGAGGGGATGACTGTGTTGAATGCTGAGCCGAAGTCAACAAACAGCATTCTTGCGTAGGTGTTCTTGTCATCCAGATGTGAGAGTACACAGTGCAGCGCTGTGGAAACCGCATCCTCTGTACTCCTATTGCTCCGGTAGGCAAATTGGTGAGGGTCCAGTGTGGGGGGCAGACATTTTTTGAGCTGTGCCAAGACCAGTTGCTCAAAGCACTTCATGACTATGGGCGTCAGTGCCACAGGGCAATAGTCATTTAGGCACGATGGTGTTGAGTGTTTCGGCACTGGTACTATAGAGGTGGTCTTGAATCACGCTGGTACCACTGCCTGGGCCAAGGACAGGTTGAAGAGGTCCGTGAAGACCCCTGCCAGCTGCTCAGCGCATGCCCTTAGCACACGCCCAGGAATACCGTCAGGGCCAGCAGCCTTACGTACAATGATATGACTCAGTGTGTTACGGACGTCGGTATGGGTGAGTGTGAGGTAGTGGAGGTCGTCAAAGGGTGGGGAACTGGTATTCTTTTCGTTGTTGTCCTTGTCAAAACGAGCACAGAAGTCATTTAGCTCATTGAGAAAGGACACAGCCGTGGCTGTAGGTGTGGAGTTGCTGGGCTTATAATCAGAGATAGCTTGAATGCCCTGCCACATGCGTCGGGGGTCAGAGTCCACAAAGTGTTCCTCCACCTTCAGCTTGTAGCTGTGCTTGGCCTTCTTGATGCCCCTCTTCAGATCTGCCCTGGATGAACTGTAGGCCTGTGCGTCACCAGATCTGAAGGCATTGTTACGTGCCTTTAGCAGAAGCTGCACTTCTCTGTTCATCCACGGCTTCTGATTTGGGTACGTGGTGATCTGTCTTTCCATGGTGACACTGTCAATAGTGGTATTGATATGGTCCAGAACTGAGTGGGTGTAAGAATCTATGTTTGTGTGGGACCCACAAGTAGCCTGAGAGGTGAACATACTCCAGTCTATGTTCCTGAATTTTTCCTGGAGTACAGAGTCAACCCCCTCTGGCCACACTTTGACGGTCTTCACTGATGGCTTCACCCGGTTGATGAGCGGTGCATACTTGGGGGTGAGGAACAAAGATAGGTGATCAGACTGACCTAGGTGGGGGAGGGGAGTTGCTGTGTAGGCTCCCACAATGTTGGTGTAAATGTGGTCCAGTGTTTTGTCCCCTCTTGTGTGACAGGAGACATGCTGGTAAAATTTAGGAAGCACTGTCTTGAGGTTAGAGTGGTTAAAATCACCCGCCACAGTAAATGCTGCCTCTGGGTGTGCAGTTTGTTGTTTGCTAATAGCTGCATGCAGTTCGTTCATAGCAAGCTTAGCATTAGCATCCGGAGCGATATAAGCAGCTGTTATGATGGTACAAGTGAACTCCTGTGGCAGATAGAAAGGTCTACATTTAACCATGAGAAACTCCAGGTTAGCTGAGCAGTGTCTCCCAACAGTGACAGAGTTCGTGCACCAAGCCTTGTTAATATAAATGCACACTCCCCCACCTCTGGTCTTACCGGAGTCATCAGCTGCTCTGTCTGCCCGGAGAGTGTGTTGTCCGGCTAGCTCAATAGCATTATCGGGTATTCCACTGTGTAGCCATGTTTCCGTGAAAATCATGATATTGCAGTTCATAAGTTTCTTATTGTTGGTGATCCGAAGCCGTAGCTCATCCATTTTGTTCGCCAGTGACCGTACATTAGTGAGGAAAATGCTGGGTAGAGAAAGCCGGTGCGGTGTTAGCTTAGCTCTTAGCCCTCCGCGCTTCACCCGCCTTTGTTTACTGTCTCTACGCCGCCTGCAAGTACTTCCGGTCGGCCGGGTAGCTTGCCTAGCGTCAGATGTTCTCCAGAGCTCAGGGATGAGACGTAGGTTGCTGATAAAAAGGTTGTTGTTTTGTAATCCCATGTCCAAAAGTTCATTTCGGGTGTAGGATGTGAAAGCGAAGCTGTTCTGAACGAACAGACCCAAAATGAGCAGAAATATCACTGCTAATCCGCAAAATCTGAAGAGACGCTGAGCCTCGAGTTGTGCATGCGGCGCCATTGTTGTCTTTAGATATAATCTATAGATTATATCTATAGATTATAGATTATTTGAACATATATATCAATTTAGACAATATTTTAGCTTAACTGACAATATTTTATTATATTATGGCCACAATGCTTTTTGACCAATTAGCTGTTTTTAGCAGATAACTGCCACTACTCACAGCTGTTAACTCATTCAAGGTTGCTTCTGTGCTTATTGTACCTCATGGACGGATTATATCCACTCAAACCGTATACCCCTGTCTCAGATAATACATCATCTGGCTGTTTAGATTCTCATATTCAACCAAATTTACATTAGTCAGCTTAGGTTGTGTTCGATACTGAAGATAGTAAGCTGTTAACTTCAATATGGGACCAGTTGTCTCAATGACAGAAGTCCAAAATGACAAAAAGAGACAGTGTGGGCTGAACTGGGGCTTATTAGTATTTAAAGCAAAATGCAATGTTGAGGTAGTCTCCATCACTGAGTGGAGAATGGTACTGCAATACTTTAACACTGATACGTTTTGGCCAAAGCATGTCACGGACATTTTATTACATCTCTAGAAACTGTGAGTATGTGAAGAAAAAGTGCATAATAAGGACACTTTTACACAAAACACTCTGCTCACACTGGGACAAGAATTCTCTCCTTACCATTTAAAACACACTGAGTCAGTCTGACTTAAATATTACATTAATATTAATATTAAGCTCTGAGATTTGTTATTTTTACAATTTAGTCATTTACACTATTCCAATTACACCCTTATTTCCCTTTAAATATATATTGGCCAAATACCATGTAAACTTAATTAAAATTAAGGCTGTTACACCATTATGTACTTTGTATTTGCAAAGGGAAAAAAAGTTATTTTTATTAAGTACACCTAAAACAAGCAGAACACAAACAGTTGCTCTCTATGATCAGCATGTTTTTCAGTTTGCACCATTCACAGAAAGGACAAGAAATCAACAACTGCAGTAAGTGGCCTAATAAGACAGGCAGAAGAAAGAGGTTTACAAGTTTGAAGGGGTGGAACTATATAAGCGTTGGCTTCTTCCCACTCCTTTTGAACAAGGACATTTTTTGTTATGTTTATTTTTTTGTTTTTGATTCCTTGTTTTTAATTTTTCTTTTGTCTTGATGTTCAAATAAATCAGTCAATTAATCAATCAAGTACATTTACTTCCCATCACACCGCATGCAAAGATTGTGTATCATACATTAATTCAACTACACAGTATGCACAACATCATATATTTTCCTCATACATTTAAGCATGTATCATATCTACATAAGAATCAACACTGAGTAATTTTGAGTGGGCTGATTTTTTTCACTGGCCGTCACCCAGACCCAAGTCCCATAGTGGAAGTCTGGAGAAGGTACAGGACTCTCATCCTAAGCTGTAAAAGCTAACATGCATCACCATGAAGGACATGCACCTTTTAATAAATAAAATGCAACTGAGATGGCTCTTAAATGTCATGAATGACTTTACAGGCCAATAAAGCAATCCTAATGTGTGGGGGTAATCTTTATAGCAGCTGCCTTCAGCAGATTGTATGGTTCAGAGTGTGCAATCCACTATAGGTTCTACTGTTAATATTTTTACTGAGTATAAAGGCGAAGGAGATGCCCTTAAATCGCTGATGAGAGTATTTGACCCAAAGAAAAGCAGGGACACATCTGGGTTGAAAATGGAGCCTTTTAGTGGAAAAGGCATATCCTCATTCCCTTCATGCAAGAATTAATTGTGATTTTTATTTTATGTAATGCACACGAGCTTTATATGTACCCACCCATAGAAAATGTGTAATATAGTGCATGGAAAACAATTTCTATATATTTTAAACAATATATAAAGGAAGGTAATGTGGACACCCTGGCAGAGAGAAGGAAAGTAGTGCAAACAGTATATTCTAGTGTTTATAAAAATAACTACATCCAAAGACAGAGCAGAGTGGAATGAAGTGTGATGAGAGGAGTCTAAAAAAATTTGAAAATGAGCCCCTCACCCTACCCTAATCCAGCCCTGACCCTAACTATCCATCGAGCCTCACCCTGGACACAGACGAGACAGCATCCCACTCTCCCATGCCCACATCCATACCAGGAGCTCAGTTAGTTCTTAGCGATGCAGTAGCGGTCTCAGTAGTGGTGACTAAAATGAAGGCAGAGAACACCACGTGTAATAGCCCCACATTAAAGCATGAGAGTTACACTGTAAAAGATTCCTTTATTTAATATTACACTTTGTTCCTGATATTCCATTCTTAAACAAAGCATAAAGCATGTCATGTTTGGATGCCGTGAGGTCTGGCCCCCAAGGTTAAGTTCACAGACACCTTGGCTCTGCTCCGCACAGAATGTTCTGTGCACTGCTGACTCAGCATTCTGTGCTTATCTGTTTTGGTTTTACTGCATAAAAAAAATCTGCATTCTGTACTGAGACTCTGAAATCTTCCCGTGGTGTGTGCAGTGCTATGTGTCTTTTCCCCCTCTTGTACAAGAGGTAATAAATACCCAAAAAGGCATCTTTGGACTACAGCTTTTTTTTTTATTAATCCACTAGATCAAAGGGACATTTATTGATAAAGTTAAAGTCCAGGACAATTATGGCAGCAGAGGAAGTCTGGACCAGGCGCTGCCTGCCCCAGGCTGAATCTACGGGGTGCTGATTTCTCCAAGCCCCAGTGAGTTTTTTTTTTTCAAAGACTGATGTGGAGGACCATGGAGCTCTGTCCGGGGAGGACCCAGGTTGCAGTCGTGGGGACATTTTGACTGAAGATGCTGAGGACTCCATTTCAACAAGCAATGATTAGAGTGTGACTAGGACAGAAGAGGGGCGATAGCTGAGCTGCAACATCCATTACACAAATGTTCACATATAATGTTAATAAAAACTGATTTAATTGTGTCGTTTTCTCACACACACCTGTACCTGAGGAATAACAGGTACAGATGAGACCAAATATCAGGAGATACTTATAAATTAATTATTATGCTTATGTGTTTTAGTTCTTTATCTGAGGTCATGCCAATGAAATATAGTCTACTGACCAATGCCAAATATTTTGAAATATTTGAATCTCCCCCTTCGAAAGCATTCACTCTGACTAAACTATGTGATAAAATTTGAATTTTGTTTAATATTGATATGGGTTAAAATGTTTTTTTTAATAACATACCTTAAACGGTCGTGATTTTTCCCTTTTGTTATTTCCAATGATTTTTATTTCAATTTCCCATTTTTATTCCTGATACTGGCATGTTTCCATCCATTTTTTCTGTAATTCCAATATTTTATCGAAAATAATGAGTTTTTACCTTTATAAATGCTCTTCTGCTAAGATTGTGAAGCCATATTTGGTGAATAATTGATATGGGCTTGCCGAAGCATGGTGTTGTTGGGTAGGATAATGGAAAAGACTTACGTCCACAAAATAATTCCAATGTGATGAAGTGTTGATTCCTATATAATGTGGTGTATGCGATGGAAGTACAGAGACGTATGTGTGTCAAAGTGAGTACATCATTAGCCACGGTTACATGTGCAAAATTTCTTCAATCTGATTACAGTTCAGATCAGAACTTTACTGTTTACATGGATCCTGAAAAAGTTGATCTGATTAGGACGTGCGTTTCCATGTGTCACACGCTTGAACGGACTAAATCATTTTGACATGCACACAATTATCCGACATTCTAGAAATAGTAGAAGAAGAAGCAACTTCCGATGTAAACAAGCCCCGCTTCATGTCATTCTCTTTTTGAAATGGACCTGTATTGTGTTATTCAGACTGTACTTTTGCTTCTGCTGGTCTCCGTAATGAAGCTACAAGTCCAGCAGTACATACTTCTGCATATGACGAACAGAGGGAGACAGCAGGATGATACAGACCAGATTTGTTTTACTCCTGCCATGTCTTCCGCTAGCTGCTGTAAAGGCGGAAATACATCACGTCGACATGTTGCTGATGTACAGACATGTGCAGTAAGCATATTTTCTACCCAAACTTCAGAATAAGTGTTTATATGCGCACCAATCGGACTAACAATTGGCGTAACCCACCCGTCTCAATCAGAAGGAAATTTTGATCTGAATGAGTGTGATCAGGTCAGAACATTCAGATTGGCATGTTTACATGAAGCATTTTTATTCTGATCAGGCTTTTAATCTGGTTACTTGTGCCCATGTAAACATGGCTACTGACAGAAAGAGTTTTAAGCAATGAAAATGGGTACAATATTATAGTGAGTCAACAGTGAGTGCGACTCCTACTGGCCAGGAGGGCAGACTCTTGTCTATCACCTTTTTGCAGCTGATTACAAGCACCTTAATATCTTAAGTGTTACCAAAAAACTGATGCTCCATCAAAGACAAATGCATCTTTTGGCACATTACATGAGGAGCTCTGAGATTCTCTTTGCTGCTACCTCCGTTCTGATTCACCAACCTGTCGACACCATCTTGGTTCCAATTACAGAGAAAGCACTGTGAGGTGGTCGAGTCAGGGTTTTTTTTAAAGACCATGCTTGCACATTGTTGTAGGGGGAAAAAAAATGTGAGCTGCAAAAAAAAAAAAAAAAAATGCAGGTGGTCATCTCATTTGTGTAATTGCATTTAAAAGCACATTTGCCTTCTTACTGAATGCATGGAAATATAATGCCCAAATTTGCAGACAGCAAGACTTTTTGCCACGTGAACTAATAAGATAAGGGAGTAGCTGGCATGAACTCAAACGTGATGTCATCTGATAGGAGAAGATACATCCATGATGGAGGTCATAAAAGAAAACCCAACAGCGACATGAGGAGGCTAAATAGTGCTTTTGACTGTCATATTATCAACAGATTAAAATGTTGAGGACACAAAAAAAAGCCTTATCACAGGAAAGGTTACAGAGGCCAGAGTGAAAACCTGAAACAAAGTAAGTGTGCCAGACAGTCAGAATAATGTATGAAGGTAAGGCTGGGCAGGGAGGTTAAGTGAATTCCATCAATGTGCTCCATTTGTGGCAGAATTACAGACAAAAGTGCAGTGAAGTACGACTGCACACACACTAGAAACCACTCCACCACCTGATGCCCAGCAGCAAGTTAAAATCTACAGTGTATGCCCACATATAGGCCTTTTTCACCAAGACAGTTCCAGTGCTTAACTGGAGCCAGAGCCTGACTTGGCACCAGTTCTTTGGTTTTTGACCGGCTAAGCACTAGTCCCAGGCGTTCAAAAGTGGTGCTAACCAGGACCCAACTCCTAATTGGGCCAGCGCTAGAACCAGTTGACGCTGTTCATGTCCACTGCCGTGGGCGTGGTTCACTGACCAGCTTCAAAACATTACTGACCGCCTTGCTGCATTCCAAACAGCACAGCAAGCGATGGACTCCAAAACCAAACAGATTTGGAGTGAAGAGGAGACACATTTCCTGGCTCTGTCCCTGGCTCTACGGACATGAGCAGAAGTACAAGATAAGCTGGAGGGGGACACTCATCTGATGAACTGTTTTTGGGGATAGGCCAGCCAACCGGACCATCAGTAACTGCCATGGATGAGTCCGTACAACAAACTGCTCAAAACGCTACTGGTAAGTGTATTGTCTTTAAAATGCCAAAAGTTAATGAAAAAAAATATATATATACGTATATATATATATATATATATATATATATATATATATATATCCACTTGTATTGATATGTAACAACCAAAGTGCAGATTTTTTTTACTCAGTCTTGTGCCCATAGTATTTTCCATTAGCTATGCTAACAAGCTAACAGTGCTTTGGCCACGACCAAACGTTTCTCCTCGCCATAAAGAAATGCTCGTTTGAGAAAACTAGAACAAAAATCTTAAGCCTCTTACAGAATACTTTGTTAGCTACCCAGTGGAAAATACGCTGTTTGTTTTGTATCACTACTGTTTATTGTTGTCTCAAATGAGGTTAGTGACATCGCCGTATATCATGAAATCCTCGTTTGAGAGAAAGTAGAACAAAAATCTTAGTGTCTTACAGAATACTTTGTTAGATATCCAGTGCGAAACACGCTTTTTTGTGGTATCAATACTGTGTATGAATGGGTGCCTTGCGTTGTATATGTGGGAGATTTTTCCCCCAAAGACGCTAGTAACGTCGTCATTTTTACTATTTTGGTAATATTTCCATAATTATGGGCCATTTTTATTAATTTCACTTGTGTGTTTAATCGTGTGTTCTGTAACCGTGTTTTATCTAATCCTTCTCTTACTTTATTGCGCAGTTGCCTGGTGGAGCACCTACAATGTCATTGTATTGTACAGCTGTACAATGACAATAAAGCTTATTCTATTCCTATTCTTCTATTCCATAATCAGACATGTAAGCTTTGCTAATATTGACACTGAATAAAATTGCCTTCTCTGACTGCACATTTAATGGAAGGCTTAAGTTGTACACTGGACAAACTAAAACACTTTTTGTCTTTACAGATTTCTCACAGCTGGATGATGAGGGAGAACCAGCCAGAACTGTGGTGTCCAGCTCACCTTCACCAGCACCAAGCTCGTCCTCCTCCTGCTCTTCCTCCTCTCCTCATCAGACCAGATTAGGTAATTTATGTTCAGATCATGACCCATTCACACAAAGGAGGGAGTGAATTAAACCAATTATACACTTGAATTGAATGTTGTGATGCCACTAACAGTAAATGGATGTTGAATAGACACATTCAGTGTTGGACTGACGATTCCTACTTTTTTCAGTGTGTGGTTATTTTATATTGCTTCTTATTTTTTTACTTTAAAACAGAGAAATGGACTTCCGGTTATGGCGGCCACGTAGAAGGACACGTATCACTCTGCTCTGCTCCTAGAGAAAAAAAATCGGCAAATAACTCTCTCATTTGGAACAGAACCTATCCCAGCATTTGGGCGAGGATATGCCGGTGAAGCCTAAGGCTGGAAAATCAGGTGGAGGAAAAACTGAACCGCCGAAACAGTCCAAATTAACGGACTTTCATGTCCGTGACGCAGCAGATAAAGCTCCAGATATGGCGGAGGAAGCTAGCAGCGGTGCGGTGACTGCGGGCGACGGCACAGGTGCAGTGCTCGCTGCCATTAGTTCAATGAGAGCAGACTTTTCCGCTAAATTTGATGGGATTATGGCAGCGTTGGAAGGAATGAGAAAAGAATTGGGTGACTGTGTGGAACGAGTGGCACAGGTGGAGCTTCGAGTTTCCAGTGCTGAAGATGACGTCGCCAGCCTTCAATTAAAGGTGCGCACTTTGGAAAAAAAAATAAATGTCTGGAAGATAATGTTCTGGACTTGGAGTCCCGGTCGAGACGGAACAACCTGAGTCTGGTGGGTCTACCGGAGGGAACCGAGGGTCGGGATCCATGTTCCTTTTTGGAAAAATGGATTCCAGAAGCGCTGAACAACGCGGAGCTGCAATCATCAGTTGTTTTAGAAAGCGCCCACCGAATTGGACCACAGAGAGATAATAAGGCAGCACCGAGGACATTAATTATGAAGTTCCTCAGCTACAGAGACAGGATGAAGATCTTCGACGCGACGCGAGCCAAAGGAGAAATTAAATACCAGGATCAACAGGTGCGGTTCTACCCAGATTTGGCCACAGGAATTCAACGGTTGAGGAAGCAGTTTGACCCCGTCCGTAAAGAGCTGCGCAACCTTGGGATTCGTCATGGAGTAATTCACCCTGCAAGACTGTTGGTCACGTATGGGGGCGGAACACACATCTTCAAGACCCCTGAGGAGGCGCAGGAGTTCATCGGGAAGATCCAAGAAGAGACTGGCGGGAGCTAAGCATGAACAAAATATAAGGTAGAATATTTAAGCATTTGCACAGGCATCTAACTGATTTGAAGCATATAGCAAGTTTACAAAATATAGATTGTATTACATATTAAAAAAAAAAAACCTATGATGTACAAAGTTGCTATAAAATTTTGGAGTTAAGTTGGAAAACTACAGAAGAGAGTTAACGTTACGTCATTTAATGCAGTAGAGTTGGGGTGATTGGGAGGATGAAGAAGGAGTGGCTTTGGCTGGTCCTCGTGGGTGTGGAGCGGTCAATGGCTATATCGGGAGAAGGAGTTTTTTTTTTGATTTTGGGGGGATCACCACAAATGTGGGAAGGGGGAATTTGTTTGTGTGTAGTTTGTAGGATGAATGTTCAACCACTCATGTTTTTGCTTTTCTGTATGAGCATGTTTATATTGCGAGGTAATCCCAAACTCCCTATTGATCATAGACCAAAGCGTTAATCTTAATTTAACTTCATGGAATTGCAGAGGTCTACAAAATTTAAAAAAACTTAAACAAGTTATGAATAAAATAAAAGACATAGGTTCAAAAATTGTGTTTTTACAAGAAACTCATCTAATAGAGGAAGATGTAAAAAGAATTAGAAGTAGATGGCAAGGAAGTGTATTCACCTCATCATTTTCATCCTGAGCCAGGGGAGTTATGACTCTCATACATAAATCAATCCCATTTCAAGTGAAAAATGTAATTGGAGACAAATTTGGACGATATCTAATTATTCAAGGATCTTTGCTATTAGAAAATATAAATCTGGTGAACTTATACGGCCCCAATATAGATGATCAAAAGTTCTTTGCTAATTTATTTCTTATCTTATCATCACTTACAGGGCAACATATAATAGCAGGGGATTTTAATTGTACATTGAACCCCGATATAGATAGATCAACAGGACTGGACTGTACGCACAATGGATGCAGGATGATCATTAAGCATTTTATGAAAGAATTGAGATTGCTAGATATATGGAGAGAAATGAAACCACAAGTTAAAGCCTACTCTTGTTATTCTAATACCTATAAGACATTCTCATGTATTGACTATTTTTTGATCTCCACAGAATTAAGGTCCAAGATTCAAAACTGCTTCTATGATAATATTGTGATCTCTGATCATGCACCCTGTTGTCTCATATATGTAGATAAGAAATTGACAAAGGAACCAGGTAGGTGGCAATTTCAGCATAAATGGCTTCAGGATGAGGAATTTGTTAAGTACATAGAAAAACAGACAGATGAGTTCTTTGATATCAATACTACACAAACATCAGCATGTATAAAGTGGGAGGCTTTCAAAGCTTTTATTAGGGGACATATTATTAGTTATACAGGTTCAAAATCTAAGAAGACTCGAGAGGAGAGAGTCCAATTGGAACATAAACTAAAAATTCTTCAAGAAAAAGTGTATGCAGGAAGTGACCCAAAGTTAGAGAATGAATTACTGATTCTGAGAGCTGAATATGACAAAAAATCAGCAAATAGAGCTGCTTCGAGTCTTCTAAGATTGAAGCAATCTTTTTATGAACAAGGTGAAAAATCAGGAAAATTATTGGCATGGCAGATTAAACAATTAGAATTTAAAACACCAATCACCAATATTATAAGTAACGGACAGGTAGTTGTAGATCCTTTAGAAATTAATAGAGCCTTTAGAGATTACTATGAAAAATTATATGATACAAAAAATGAAACTGACTTAACAAAACTAAAAGGGTTTTTGGATGGACTATCTATACCGTGTATTCCAAATGAAAACAGGGAGATACTGGAGTCTAAAATTAGTCAAGAAGAAGTTGGGCTAGCCATTGATAATATGAAATCAGGAAAAAGTGCAGGACCAGATGGTCTTCCAGTTGACCTTTATAAAAAATTTAAGAATAAATTAATAAAACCTTTTTTGGAAATGGTTTTAGAAGCATTTCAAAATAGTAATTTACCACCATACATGAATAATGCCTTAATTATACTGTTGCCAAAACCAGGTAAACCCTCTAATAAATGTGAAAATATGAGACCAATAAGTCTATTAAATGCTGACCTTAAGATAATCAGCAAAATTTTAGCAAGACGAATACAAGAAATATTACCAAATATTATTAACCGAGATCAGAATGGCTTTATAAAGGGAAGACAAGGCTTCCATAATGTAAGAAGACTATTTAATATTATTTATTCTAATAAAGAAGCACCGGATACAGCTCTCCTATCACTGGACGCCGAAAAGGCCTTTGGTAGGGTCGAATGGCCCTTTCTTTTTGAAGTCTTACAAAGGTTTGGACTTGGAAATAATTTCATAAAATGGGTTCAGATAATATACAATAATGCTACAGCAGAAATCCTAACAAACAGCAATATCTCAAAATCAATAAAGATCAATAGAGGATGTCGACAAGGCTATCCACTTTCACCTTTATTGTTTACTATGGCAATTGAAACTTTAGCGATGGCAGTACGTTTACATCCACAAATATATAGAATTAAAGTTGGACCAACAGAACATAAAATCTCCCTGTATGCCGATGACATAATTTTGTTTATGTCGAATCTTAAAAAATCAATCCCGACCTTGTTGAATTTAATAAAGAATTTTGGGGAAATATCAGGATATAAAATAAATAAAACTAAATCTTCAATATTAATGCTAAATGAGACTCAGAGAAATCACCCAGCTCCAGAGGTAAATCAATTCAATGTTGTAAATCAGTTTAAATATTTAGGAATTCAAATTGTGCCTAAGCTAGAATTAGTCGCCAGTGCCAACTATGAAGCCTTAATGACAGACATTAATGAGTTAATTAAGAGATGGATGTCACTACCAATGTCGATGATAGGGAGAATCAATATACTTAAAAGTAATATCTTACCTAAAATACTTTATTTATTTCAATACATTCCTTTGCCACCACCTTCAGATCTATTCTCAAGAATTAAAAAAAAGTTAGAGGAATTTATATGGAACAAAAGGAAGGCTAGATTACGTCTGTCCTTACTATATTTGCCATTTGATCATGGAGGTCTGAAATGTCCAAACTTTGTTGTATTACTGGTCAGCACAACTGAGGTCTATGACATATTATTTTTCATCAAATGATCTTCCTCACTGGACTGAAATGGAATCATACAATTTACCTTTACCTCTTCCCATATTCATATACTCAGACTCGGCAAAAAAATTACAGAAACAAGTTAAAAATCCATTTGTAAAGCATATGATCAAAATATGGCGTGAAATTAAAAAATATTTAAAAGAACCACATTTACTATCACAATTTAGCCCAATATGGGGTAATCAATATTTTAAACCAGGGAGAGCGGATGTTGTATTTAAAGTATGGAATTTAAAAGGGATTCAAAAGATTCAAGATTTATATCTGTCATGTTCAGATAACATAATGTCTTTTGAAGAGCTGAGGATCAAATTTAATCTTAATAGAACACATTTTTTAAAATATCTTCAGCTTAGGAACTTTATTCGATCAAATCAAAACAATGCTCTCACTCGACCTATTTATTCATCCTTGGAAAAAATTTTGACGAAAGATAGTAAGAGAAAGGGTATTATTTCAGAGTTTTATAATTCATTGACACTATTTCAAGTGAAAACTCAGAAAAGATTAAATTATTGGAAAGAAGACCTGCAAATTGAAATTTCAGAGGAACAATGGGAATTGGCTTGTACAGAAGCTCAAACCAAATCAATAAATGTACGTCTTAAATTGATACATTTTAAATGGTTAATGCGGATGTATGTTACACCGGTGGAATTAAATAGATATCTAACTAACTAACTAACCTGCACTTATATAGCGCTTTTCTAGTCACAAAGACCACTCAAAGCGCTTTCATTAATACTAACCCTCTATTCTAAGGGCCTATAGGAAACATATCTAGGGACAATTTAGAACAGCCAATTAACCTAACATGCATGTTTTTGGCATGTGGGAGGAAACCGGAGAAATCCCGGAGTAAACCCACGCAACACGGGGAGAACATGCAAACTCCACACAGATCACTGTTGGTCGGGGGCTGGGATCGAACCCACGATCCCCACAATCCCCCGGCCAAGGGTAAACTGTGCTGCCGCAGTGCTCACCACTGCGCCACCGTGCAGCCCACGGATATAACAAAAATATACCAGATAAGTGCACAAAATGTATGGAAAGTAAAGGAACCTTATTTCATTGTGTATGGGAATGTAGGAAAATTAGAGTGTTTTGGGAAGAGGTGAGGGTAACAATTGAAAAAATAATTTCAAAACAAATCATATTGAATCCTAAATTGTTTTTGTTGGGTCTGTATCCAGAAAAGCACAATTTTAATAAAAGTGAAAGAGCATTCATAGACCTCAGTTTGCTTAACACCAAAAAATGTATTGCACTATTGTGGAAAAAGACTCATAGACCAGTTGTGACTCAGTGGTTAAGACAGATGTTCACAAACCTTCCATTAGAAAGAATAACATACATACTGAAATCAAAGGAAAATGTGTTTGAGAATATATGGAGACCTTTCATTGATTATGTAAAGAATTTAAACATAACTTTTGAAGAAGAAGGTGAATGATGTGTGTGGACCTTGTGGATTCCAAACTGGTGAATGTATAGTGTGTGTACTTATGTGATGGATTGCCTGGACTAAGCAGAGGAGCATTGTTGAAGACCTGTTCTTGTTAGTGGTTGTTGGTGGGTTTTTTTAGTACTTTTTTTTCTATTACTTTAGTGTTGGTGTCTGTTTGTTTGTGTTATGTTTATAAAAAGGTTCAATAAAAATATTGTGGGAAAAAAAAACAGAGAAATGGAAGCGGGACACAAACATGGACCTCCTTCTTTACTACCTGGAGAGGTCAGATGAGAGACAGCAGGAGCCGAGCAGGAGGGAGGAGCAGCTGACCTCCGCTTTGCTGCAAAGCATCCAGAAGAGGGAGGACAGAACCAACACCCTTGCTGGACTGATGGGACACGTTGTGTCTGTGCTTGAGGGACTGTAAAAAAGTAACTATTACAGCATTGATATTTTTGGCTGTGTGTACATAATATTTCTTATGTAGCAGTCTTAAGTTTTTGCACATTTTGTAAATAAAAGCTTTCTTTCCTTAAGTGTTTTCTGCTTCCACATTAAGTAATTGTTATCCTCACACCAAACATATGCATGAAATGTAAAGCTATTTAGAATAAACAATGCAAATCACTATAACACTATAGTGGTGGGAAGTGAAAGTACAACAACTGAATTACTGCACTTAAGTTAATTTTTTCAGGTATTTGAAAATATATCAGGTATTTGTGGACTTTACTCACATATTTTTGACAACTTTTTCACATTTTCTAAAGAACAAGCAGCAACAAACTTTAAATCTATGCACTTTTTCTGTGGAAAATGTTCGAAGTTGCCAGCTTCAAAAATGCTAAATAATGAGTTTATATTCTTTTGACAACGTACCACGTGACATTCTGTCAGCTCTGGACAAGATCATTTCTGGGGAAAGTACTTTTAACTTCTACACTTTACAGTCTGTCTCTTGTTACCCCTACATGAATAAAAACTTGAATCAGTACTTTAACCAGGATAGATTACATACAAATACAGAAGGCGTATACCTTTAACAACTCTGTAAATGTGCCTATAAAATATATACATACACCATAAATACGTCAAAACAGAGTACACTGAGGACCAATTGTCAGCTGAATTTTTTTATTCATTAACGCTTTTCAACTACTTCACATATGTTATATTTTGTAAATGATATGGCAGGCACTGAACAGGTTATTACTCCCCACTGTTAAAATACTCCATTAAAGGGCTGATGACACGATTTTGACATCTTTTAGGATGTTGTGTAAACCCAAAAGTGACTGTCGATGATCAATATAATATTTCCAACCGCGCCTGCATAAACTAGTTATCATCAAAAAACCGCAGCCACTGAATGGACCGTGGTGCCACCCACCAAATTAAGGGCGGCACCCCAATGACGTCAGCAACAGAACGGAATCTGGTGCTGTTGACTGGAATGACAGCAGCTTTGTAGCTCACAGTTTCTCTGGTTTCTTGTTTTAATTTTACGGCTATGCCTTCGCGTTGTGTCACAGGCTTAGATAAACAGCAGGCCCTGAAAGACCACATCACACACTTCAGCTCCAACTGTCATAAGCCTCATCATGCACTCCTCATGCACTTTTATGCAGGAGGAGGGCACGAGGAGGGGAAGGATCAATGGATTTACGCGCAGCTTTGACCTACTTTCTGTGATCGCATGCTGACTCTTGCCGGTCCAGCCACGTCCCCTCTCTCATTATCACCAGCTGATTCCCCTCCCGCTGATCATGTTTCCCAGTCCTCGCCCAGGTGCTTCTCATCACACCATCACCAGCAGTGCGTGTACTTAGCGGCCGTTTGCTAGTAACGCACTGCTGGTCCATAGTATTGTCATCTTTGCTGTTAGTCTGCCAGTATTTTCAGCACTCTCACGACGTGTTAGTCACTCCATGTTCACCGTGGTTCTCGTGCATCCTTGAAGTGATGTTGGCTCTGGGGCGCACCTGTGGCTAACACGTCTCCTCTTATTCGTTCTCTAGGCGATGCAGGCCCCCGAACGCCATCAGTAAGTATGCTTGTGTTTTTTGTACGTCTTCACCTTTTTGGGAATTGTCTGTCGTTCTGTATTAAATGTGCTGTGGTGAATCCTGCACGTAAATCCTCGTTATTTCATCCTCCCTCTCCGTGCCCTGCGTAAGAGTGCATGGAGGGTTATGATGAATGGATTTACATGCAGGATTCACCACAGCACATGTATTGAATATAAAGACTGATCCCAAAAGGTGAAGACTAACAAAAATACACAGAAACACAAACAGTAGGCGTTCGGGGCTGACATCGCCCAGCGAACATGGAGAGGAAACGTGTTAACCACGGTTGTGCCCCAGAGCCGACATCGCTACAAGGGCGCAACAGAACCAGTGTGCTAGCTGTGTGGAGTGGCTAACAACATGGCAGATGATGCACACAAAACATGAACAGCTGATTGTCCCTGAGTCTGACTCGCTAGGCACAATGCCTGCTTGGCACGGCTCAAACCTATATGGTTTGATGCCCCCAGATTCTTCATTGTCATCCTATTCTTCGGAACTATAATCTTCTGAAGATTGGACAACACAAAACAATTCCAGACTACATATGCTGGAACCATCGTCGATGTTTTCTACTGCTTCCATCCTGTGTGTACAATGGGCAGCCAAGCACTGTGTTCTGTCAATGATATTACAATATGGCCGTGGGGTTTTCCAGCCACTGACGCAATTGGTGACATGGCACTCATGAAAACGTCGGATATTCGCGTGAAAAAAAGCCTGTTTGACTTAGAACAGACAACTCTCTCCTTTGCTTCCTCTGGTCCATGTTTAGTGTGGTACACACCCTGTCACCAAACAGCACAGTGACTACTTGTCACCCTTTAAATAGGCCGACTGACTGATTACAAGTTTGTAGACACCTGTGATGTTAATTAGAGGACACATCTTGGTTGAACATGTCCATATGGTCACATTATTTTCAATCTTTTCTAGGGGTACCATCATTTTTGTCCAGGCCTGTTTCATGAGTTTGTTTTTTAAAATAATTCTGTTGAACCACAATTCAAAAGCATTGTCTGATTTCCATTGGTTAATTTTCATAGAATTTTTATTTATTACCACTTTTGTCAGATTCAAGTTATTTCTGTGACCATTGTGGGTTTTTCTTTCATTAACAGAGGGGAACCAACAATTTTGTCCACGTCTGTGCCCTGACGTAATCCCCGACTAGCTCCATGTCGGTGGAAAACCAACTGGTTTTTATGAGGCACTACAATTAAACTGGTTAAGCACTGGCACAAGCACCAGAACCGAACTAGCACTGGTTCTTATTTAGTGGAAATGAGGGAATAGAGAAGAAAAAGGAGCTCTTAACAGTCATAGCAGCAAAGAATCTCACTGTCCTTATACATGTCCTGCACCACCCTCACATACTTCTCTGCACCTCCTGATTCCCTCATACAGTACCACACTTCTTCCCTCAGCAACGCATCATATACTTTCTCCATCATCTTGTCATTTTTTCTAATCTGCACAATAAAATAGGTTACTGGTAAAACACAGGAGAAGCTGAAGGAAGCTAGGTTGCAAAGTAGCTTGCAACAATGTAGCAACAATGGGCAGGGAGCATATAATATTAGTACAGCGAAGCCCAGCATAAACTGATACATCCCTTTGGGGTCTTCATTCAGGTGTCTTCTTAACCCTTTCGCTGTCCCAGCGATTGTAACGGTTAAGGCGTAAACATAACCCCTAGTGGTCAAGAGTGGTAAAAAAAAATTTTCAATAAAATAGTTCAGATTTCCAAGGCTATAACTTGAAAGTTGCAAGAGATAATGGATTACTGTCAAATAGAAAGATGCAGAATATGATCTGAAGTTTCAGATAGGAATAAATTTACGCATCTAATTTGCGTAATGTCACAGCAGCTATATAAATTACATAACTCAGTCAAAAGTGGACTTTGGACACATTTAAACAAAGAATGGTTTGGTTTTTTTGACACCGTTTTGTCTAGAGGGGTAAGTTTTTATCTAATCTTCAAAGTATATGAACCAGAAAATCAATAAAATGTAAAAAAACAACAACATATATTTGTCTTACCTGTTGTTGGTGGTGGGGGGAGGGGCTCGCTAATGTGGCCGGTCTGTTTTCGTCCATCGTGGTCGATGTTTTGTGTTTGCTCGGTCATTTACGCTCTCTACCACATGTACAAAATCTTATGATTATCCCACGTGAATTTTGTTTGTATTACATGGCTATTTTTCCTGTTTGTTGCATTTTTCCTGTGAGAATCCATGACGACGTGGGCGTTGCCATCTTGGTGCTGGTAGCACAGTTTTTTGCCCATCATGGTCGTAGTTTCATGTTTTGTCGGTCATTTACACCCTCTACCACATCTACAAACTCTTATGATTATCCCACGTGAATTTCGTTTGTATTACACAGCTATTTTTTACTGTATGATGCAGTTTCAGTCAGAATCGCCGCCGCCATGATCAGTCACATTGGTGCTGTGAGCTCAAAGCGGAAAAAGGAAGAAGAATAATGAGGATTTCTTCTTCTTTGCTGTATTCAATGTCAGCCATGATCCCTCCAGCGTGTGTCTGCCACCTTCTGAACTGTCAGATCAATACAGATCAGTACAAATTCTCAGTATAGCCGGGGGACATCAATAAGTTGACAGGTGCAGTTGCTGCGCTGTGCCACTGGGGGCACGTGACCCATCCATTTAATGTGGACAGTTAAAGGGTTAACAAAGCAGCAGTGACATTAAACAACATTTATTTGATGTCAGAAATAGTTGAGCCCCCTTTCCTACGCTATTATTATTATTATTATTATTATTATTATTATTATAACGGAGTTAAAAGTGCTGTGATGTTCACTTTAATTTAATTAATTACAGTGCTCTTGTACTTTTTAAAGGGGTGTCCCATTCCATAGGTGGTAGGTTTCAACCACTATCCCTTGTGACTAAATTCCAAGGCCAAGTGAATGGGGTAAAGGTACGGTACAAATGGGAATTGGAACAAGGCCTTAGGAGAGAAGATATCAGCTGACTGACCCTGAGACAAACTTGTATCCCCGTAGTACAAGTTAGAAATGCAGCTGAAAAATAAAAATGAATAATTTCAGTGAAATGGACAAATGTGTGCTTGAGTTAAAAAAAAATGCAATATAGTAATGTTGCAACAGTGGTTACCATCAATATGAGATGACTGTGTAAATGAAGGCATTAAAGCTGGGGCTGGACTGGGTAAGGGCAGTGGTATGTTCATCAAGGACACTTCAGAGTGGCTAAACTACATCTACTTTAAGACAACTTCACTTTTCGTTTTTTTCAGACAAGATTTCACAATCAAGCCACGCACCTAAAGTAACAGCTAATCAAAGTGATCGGCCTTTTTCTGCCGTCGGGCTAATGCTTCCAGACCATGATGGATGCACACCTCAATTTGGTTCTAAAAGCTGATTGCTCTCATTTCTCAGCACAGAGGATGGAATAACTAACAAGCAGCATCAACCGCAACATTTCAGCCAACACGGCTGTGTCATATCTGATCAACAGCCATTTATAATTAACTTGTAATTATAAAGTGTGGATAAATTGTTTAAGTCTGTTTGAACATTGTCTGTTTGAACATTGAACATTGACATTTGCGCAGCAAACACATGAATAGATACGAGCCCAAAATGCAGGTGAAGTGAACGAGTTTATTAACAGAACGGGACAACTCAAAAACACACAAAAACGGGGAAAATGTTTAGTAGGAAAATACAGTCTGGCATACTAACAATGCACGCCCGAGCTAGTTGGCAGGGAATGCTCCCAGGGCAGAACTGGGCAGCAATGAAGATAGGAGGAAGACTTACAGAGGGCGTCGGAGCTCAGCGGGCTCTGGGGAAACAACACCGCAGAAGTCCATGAGAGAGGGTGCCAACAGCTCCAGGGAAAACATAGGCAGGTGACCGCAGACTGACCCAGAAGTGAAGACTGACGCCACGGCACTGAATGCCCCCACTGTCACTCAGTAAATACCAAGCAGGCTAATTGAGTGACAAGTGGATGCAGGTGTGTGGCGGGAGTCTGTGTATGAGTGTGTGTGTGTGTGTGTGTGTGTGTGTGTGTGTGTGTGTGTGTGTGTGTGTGTGAAACCCCAGTTGATGGTAATAAACTGATCAGGTGCCTGGAAGAGGGAGGTGAAAGGAGGGCTGTGGCTGAGGACTGGCAGAGGAACCAATAATCTGCCAGCTGGAAAGGATAACAGCAATCAGCCCACAGAAACAGGTCATGAACGGGGCAGGAAACAACAGCCCCGTCCATGACGCATAGTATTAAAAAAATACTGCTCCTTTAGATGGGACTTAAATATGTCAAGAGTTCCCAAAGTGATGGATCCCAATAGAGGTACAAAATGTCCATTGAGTATGTTAGCATAAGCTGTCAGGCTCTGAAACACTAATTAAGAAAGTTATGAGGAGGATTCCGGAATGTTTTATCCTTTTCAGTCTCCAGGGAAAAGATAAAACAAACAAATGCACGCACACACTTTTAAAGCCAACACTTTTTGCCAATGTTTTCTTTTTACTTTATTACCCAGTTTGAATAAAGAAAAGATAAATCTTTAATTGTGTCATGGTTTTAGTTAACAAAACCAAAAAAAAATTACATGTATAATGAGAACTGTTGGAACTCTGAGATGTTTGATGGATCTTTGATGATATTTCTCCTCCAATAAGCGGGAGAAACAAGGTTTTAATAAATCATTTAAAAGCAATCCAGGATCTTTTGGTTAGGAAATTAGCTTGAGATCAAACTGCTGAATACACCCCACACACACTCATATAGAACATGGCTACTTAACAGTCACATGTAAAGTGTAGTCAAAAGATCAAAAGGTTCCAAGCCAGCATCCTATCATGTAATTATCCTTAACTTGTTCAATAGATCTCCATCTGGTTTCCTTTGATCCCGTTTGGACTTGGGTCAGTCAGTTCTAAATGTGATGTTGACTGAGCACAGCAGCTGCTCATTTAATGACTTAAAAGGACTGAGTCCTTCAAAATCTTTATTCTGATTGATAAGCAGATGTAATTTTTACTAGGTATACTAACACTTGACTTATATAATAGAGGTGTGGAAATTTATGGATTCTTAGATGCATCTCAATGCGAGCCATATGTTACATGGTGGTGTAGTGGTAAGCACTGTTGTCTCAAAGTAAGAAGGTCATGGGTTCAAATCCACCACCCAGGAGGGTCTATCTGTGTGGAGTTTGCATGTACTTCCCACGTGGCCAGTGCTGACCCAGTGGAGAGGCAAATGCGCAGGACTGGTGGCTTGAGCCGTCTGAGACCAGGGGTCGGCCCTGCACCATCATCCAGCCCGAGACCATGGGTCCTTGCCAGCACTGCACGCACAGCCCCTACCTTCTCCAAAATTACCAGACCGTAGCAGTCTGCACCATGCTAGTCCCATGCACCGTCACCCCCGTGTGATTCTCAGTGTGTTTTGACCATGTTCTGCTGTGCTGTGCTGGACCAGGCCAACGGGCCGCTGGGAAGGTGAAGGAACAGACTGTATTGGATAGCCTGCGGCTGAGTCTTTAAAAAAAAAAAATCACACTAGACATTTTGTCACAGTTAAAAGCTTCCTGATCAAACACTGCTTTTTTTTTGTTCCTCGTGCAAGATAGAAAACCGGGGGACAGAGCCTTTCAATCTATAGCACTGATCACTACAGCTACGTTCAGCTGACTGTTGGCTCTTTCAAAAAGCATTTGAAAACATTTTTGTTTAAGCAGGCTTTTTGTTGAGTTTAAAATCAAGTGCCTTTTAATAGTATGATATTTTAAAATTAATTTAATCTTTTATTTTAACTTTTTTTTTGCATTTTTTTTTAAATTTTTATAATTATTTTATAACTCAGTCAACACAGCAATTCGGTGTTTTTCCTTTCTTCTTCTTCTCCTTCTTCCGGTTGCTCCCTTCGGGTGTCTCCACAGCGGATCATCTGCCTCCATCTCACCCTATCCCTTACATTTTCTTCTGGACGCCAACCCTCTCCATGTCCTCCTTCAATACATCCTGTCATGATCCCCAGCACGGGTGGGGGCCGTGCTCAGTCTCCAGTTTGAGTTTAGTCTTTTTCTGTTTCTTTGTTTCTTTGTTTATTATGGTCTGCTGTATTTGGTCTCTGTTTATTCATGAGCTGTTTGTATTCTTGGTTTTGTCCTTATAGTCCTGTCTATTAATTGTGTGTCATTTTGTAGTAATTGCATCTTTTGGAGTTGTGTTATCTTATTCTTGTATTATTATTTAGATTCCAGTCTGTGCTTTTATTTTAACAGTGCCATGCAGCTTCTTGCTGTCAAACTCATTGATTATGTTACATTCTTACTCATGTATCCACACCTGTCACTCATTGATCATTGGTCCATTTCCCTATTTAAGAACACGGCAACGTTTCCCCCGTTGCCGTGTCCTACTGTTGATCTCCTCAGAGGAAACAGTCTTACTCTGTGTGAGTTTGGGATGCTGCAGAAGTGACCGGGTGTGCTCCAACCAGGTAACGTTTATCTTTTCCCTATTTTCTTCAGCCGTGAGCCCCATTTCCCTTCGGGTGTGACTCCAGCTGGGGTTCATCTCTTTTCTCCGGCGTGTCCGATCGCTTCAGCCAGTGCTCCGTCTGGGCTGTTTACCTTTACCATTGGTCGTGAGCCCCATTCCCCTCAGTGCCCTTCATCATTTACTTATACTATATGTAAGTGCAAACTCACAGCGTGCGTTTGGTGTCCTTCTACAGCTGTTAAAAAGGGCGATTTATGACAGAAGGACATGGCCAATGTGTGGGCACCAGCCACTGTGGGTTTTGCGTTTTTTTCTCCCCCTTCGATCCCCGTATTTTTCTTAAGTCCAGGCTTTTGCGGAGATGTCCGCCGGTATGGATTTCAGTGTGTTGGGACTGGACGAGGTGGAATGTGGGGCTGCGGGATTGGTAGTGGACTTTATCTCGGATCCTCATGCCTCCCACACTCCCAAAGCGGCCCTGAGAAGTCTAAACAGTGCAGCACAGGTAATTGAAGCCTGCCTCAGTCTATGGAGCTATCTGGGACTCACGGTTCTCCTCGCTTCCATTGCCGAATCTCAATACAAACTTTGTGAGCGGATGAGAAGTTCTCCATCTACCATGCCTATACCAACAAAGAAGCGTTCTCGGGCATGGAAGCCCTCAGCCTCTCACCGCTCTCCAGCAGCAGCCCCGCCTTTTCCTCCCAAACAGTGGCCCGCTTCATCAGCCGTCCTTCCAACGCTTCAAGAACCCGCAGCCTGCTGGATCGGGCACATCATCCTCGCGCCTCCTGACGGTCCTACTGCGGAGGAGCTGGAGGCGTGCCAGTGGGTCTTGGCAGCAGAGATGGAGGTGTTGCTGGAGTATAAACCATGGCTTCTTCCAGAGTTTATGCAGCAGCTAGAGGAGGGTTCACCAGGTGGAGCAGAGTTTGAGCCGAGGATAGAGCATCCCCTGACTCCGGAGCCTCACCCACCTCGCCACAAGCCAATGTCTCTACCTACTCGCCAGACGACCTCTGCAGTCCCCGGAGGAGCTTCATTTGACACCCCAGCAGTAGCCATCACGCCTCGGGAATTAAGGCAAGTGCTTTTTCATTCTCCTACACATAAAAATGAATTTTCTTGCCTTATTCCCGGTAATGAGGCTCAGTATCAGCAGCCCACTGAAGCAGAGTCCTCACTGCCTGCTGCTGCCATTTCATCCTCACCTGTTCCTCCCATGTCCCTTTCCATGTGTCCGCCGGTCCTGGGAGGGAGCCGCTGGATGTTGGAGGGGCCTGCAGTTCCAGAGGGTTCCTATCCAGCCCTGCAGTCACGTCCTATACGGGAGAAGAGCGCCCCCATGCCCTGAAGCCTGTGCCGACATAGAAGTGTCCCCTGGTTTTGGTGTCATGGGACCTGGTGCCATCAGTGAGGCATTCCTTGGCTCCGTCACGCATGGCAGGGGTCTCATCTGCACCGAAGTCTGACCTAACGAAGAAGCATCCCCTGACTCCGGCACCTCACCTCCGTCACCAGAAGTCCATGTCACCATGGTCTTGCCAGACGACCTCAGCTCCTGGATGTACATTGTCTGGTCCCACAGCAGCAGAAACCATCACGCCCCGGGAAATAAGGCAAGTATGTTCTCCTTTTTCTGCATATGAAAATGCAAAGTCTTGCCTTATTCCCGGTGGTGAGGCTCAGCGACAACAGCCTAATTTGGCTGAATCCTCACCATCTGGTGCTGCTATCTCACCCTCGCCTGCCACTCCTGTGTCTCCTCCCATTTCCCCTGAGTGTCCGCTGGTTCTGGGATGGGGCCGCCGGATGACAGAGAAGCCTGTAGTCCTGGAGGACTCCGTTCTAGCCCCACAGCCATGTCCTGGATGGGAGAAGAGCAGTCCCGGTGCGCTGAAACTTGAGTCAACAAGGGAGTGTCCCCTGGTTTCAGTGGTATGGGAGTCAGCGTCATCGGTGAGGCAATCTCCAGCATCAGCTGCCACACCGAGGGTTCCACCAGCCCTGCCTGGGAGTTTTTCAGCTGTATCTACTATTGTGCCTGCAGTAAGAGTCTCCGCAGCTGAGTCACAGGAGTCCTGGACAGCGGTGGAGCTCGAATCTAGGCAAGTACTTTGTTCTGTGTTAACATCTGCAGATTTAGAGAAATCTTGTCTGGCTCATGGTGGGGAGAGTCAGTTACAGATGTCCTCTGCTCCTGAGCTCTTCTTGCCAGGCTCCACTGCTGCTGGTAATTTTCCAGTGTTTTTCTCTTCCTCCCCGTCTGAGGTGGTTGAGCCAGGGTTGGAGCGTCAAATGACTAGAATTGAGACAACCCAGCCCAAGATGCCTGGAGGTCCAAGGGCTGCATCCACCATCATGCCTACTGCTGGGGTCATCGCAGCGAAGCTGCCGAAGTCCTGGACAGCAGTGGAGCCCAAGCCCAGGCAAGTACTCTGTTCTGTTTTAACACCTGCAGATCTAGAGAAATCTTGTCTGGCTCCCAGTGAGGAGAACCGGCTGCAGATGTCCTCTGCTCCTGAATTCTCCCCGCTGAGCTCCACCACTGCCGGTAACTTTGTTCCGGTGTTTTTCTCTTCCTCCCCATCTGAGGTGACCACGTCGGGAGTAGACGCCTAAGTGAATGGATCGGAGACATCCCAGCCTGAATCATCGTAGTCCTGGATGGCGGTGGAGCTCGAGCCAAGGCAAGTACTCAATATCAGTTCAGTTCTCGCTATCAGTTCTAGAGAAACTTTGTCTTGTTCATGGTGATGAGAATCAGCTGCAGACGTCCTCTGCTTCTGAGGTCTCCTTGCCGGGCTCCATCGCTGCTGGTGATGCTGATATGGTGTCTGGCTCTGTCCTTGTGTCCAAGCCATCGCCTGAGGTTCCTGAGGATCGTCCACCTTCGCCAAAGGTTTCCATGGGTCCTCCCTCTCTGCCAGAGGTCTCTGTGGGCCCCACGCCTTCAGCCGAGGTCTCCGTGGGTGCCTCACCTTCGCCTGAGGTCTCCATGGGTTCCCGGCCTTTGCCTGAGGTCTCCGTGGGTTCCCTGCCTTTGCCCAAGGTCTCCATGGGTGCTCCGCCTCCGTCTGAGGCCACCGTGGGTGCCCTGCCTCTGCCCGAGGCCGCTGTGGGTGCCCTACCTCTGTCCAAGGCCACTGTGGGTGCCCCGCCTCCGTCCAAGGCCACCTTGAGTTCTCCACCTCTGTCCGAGGCCACTGAGGGTGTTCCGTCTCTGCCTGAGATTGTTGAGGGTCCTCCGCCTCCATCCAAGGCCATCGTGGGCCCTCCTCCTCCACCTGAGGTCGTTGAGGGTCCCCCATCTCCACCTGAGGTCATTGAGGGTTCTCCACCGTCGGCTGAGGACATCGTGAGTTCCATGCCTTCACCGGAGGCCTCTGCGGAGCAGTCACTCCCCTCATATGGCCCTCACATCGGACAGCTATGCTGGTCAGCCATCCCTACGGCCAGTCTTCTCACTTAGCCACCCTCCTCATTGGATTTCCATCTCCCAGCTCCCGCAGTCAATGGTAAGCACTGGGTCTGGCTACCGCCTCCAGTGGGAGGCGTGTTGTGCCCCGCGGCCCGCTGGCTCAGGGATGCTGGGAGACCATCTGACGGGCTACACCCTCTGCTTAAATGGCTCTGGAACTCTGGGAGGGTACCCGATTTGTTCCACCATGGGATTGGGTGGCTCTGGGACTCTCACAAACCACCTGAACTGCCTTATTGTGTCACCTGAATGTCTCATCTCTTTTGCTCAGTGTTGTGGGTCATGAGTGTTTTCTGGTTTTGTTCGGTCCCCCCGTGCTTGGGTTCTCCTCCTCCTGCCTGGGGTGGGCTGTTTATCTTGTTGGGGGGGTCTCCTTTGGGGGTGGGTCCTCTTTTCTTTTTTGATGTTGCCCTGGGGTGTCTGGACTCCACCCCTTGGGAGGGGGCACTGTCATGATCCTGAGCACGGGTGGGGGCCATGCTCAGTCTCCAGTTTGAGTTTAGTCTTTTTCTGTTTCTTTGTTTCTTTGTTATGGTCTGCTGTATTTGGTCTCTGTTTATTCATGAGCTGTTTGTATTCTTGGTTTTGTCCTTATAGTTCTGTCTATTTATTGTGTGTCATTTTGTAGTAATTGCATCTTTTGGGGTTGTGTTAAGTTATTCTTGTATTATTATTTAGTTTCCAGTCAGTGCTTTTATTTTGACAGTGCTGTGCAGCTTCCGGCTGCCAAACTCTGTTTTGCAGGCTGCACAGCTATCGTTGATTATGTTACGTTCTTACTCATGTACAGTGGGGCAAAAAAGTATTTAGTCAGCCACCAATTGTGCAAGTTCTCCCACTTAAAAGATGAGAGAGGTCTCCAATTTTCATCATAGGTATACCTCAACTATGAGAGACAAAATGAGAAAAAAAAAATCCAGAAAATCACACTGAAGGATTTTTAATGAATTAATTGGTAAATTCCTCAGTAAAATAAATATTTGGTCACCTACAAACAAGCAAGATTTCTGGCTCTCACAGACCTGTAACTTCTTCTTTAAGAGGCTCCTCTGTCTTCCACTCGTTACCTGTATTAATGGCACCTGTTTGAACTCGTTATCAGTATAAAAGACACCTGTCTACAACCTCAAACAGTCAGACTCCAAACTCCACTATGGCCAAGACCAAAGAGCTGTCAAAGGACACTAGAAACAAAATTGTAGACCTGCACCAGGCTGGGAAGACTGAATCTGCAATAGGTTAAGCAGCTTGGTGTGAAGAAATCAACTGTGGGAGCAATTATTAGAAAATGGAAGACATACAAGACCACTGATAATCTCCCTCGATCTGGGGCTCCACGCAACATCGCACCCCGTGGGGTCAAAATTATCACGAGAACGGTGAGCAAAAATCCCAGAACCACATGGGGGGACCTAGTGAATGACCTGCAGAGAGCTGGGACCAAAGTAACAAAGGCTACATCAGAGACACACTACGCCACCAGGGACTCAAATCCTGCAGTGCCAGACGTGTCCCCCTGCTTAAGCCAGTACATGTCCAGGCCCTTCTGAAGTTTGCTAGAGAGCATTTGGATGATCCAAAAGAGGATTGGGAGAATGTCATATGGTCAGATGAAACCAAAATAGAACTTTTTGGTAAAAACTCAACTTGTCGTGTTTGGAGGAGAAAGAACACCATACCTACTGTGAAGCATGGGGGTGGAAACATCATACTTTGGGGCTGTTTTTCTGCAAAGGGACCAGGACGACTGATCCGTGTAAAGGAAAGAATGAATGGGGCCATGTATCGTGAGATTTTGAGTGAAAACCTCCTTCCACCAGCAAGGGCACTGAAGATGAAACGTGGCTGGGTCTTTCAGCATGACAATGATCCCAAACACACCACCCGGGCAACGAAGGAGTGACTTCGTAAGAAGCATTTCAAGGTCCTGGAGTGGCCTAGCCAGTCTCCAGATCTCAACCCCATAGAAAATCTTTGGAGGGAGTTGAAAGTCTGTGTTGCCCGGTGACAGCCCCAAAACATCACTGCTCTAGAGGAGATCTGCATGGAGGAATGGGCCAAAATACCAGCAACAGTGTGTGAAAACCTTGTGAAAACTTACAGAAAACGTTTGACCTCTGTCATTGCCAACAAAGGGTATATAACAAAGTATTGAGATGAACTTTTGTTATTGACCAAATACTTATTTTACCGAGGAATTTACCAATTAATTCATTAAAAATCCTTCAATGTGATTTTCTGGGGTTTTTTTTCTCATTTTGTCTCTCATAGTTGAGGTATACCTATGATGAAAATTGGAGACCTCTCTCATCTTTTAAGTGGGAGAACTTGCACAATTGGTGGCTGACTAAATACTTGTTTACCCCACTGTACCCACACCTGTCACTCATTGATCATTGGTCCATTTCCCTATTTAAGAACACGGCAACTACCGCTGACCTCCTCAGAGAATCAATCTTACTCTGTGTGAGCTTGGGTTGCTGCAGAAGTGACCGGGTATGCTCCGACCAGGTAACATTTATCTTTTCTCTATTTTCCTCAGCCGTGAGCCCGATTTCCCTTAGGGTGTGACTCTGGCTGGGGTTCATCTCTTTTCCCTGGTGTGTCCCAGCACTTCAGCCAGTGCTCTGTCCTGGCTATTTACTTTTACCATTGGTCGTGAGCCCCGTTCCCCTCAGCGCCCTTCATCATCGCCTTATAAGTTTAGTGTCTTATGTCGTGCTTGTCTTTCCGTTAAATGTGCAAATTCACAGCGTGCGTTTGGTGTCCTTTTACAGCCCTTAAAAAAGGCGATTTATGACACATCCATGAATCTTCTCTGTACTCTTCCTCTTTACCTCCTGCCTGGCTGCTCCATCTTCAACATCCTTTGTCCACAATTTCCACCGTCCCTGCTCTGCACATGTCCAAACAATCTCAGCCTTGCCTCTCTTTGTCTCCAAACTATTCAACCTGAGCTGTTCCTTTGAGATATTCATTTCTAATCCTGTCCCTCCTAGTCACTCCTAATGAGAATCTTATCTTCAACTCTGCCACCTCCAGCTCTGTCTCCTGTCTTTTTGTTAGTGCCACTGTCTCCAAACCATACATCATAGCAGGTCGCACGACCGTCTTGTAAATCTTCCCTTAACTCTAGCTGCTATCCTTCTATCACAAATCACCCCTGATATTCGTCTCCATCCACTCCACCCTGCCTGCACTCTCTTCTTCACCCCTCTTGTGCATTTTCCATTGCTTTGGATGGTTGACCCCAGGTATTTAAACTCATCTACCTTCACTACCTCTACTCCTTGTATCTTCACCATTACACCTGTCTCCCTTTCATTCACACTCATATATTCTGTATTGCTTCTACTGACTTTCATTCCTCTTCTCTCCAGAGCATACCTCTACCTTTCCAAGTTCTCTTCCACCTGCTCCCTACTCTCACTACAGCTCACAATGTTGTCTGGAAACATCATGGTCTGTGGAGACTCCTGCCTGACCTCATCTGTCATCTGTCAGCCTGTCCATCACCATGGCAAACAAGACATGTAAATTACAAAAATAAATGCTGAAACCTAAAAAAGGCATTCCATTCCAAACCTTAAACATTGAAGATGTAATAGAGATGCATTAAGAATGTATCACCATTAGTGAGGTCTTAAAACCAAATCACCACAGTGCTATATTCATTGGTACTCCACTCCCTCTTATGTAACACTGCTTAAATATTCAGCTTTTAACGTAGTGTTCATGTATCTATAAAGCAACAGATCTCTGTCTGTGTCATGATACTGAGCATGGGTGGCTTTAAGTTTGTTTAGATCATTTTCTGTATTTCTGCATCTTGGTTTATTTTGTATTTAGAATGGTTTGGTGTATTTTGTTATCTTGAGTTTGTCCTTTGCTGTTGTGTTTAGTTTCCTGTTATTTTATTTTAGTTAGTTATTTTATGTATTTATGTATCATGTTCTCTGGGTTTTCCATTTGTCTGTTTATTTATGAGTTGTACTGTATTCTTAATTTTGTCATTATTAGTCTGATTCCTTTAGTTTATGTACCTATGATTACCTGGTGTTGTATTTTATATTTCTGCCTGTGCTTGTTTAAGAGTGTCCCTTATCCTCACCTCTCCTGTTGCTTTGGTTTTTGTGTATATTATATTATCTGCATTTCTGGTTTGTATTCATCTTTTCCTCACCTTATGGGTTATGTTTCTTGTTTTGTATTATTCGGTCTGTTCATGCATTAGAATCATTTTGTAGTTTTAGTCAGTCACTTCTTGCCTAATTCCTCTGTACTTTTATGTTGACTGTGCCCTGTGTTTACTTCCATGTTTGGTTCAAGTTCGCGGGCTGTGACAGCTGTCAGTAGTTGACTTGATTGTCCTCGCTCATGTCACCCACACCTGTTTGTCTTCTGTTACCGATTCCTCTGTCCCTTTTTAAGCCCCGCCGCAACGCAGAGTCATTGCAGCAGCGTACTGTTTGTCTGGATGGGTATCCCCCATCATTTTTCCTCTTTTGCGGGTGAGCTCCGTCCTGCTCTTGTTCTCTGTTCTCCTGGCATTTCTGTGTGCCTCCGCCTGGGTCCAGCCAGGCCAATCTCCTGTTTTTCCTTGGATGTGAGCTCGATTTTCCTTGGCCATTTCCGCACGCCATTCCTCTCGGTTCCTGCTTGTGTTGTAAGTTTGTCTTTGTGTTTTTTTTGTGTTTAGTTATTAAATTTTATGTGCAAACTCACAACCAGTTTGGTGTCTTCTACCTGCCCTTAAGAGGGCAATTTATGACAGTGTGTGTGTGTGTGTGTGTGTGTGTGTGTGTGTGTGTGTGTGTGTGTGTGTGTGTGTGTGTGTGCGCGTGTGTGTTCCTCACATATGAATGAATGTGAATGAATGAATGAATGTGAATTTTACTCTGTAATGAACATATAATAAAAAAAAACAATATCTCTCAAACCGTTTGTCAGACTGGCCTCAAATTTTATAAGTGCTTTGCTGAGGTTATGAGGGTGTGCATCCCCGAGTATGGAGTTGCTCAGCCAAAATATGTAATTTTTATCAATAAATGTTTAGCCACCGCTCTGTTTCCTCATGCTCTGTCTTCTAGAAGTGTGGGCAGGGTTTTGGATTCACTCTGTACCGATTGGATAATACGCGGTATCATAACCAGTCACACCAGAGCGCTCCGTAAACAAAACAAGGAAGTGAAAAGTGACAAATTTGACCAGAAAATGAGAATGCTGAAGATTTAATGCTTAAAAAAATATACTATAATGTTGCTGTGACTGCATAGCTCTAAAGGATAATTCAGCACTGTATGTGGAGAACACGAGGGGCACGCTCTGGGGGGGGGGGGGGGGGGCAGCCAGACCGGCTTACCGCAGTCCTTCACAGAGAGCCAAGCCCAGCCTGCCCAGTTAACGGGAGTATCGGCTGCTGCTTCGCCCGTGTGCCACCGTTGTCCTTGAGCCACCGTTGTCAACATGGCACTCTTCCTGGTGCTGGTCTGTTTGCACGGCTATCTAAAAATTAAAAAGTAATAATAATATCACCATAATTGTGGAGTAGAATAGCCAGATCAACTGCATATCATATGCAGACATGTGTGCATGCTTTGACTAAACGACGACGACCGTGACAAAAAACGCCCAAATAACGGAAATAAATCATTTTTTAGTTACTGAAAAATGGACAACTCTGATGCAACAGTTGCAGACCAACGGGTCATTCTGCTGTTTATAATAATGTTGGGTGATTTGTACTCATAATCCGGCGCCACACGAGTCGGCTGCCTTTTGCAACAGCAGCTCAATTCTGAGTCTTTTTTTTCCTTCCTCTCTCTTTTGATCCGGTGACAACTCTCTGATCCGGCACACCTTTCACTCCATTTATATCACGGACACACAGATTGCCCCAAATGTCTCCCGAGCTGGTGGACGGAGCCACTGTTTATAGCAGGAGACGGTACAGCAGGGAAGAGCTGCTAGCACTCAACCGCCACCCGGTGCTAACGGAAAAACTTGACATATCGGGAGAACTGAGGCGAAAACGCCGTGGGTGCCGGGCTGGAGTAAGGCGGAAGACAAGAAATATAAGGTACAGACCCACCCTTCCATCCGTTGTCATGGGGAATGTACGATCGTTACTGGGAAAGGTAGATGAGCTAGCGGCTATCTCCCGCTGCGATAGCATATACCGGGAGTGTAGTCTGTATCTATTCACAGAGACTTGGCTAACCGAATTAGCAGCAGATGCTAACATTGAACTGGAGGGTTTCCCCGCGATACGGGCAGACCGAACATCAGACAGTGGCAAAGCAAGGGGTGGTGGAGTGATAATGTATGTTAACAACAACCGGTGCAGACCGGGACATATCACTGTTAAACAACGACACTGCAGCAAAGACATTGAGTTGCTAGCTGTTAGCATGCGGCCTACATATCTCCCGAGGGAATACTCACATGTGATCTGCATTGTTGTTTATGCAAATCCGACGGCGAACGCTGGGACAGCGCGTGACGTCATCCATTCAGTAACTGGCAGGCTGCAGACAGAACACCCAGATGCTCTTCTCCTCATCTCAGGCGATTTCAACCATGTTTCACTGTCTCCCATTCTACCCACGTTTACCTAGTATGTCACATGCCACACTAGAGACAATAAAACACTGGACTTATTCTACGCAAACACTAAGGAGGCGTACACCTCATCACAACTGCCCCCACTCGAGAGATCGGATCACAACTTGGTTCATCTCCGGCCGGTGTACAAACCCCTAGTGTACAGACAACCTCCGGCCATGCGCACAGTGAAGTTATGGTCTGAGGAGGCAATGGACACTCTAAAGGGCTGTTTTGAAACCACTGCCTGGGAGCAGCTCTGCGATCCACATGGTGAGGACATCGATGGCCTCACTCACACCATCACGGACTACATCAGCTTCTGTGTGGACAACACCGTACCCACCAAGACCATACGGTGTTGCTCGAACAACAAACCCTGGATCAACCCTGAGATAAAAACACTTCTGAGAGAGAAGAAGAGGATCTTCAAGTCGGGGAACAGGGAGATGCTGAAGTCCGTACAGAGGGAGCTGAGGAGAAAGATCAGAGAAGGCAAGGACAGCTTCAGGAAGAAGATGGAGGACAAGCTGCAACAGAGCGACATCAGCGGGGTCTGGAGAAACCTCAAAACCATCTCTGGGCTCCAGAATACCTCCCCCCAGGCCACGGGGGGCAGGGAGTGGGCGAACAATCTGAATCTGTTTTTCAATAGGTTTGACCAACCGCCCTCCCCCCTGACTGCACAACAACCACTGCTGCCTCTAAAGACATCACGTCCTGCTGCCCACTCCCCACTCCACCAACACCCCCCCACTCCCAACACACAGCCCCCCAACCTGACCCTCACTAAGACCCAGGTGAGGACGGAGCTGAGGAAGATCAAGGCAAGGAAGGCGTCGGGACTGGACAGCACCAGCGCAAAGCTCCTCAAGTCCTGTGCAGACCAGCTGTGTGGGATTGTGGAGTACATCTTCAATCTGAGCCTGAAGCTGGGGAGGGTACCACAGTTGTGGAAAACATCTTGTGTGGTACCTGTACCAAAGACTTCCCGCCCCAAAGATCTGAACAGCTACAGACCAGTGGCCTTGACGTTCCACATGATGAAGACCCTGGAGAGACTGCTCCTTGCTCACCTCCGGCCCCTGGTGGGACCAGTGATGGATCCACTCCAGTTCGCCTACCAGCATGGCATTGGGGTGGAGGATGCGGTGATCTTGCTCCTTCACCATTCTCTGCCCCACCTGGAGAAGCCCGGGAATGCGGTGAGGATCATGTTCTTTGACTTCTCCAGTGCTTTCAACACCATCCAACCGATGATCCTGAAGGACAAGCTGCTGTGCGCAGGGGTGGACCAGCACCTGTCATCATGGATCCTGGACTACCTCACTAACCAGCCTCAGTTTGTGAGAACCCGGGACTGTGTGTCCGACACGATCATCGGTAGCACGGGGGCCCCCCAGGGAACGGTTTTGGCTCCCTTCCTGTTCACCCTTTATACTGCGGACTTCTCACACAACACAACACACTGCCACCTACAGAAGTTCTCTGATGACTCTGCAATCGTTGGCCTCATCTCCAACGGAGATGAAGCTGAGTACAGAGGGCTTATCCAGGACTTTGTGGACTGGTGCCATCGGAGCTGCCTCCAGATCAACGCGAGGAAAACTAAGGAGCTGGTGGTGGACTGCCGCAGGCAAGGACAACCCCTCACAGCACCAGTAAATATACAGGGAACAGACATCAAGATGGTGACATCCTATAAGTACCTGGGTGTTCATCTGAACAATAAACTAGACTGGTCACACAATACCAACGCACTCTACAAGAAGGGACAGCGCAGGCTGTTCCTACTGAGGAGACTCAGGTCTTTTGGTGTACAAGGGGCGATGCTGAAGCCATTCTATGCCACGGTGGTGGCATCAGCCATCACTTTTGGAGTGGTCTGCTGGGGCAGTGGCATTACAGCAGCCGATAGGAAGAGACTGAACAAACTGATCAAGAAAGCTAGCTCTGTCCTGGGGAAACGCCTTGACCCAGTGGAGGAGATAGGAGAGAGAAGGATGGTGGCTAAACTGTCATCTCTGCTGGAGTCCAAGTTCCACCCTATGCAGGACATACTGAATGCAATGAGGAGCTCATTTAGCAGCAGACTACATCATCCTAGGTGCACAACCGAGAGGTTTCGCAGGTCCTTCCTACCTACGGCTGTCAGACTGTACAACCTAAGCAGGGCTGCTCGCAGAGATAGCAAAAAGACGTGACAACCTAATAGTTTTGAATGCAAAAGACGCAATAGACTCACACAATGGTCCCCTCCGGCATACAACTAGGAAAATACCGGTCGCTATGGAGGGTGAGAATATATATGGGTACATAATCATACCATGTAGGATAACTAAGTAGACGGTTGTGCTGTTTCATTCCATCTAGCTACAATGCTCCGCACTGTGTGTGTTTATATACTTACATATTTATTCCATCTAGCTACAATGCTCCGCACTGTGTGTGTTTATATATTTACATATTTATTCCATCTAGCTACAATGCTCCACACTGTGTGTTTATATATCTACATATTTATTCCATCTACTGTAGCTACAATGCTCCGCACTGTGTGTTTATATATTTACATATTTATTCCATCTACTGTAGCTACAATGCTCTGCACTGTGTTTATATATCTACATATTTATTCCATCTAGCTACAATGCTCCGCACTGTGTTTATATATTCATATATCTATTCCATCTAGCTACAATGCTCCGCACTGTGTGTGTTTATATATTTACATATTTATTCCATCTAGCTACAATGCTCCGTACTGTGTGTGTTTATATATCTACATATTTATTCCATCTAGCTACAATGCTCCGCACTGTGTGTGTATATACTCGTATATTTATTCCATCCAGCTACAATGCTCCGCACTGTTTATATATTCATATATCTATTCCATCTAGCTACAATGCTCCGCACTGTGTGTGTTTATATATTTACATATTTATTCCATCTAGCTACAATGCTCCGTACTGTGTGTGTTTATATATCTACATATTTATTCCATCTAGCTACAATGCTCCGCACTGTGTGTGTATATACTCATATTTATTCCATCTAGCTACAATGCTCCGCACTGTGTGTCTATATATATATATATATTTATATGTACATATGTACATATGTATACTTGCTGCTCTTGTTTTTTTCTCTTGCCTTGACTGTGATTGTTGCTCTGAGTGTTGCTATCCCTGTGCTGTTGCAATCCTGGAATTTCCCCATTGTGGGACTAATAAAGGCTTATCTTATCTTATCTTATAATATTGCTAAAATATAAAAGGATGCACGACAATGGGTCTCAAATATTTGTAAACATGTCCCGTTATAGTACTGCATGAGTTTATTGACAATAGTATAAACTACACATATAAACTAAAACAATTATAATGGTGACTGAACAACTCCCATTCCCCAAAGTGCAAGATACACTATTATGAATATAAGTCATAAAAGATCAGACAAATAAGTCTGACAAGTAAACTAGAGCTCTTAAGCAGTTGCTAATATTGGATGTCCCATTCATTTTCAATTATTCTGTAATTAATATTCACACAATCAAATAGTGTTCAGTCCCTTTCATATTTGTCAAAGTCTAACGTGTGATTGTCTACATATAGGCTACACCTCTTTGTATTCCCCTTTCAAACACAGCCAACATTTGGGCCTGTAAAGCCTGATTGGGCTACCTGTTTTCAGACAAGAATACTTGCTTTCTACGGACAATGCACTAGTTTAATTTAATCCCCCCCTTCACCCCAAACACGTGCTACCGCTCTTCCAAACCTCTCACCAGTGGAATCCTCACACTCATGTCTTCTCTATCCACTTCTGACGGCAGGATTTTGATTTCAGTATCAAAGCTGAGGGTTGTTCTGAGTCTGACTCCATCCCTAAGCTCTGCCTCAGCTGCCTCCAGCAGCCCCCGATGGACCATCCACTCGATTCAAAGCATACCTCTGACAAACCCTGACCTCAGCTCACGAACTGCCACCTAGGTGCACGCACAGTGCTTTACCTAACAGACAAACACATGCAGAAAGGACTGACACACACACAGTTGCTTGACCTATTTGAACACGCGTGCCTCCATTCAGTAATTGCATTTTTTAAAATTATCCCTGCTCTCTCTGCACACACACAGACTCGCCTCCTGTTCGAGGGGCCTCTCCATTGCTCTGCCTCTCTTAGTTAGGGCTCAAGAGGCTTTTTGCAGTCTTGGAATAAGAAGCTTTTCACAGGGTGGCTGACAGAGAGCACCCACGAGAGAGGCTGGATGGGCCTGGGCTGAGTGCAAGGTGAGGAGGGTATTGGGCCAACATGTCTAATATGTCCGATTAGATTAGGCTCCGGGTAAGAGTGTGTTTGGGGGAGGGGTCACTGAGAGGTGAACGCTGTAGCTCTGGGGGCCACAGACTGAGGCCAGATAAGCAAGATGTCACAACAGGGCTGACCTGGCATGTCGTCAGGCTTGAAGAAGCATGGAGAGATGTCATGTGAATACAGATGCTGCTTTAACCCCACTGAGTTAAAGTTATCCTCAATGACAAGAACCCTAGCCCTTAACTCTAACCACATCTTTTTTACCTTTACATAGTCTGTTCTCTAAAATCTTGACATGCTCATGCAGAACAAGCACAAACATTAAAGGTGCAACATTGTAAAAAAAAAAAAGGTGTTTTTTGGGTTTTAATGCAGTCAGGCCAGGTCGCTTGCTTCACAGGCTGATGCACTGCCTGCTACTGGTAACCATGTAAGCTGGTATTACCTGTTCAAGGTCGAGCAACTAAACTGGCTCCCTCAACAGGGCAACATGGTGAGGAGGGTGGCCAGACACCCAGCAGCAACAAAAACAAGAGCTGTCAGAGGGGTCAGTAAACCTCTGAGAGGTCACCGACCCATCTGGCATCAGGCTGAGAGGGTCCATAGCTTTGGTTGGCACCTCTCTAGGCCTGGGTGGAGGCCCTCCCCCTTTTCTGGCATATCCTGCAGCGGAAACGCTCCCATCATTTGGCCCAGGCCTCTCCATCGGATCATCTGGTGGACATGAAGTGTGGTTGTTGGTGCCTGGAAAACCCAATGGCCCTAATTTCTGTCCGGACTTGCTTGCTTGTCTGCTTATAAAATACAGCATTGGCAAAAAGTACAACATTAAAAATACTAGTGCATACCCATGCATGCCCATAGAAACCCATGCATGTCCATAGAAGCCAAGTATGAGCAAGTATTTCTGCGTGTCAGTAGAAAGTTACTGTTACCATGGCAACAATAACCATGGTGATGCCTGCCTTTGATCTTTGACATGGTACCCGTGCATGCCCGTAGAAACCATGCCTTTGATCTTTGATGATGTGTCTGTCTGGCAAAAGTAACCATGGTGAAACCTGCCTTTGATCTTTGACGTCACCACCCGTTCAGTGATGCCTGCCTTTGATCTTTGATGGATGTCATAGCAAGTCCTATGATCGTGACACACACAAAGTCCTATGATCGTGACATTGATGATGTCATAGCAAGTCCTATGACCGTGACACACACAAAGACCTATGATCGTGACACACACACACACACACACAGAGTCCTATGATCGAGACAGACACACACACAAAGTCCTATGATCGTGACACACACACACACACAAAGTCCTATGATCGAGACAGACACACACACAAAGTCCTATGATCGTGACAGACACACACACACACAAAGTCCTATGATTGTGACAGACACAGACACACACACACACACAGATTTCTTGAATTACTAGTGCATACCTGTCCATGCCCGTGCATGCCCGTAGAAACCAAGTATAAGCTAGTATTTCTGCATGCCCATAGAAAGGAGGTGTAAGCAAGCACGTCACCACTCACTCAGTGACGCCTGCCTTTGATCTTTGATGATGTCATAGGACTGATGCCTGCTTATGATCTTTGACGTCACCACTCGTTCAGTGCTGCCTGCCTTTGATCTGTGATGATATCATAGCGAGTCCTATGATCGTGAGTGATGCCTGTCTTTGATCTTTGACGATGTCATAGTGAGTCCTATGATCTTTTTGCTTGCCTGCCTTTGACCTTTGACATGGTACCTGTGCATGCCCATAGAAACCAAGTATAAGCAAGTATTTCTGCTGCATACCTGCCTTTGATCTTTGACATGGTTACCATGGCAACAATAACCATGGTGAAACCTGCCTTTGATCTTTGATGTCACCACTCGCTCAGTGATGCCTGCCTTTGATTTTTGACGATGCCATAGCAAGTCCTATGACCTTTGATGATGTCATAGCGAGTCCTATGATCGTGAGTGATGCTTGCCTTTGATCTTTGATGCTGTCATAGTGAGTCCTATTATGGCGCATATTTAGGGTGCATATATGGCATTGTTATTCACCCACATATACCTAGTAGGCATGATGGTGCCTATTCTGGAAGCTTCACGTCTCAATGGCCAAAGAGGACCTGACCCTGCAGAGACCTACGGGAGGTGTGAAGTTGGTCTTTTAGGAGACGGGAAGTTGGAGAGAATGTCCCAGCAGGAGCCCCGGAGGCTAGAAGGATGAGAGAGACAATGGAGACGCCAAGGAGCCTCGGGGGCTGTATGTTTACTCAAGGACTGTGAGGTTGGGGGTGTGTTATTTGATGTTGGGGGTTTTGTGTCTTTGGAGAGGATAAGAACTGTGAAGGATGATTGCTCTGTCTCTTTTCTGAGATTCTGTTCTTGTTGGAGGATGTGACCTCTCAATAAACCAACCCTGAGAAATAAACTCAGTCTCGTTTGTGAAAGGCATCCTCTACACTATGATCTTTGTCTTGAATCTTTTGCCCGAATCTCTTGCACAAATCTCTTGCCCCAGGCGAGGCGAGTCCTATGATCGTGAGTGATGCCTGCCTTTGCTCTTTGATGATGTCATAGCAAGTCCTATGATCACAACATAGCAAGTCCTATGATCGCAATATAGCAAGTCCTATGATCCTCAGTAGTGAGTCTTATGATCTTTGATGATATCATAGCAAGTCCTATGATCGTGAGTGATGCCTGCCTTTGATCTTTGATGTCATAGCGAGTCCTATGAAGTTTTAGCGAGTCCTGTGATTTGTGACAGACATACACACAGACAGACAGACAAAGAGGTTTCTTGAATAGCTCTATATTAGTGCATACTGTACCTGTGCATGCCCGTAGAAACCAAGTATAAGCAAGTATTTCTGCATGCTCATAGAAAGCAGGTGTAAGCAATACGTCACCACTCATGAGGATGATGTCATAGTGAGTCCTATGGTCTTTGATGATCTCATAGCAAGTCATATGATCTTTGATGATGTCATAGCGAGTCCAGTGATCGTGAGTGATGCCTGCCTTTGATCTTTGAAGATGTCATAGCGAATCCTATGATCTTTGATGATGTCATAGCGAGTCCTATGATTGTGAGTGACGCCTGCCTAGATGCCTGCCTTTGATCTTTGATGATCATAGCAAGTCCTATGATCTTCGATGATGTCATAGCGAGTCCTATGATCGTGAGTGGTGCCTGCTTTTGATCTTTGCAAAAACATGCGTTAGGTTAATTGGCATAAAAAAAAAAATGGGGATTCTAAATTGTCCTTAGGTATGTCTGTGAGAGTGAATGGTTGTCTGTCTGTTTGTGTTGACCCTGCGATGGACTGGCGATCTGTCCAGGGTCTCGCCCAAAGATGCTGGGATAGGCTCCAGCACCCCCACGACCCGAAAAGGATTAAGCGGAAGAAGATGGATGGATGTTCTATGATCCTGAGTGAGCATGAGTGATGTCTGCCTTTGATCTTTGATGATGTCATAGCGAGTCCTATGATCGTGAGTGATGCCTGCCTTTGATCTTTGATGTCCTATGATCCTATGATCGTGAGTGATGCCTGCTTTTGATCTTTGATGTCCAATGATCGTGAGTGAGCGTGAGTGATGCCTGCCTTTGATCTTTGATGATGTCATAGCAAGTCCTATGATAGTGAGTGATGCCTGCCTTTGATCATACAGACACACACACAGATTTTCTTGAATCAGTGATTCAAAAAATCACTCTATTTAACAGAGTGTCAAACTCATTCCATGTTTTACTTCCACCCAGTCTCATCTGCAGGTGTTTTCAATGAGCAGAAATAAGTGGGAAGCAATTCAGTGAAATCACCTGTTGAAGACAATGGGTGGAGGAAAAACCTGCAGGGTCTTGGCCCTCCATGGAATGAGTTTGACACCTGTCATATAGACATGATGTCTATATGACGTCATATAGACATCATGTAGACATAAGAACATCATAGGCGATCCTACGATCTTTTAGTAAGTCCTATGGTCATGACAGTGTCTATATGATGTCATATGGACATCATGTAGAGATCATAGGAACTTCACAGGCGATCCTATGATCTATATGACGTCATATAGGCATCATGTAGAGATTATAGGAACATCATATGCAATCCTATGATCTATATGATGTCATATAGACATCATGTAGAGATCATAGTAACGTCATAGGCGATCCTATGATCTTTTAGCGAGTCCTATGGTCGTGACACACAGACAGACAGACAGACACAGTGACCCTGGTTACATAGTCACAATAAACCGATTACTGAGAATAAACTGATAAAGGTAATAATCAGTTCTGTTGTGTTTACATGCACTGAATAAACTGATTATTGGAGGGTAAACTACTTGAATTAATGACCCCAGTTACATGGCCTTTATCAGATTATTCTGTTTAGATGGCCACTTGAATAATCGGATAACTCCAAAAATCCAGTCATAACCGGTTTATTTATGTGCATGTAATTAAGATAAGATAAGATAAGATAAGATAAGCCCTTATTAGTCCCACAACGGGGAAATTCCAGGATTGCAACAGCACAGGGATAGCAACACTCAGAGCAACAATCAGAAGGCAAGAAAAAAAAAAAAACAAGCAAGCAAGAGCAGCTAATATACATATGTACATATTACTATAAAATATACAGCTCACCGGCCACTTTATTAGGTACACCTGTCCAACTGCTCGTTAACACTTAATTTCTAATCAGCCAATCACATGGCGGCAACTCAGTGCATTTAGGCATGTAGACATGGTCAAGACAATCTCCTGCAGTTCAAACCGAGCATCAGTATGGGGAAGAAAGGTGATTTGAGTGACTTTGAACGTGGCATGGTTGTTGGTGCCAGAAGGGCTGGTCTGAGTATTTCAGAAACTGCTGATCTACTGGGATTTTCACGCACAACCATCTCTAGGGTTTACAGAGAATGGTCCGAAAAAGAAAAAATATCCAGTGAGCGGCAGTTCTGTGGGCGGAAATGCCTTGTTGATGCCAGAGGTCAGAGGAGAATGGCCAGACTGGTTCGAGCTGATAGAAAGGCAACAGTGACTCAAATAACCACCCGTTACAACCAAGGTAGGCAGAAGAGCATCTCTGAACGCACAGTACGTCGAACTTTGAGGCAGATGGGCTACAGCAGCAGAAGACCACGCCGGGTGCCACTCCTTTCAGCTAAGAACAGGAAACTGAGGCTACAATTTGCACAAGCTCATCGAAATTGGACAATAGAAGATTGGAAAAACGTTGCCTGGTCTGATGAGTCTCGATTTCTGCTGCGACATTCGGATGGTAGGGTCAGAATTTGGCGTCAACAACATGAAAGCATGGATCCATCCTGCCTTGTATCAATGGTTCAGGCTGGTGGTGTAATGGTGTGGGGAATATTTTCTTGGCACTCTTTGGGCCCCTTGGTACCAATTGAGCATCGTTGCAACGCTACAGCCTACCTGAGTATTGTTGCTGACCATGTCCATCCCTTTATGACCACAATGTACCCAACTTCTGATGGCTACTTTCAGCAGGATAATGCGCCATGTCATAAAGCTGGAATCATCTCAGACTGGTTTCTTGAACATGACAATGAGTTCACTGTACTCAAATGGCCTCCACAGTGACCAGATCTCAATCCAATAGAGCATCTTTGGGATGCGGTGAAACGGGAGATTGCCGACAAATCTGCGCCAACTGTGTGATGCCATCATGTCAATATGGACCAAACTCTCTGAGGAATGCTTCCAGCACCTTGTTGAATCTATGCCACGAAGAATTGAGGCAGTTCTGAAGGCAAAAGGGGGTCCAACCCGTTACTAGCATGGTGTACCTAATAAAGTGGCCGGTGAGCTGTATATACACACACACACACAGACACACAGTGCAGAGCATTGTAGCCGGATGGAATAAATATATGAACACACAGTGCAGAGCATTGTAGCTAGATGGAATAAATATGTAAATATACAAACACCCACAGTACGGAGCATTGCAGCTAGGTGGAATAAATATGCAAGTATATAAACACACACAGTGCGGAGCAATGTAGCTAGATGGAATAATATGTAGATATATAAAAACACAGTGCGGAGCATTGTAGCTAGATGGAATAAATATATAGATATATAAATATAAACACACCCAGTGCTGAGCATTGTAGCTAGATGGAATAAATATGTAAATATATAGACACACACAGTGCAGAGCATTGTTGCTAGGTGGGATGAAACAGCATAACCGTCTACTTAGTTATCCTACATGGTATGATTATGTGCCCATACATATTCTCACCCTCCATAGCGACCGGTATGTTCCTAGTTGTATGCCGGAGAGGACCATTGTGTAAGTCTATTGCATCTTTTGCATTCAAAAAAACTATTAGTTTGTTACGTCTTTTTGCTATCTCTGCGAGCAGCCCTGCTTAGGTTGTACAGTCTGACAGCCGTTGGTAGGAAGGACCTACGAAACCTCTCGGTTGTGCACCTGGGATGATGTAGTCTGCTGCTAAATGAGCTCCTCAGTGCATCCAGTATGTCCTGCATAGGGTGGAACTCGGACTCCAGCAGAGATGACAGTTCAGCCACCGTCCTTCTCTCTCCCATCTCCTCCATCGGATCAAGGCGCTGCCCCAAGACAGAGCTAGCTTTCTTAATCAGTTTGTTCAGTCTCTTCCTGTCGGCTGCCGTAATGCCACTGCCCCAGCAGACCACTCCAAAAGTGATGGCTGATGCCACCACCGTGTCATAGAATGACTTCAGCAGCGCCCCTTGTACACCAAAAGACCCGAGTCTCCTCAGCAGGAACAGCCTGCGCTGTCCCTTCTTGTAGAGTGCGTCAGTATTGTGTGACCAGTCTAGTTTATTGTTCAGATGAATACCCAGGTACTTATAGGATGTCACCATCTCGATGTCTGTTCCCTGTATATTTACTGGTGCTGTGAGGGGCTGCCCATGCCTGCGGCAGTCCACCACCAGCTCCTTAGTTTTCCTCGCGTTGATCTGGAGGCAGTTCCGATGGCACCAGTCCACAAAGTCCTGGATAAGCCCTCTGTACTCAGCTTCATCTCCGTTGGAGATGAGACCAACGATCGCAGAGTCATCAGAGAACTTCTGTAGATGGCAATGTGTTGTGTTGTGTGAGAAGTCCGCAGTATAAAGAGTGAACAGGAAGGGAGCCAGCACCGTTCCCTGGGGGGCCCCCGTGTTACTGATGATCGTGTCGGAAACACAGTCCCGATATCACAGTCCCGATATCTATAATTCAAGAAATCTCTGTGTGTCTGTACACAGAGATTTCTTGAATTATAAGTCTGTCTGTCTGTCACAACCATAGGACTTGATAAAGGATCATGGTATTGCCTATGATGTGCCTATGATCTCTACATGAATAGACACCACAGTATAGAGTGATTCAAGAAAATCTTTTAGATTTGATTGGCAGTTGGCAACCAGCTTACAGGTGCAATACCGCCACATACTGCACGCTACATAATATTAAACCTCACTTTAAAAAGAAAATGTGTGTCTGTGTGTAATCAAAGGGATGCATCACTCACGATCACAGGACTCGCTATGACATCATCAAAGATCAAAGGCAGGCATGACTCACACTCATGATCATAGGGCATCAAAGATCAAAGGCAGGCATCACTCACGATCATAGGACTCACTATGCCGTCATCAAAGATCATAGGACTCACTATGACATCATCAAAGATCAAAGGCAATCATCACTCACGATCATAGGACTCGCTATGACACCATCAAAGATCAAAGGCAGGCATCACTGAATGAGTGCTGACGTACTTGCTTACACCCTTGCTTACACCTGCTTTCTACAGGCATGCAGAAATACTTGCTTATACTTGGTTTCTACGGGCAAGCACAGGTATGGCACTAGTTATATATAGAGTGATATATAATTCAAGAAATCTCTGTCTGTGTGTGTGTGTGTGTGTGTGTGTGTGTGTGTGTCACAATCAGGACTTTGTGTTGCCATGGAAACCATGTCAAAGCTCAAAGGCAGGCATCACTCACGATCATAGGACTCGCTCTGACATCATCAAAGATCATAGGACTCACTATGACATCATCAAAGATCAAAGGCAATCATCACTCACGATCATAGGACTCGCTATGACACCATCAAAGATCAAAGGCAGGCATCACTGAATGAGTGCTGACGTACTTGCTTACACCCTTGCTTACACCTGCTTTCTACAGGCATGCAGAAATACTTGCTTATACTTGGTTTCTACGGGCAAGCACAGGTATGGCACTAGTTATATATAGAGTGATATATAATTCAAGAAATCTCTGTCTGTGTGTGTGTGTGTGTGTGTGTGTGTGTGTGTGTCACAATCAGGACTTTGTGTTGCCATGGAAACCATGTCAAAGCTCAAAGGCAGGCATCACTCACGATCATAGGACTCGCTCTGACATCATCAAAGATCATAGGACTCACTATGACATCATCAAAGATCAAAGGCAATCATCACTCACGATCATAGGACTCGCTATGACACCATCAAAGATCAAAGGCAGGCATCACTGAATGAGTGCTGACGTACTTGCTTACACCCTTGCTTACACCTGCTTTCTACAGGCATGCAGAAATACTTGCTTATACTTGGTTTCTACGGGCAAGCACAGGTATGGCACTAGTTATATATAGAGTGATATATAATTCAAGAAATCTCTGTCTGTGTGTGTGTGTGTGTGTGTGTGTGTGTCACAATCAGGACTTTGTGTTGCCATGGAAACCATGTCAAAGCTCAAAGGCAGGCATCACTCACGATCATAGGACTTGCTCTGACATCATCAAAGATCATAGGACTCGCTATGACATATTCAAAGATCAAAAGGCAGGCATCCCTCATGATCATACGACTCACCATGACATCATCAAAGATCAAAGGACTCACTATGACATCATCAAAGAGCAAAGGCAGGCATCAGTGAATGAGTGGTGACATCAAAGATCAAAGGCAGCTTTCACCAGGGTTATTGTTGCCATGGTAACCATGTCATAGATCAAAGGCAGGCATCACCATGGTTACTGTTGCCATGGTAACCATGTCAGCTTACACTTGCTTTCTACGGCATGCAGAAATACTTGCTTATACTTGGTTTCTACAGGCATGCACAAGTATGCACTAGCATACAGGGTGATTAAAACACTCACTTTGAAGAGAAATGCCCATGGCCCTTATTAAGTTTAGCTCTTAAAGAAAGGGGACATATGTATGATGTCATTTTTCCACTTGTTTAGACAGTTTCCAAAGTCTTAATGAAATGTATGTGACATTCTTTGATCAAAATACATCAGTTTTAATTGTTTTAGCAGGATTTTCAACCCACTTTAAGAGGCTTTCTCAGAATGACTGGTTTTAGTGCCTGTTTCTTTAAAAGGAACTCCGATTATATTGGCATGTTAGCTCTATATGCTTTATTTTTATGTTACTAACATAATATAATTTTTTTGAAAATAATTCCCAGTTTTATATATTTTTAAAAAACTTTATTATGATATAAATCACCATTATTGTTTACGTCGCAATGCATTCTGGGTAGTGACGTAGAAGGGTTGCAGCCGTTTTTTCTGTCTTATACAAGCCAAGAAGCGAAGCTACGAACTACTGCCATTTGTCAGTGAAAATGCCACATTGCGCGGCTTTTGGATGTAATTTCCAATCAAAGGGAAATAAAGAGAGCGGGGTGAGCCTCCATAGCTTTCCTAAAGAGGGAAAGTTGAGGACAAAGTGGGGCGGCAGCGGCTCAGCAGGTAGAGCAGGTCGTCTAATAACCTGATGGTTGGCGGTTCGCATCACACTCTCCCCAGATATCACTCTGAGTCTGTGATCACGCGCTGAAGCGCATGCCTGATAAAGTTGATATATATATTAATCACGCTGTAATAAAGCACAATATCGCTCAAAGCGCACAAGCGTGCGCTTTGCACACCAGTGTGGCGGATGAAATAAGGGAACCCAGTGTGGAGGCACGGAATAATTGCAGGCAGGACACTGCGAACTGAAGTTTAAAAGGGTGTTTATTTCATACTCCAGCGCTGTGGAGCAAGCCCCCTTTTTTTATTACTTATTTTGTAGTAACCACAGTGCGCAGTGGTTAGCACTGTGGCAGCACAGTTTACCCTCGGCCGGGGGATCGCGGAGATCGTGGGTTCGATCTCTGCCCCCGGCCAACAGTGATCTGTGTGGAGTTTGCATGTTCTCCCCGTGTTTGCGTGGGTTTACTCCGGGATTTCTCCGGTTTCCTCCCACATGTCAAAAACATGCAGGTTAGGGAGTTAAGGGGCGCTTGCGCACGCAGCGACTGGCAGCTGGTGGCTTGTCACCAGACTGCAAAACAAATCTACCTACGGGTACAAAATAAGTAATAAAAAAAAGGGCTCGCTCCACAGCGCTGGAGTGAGCTTCGTGCTGGAGGATGAAATATCACGCTCGTGCGCTTTGCGCGATATTGTGCTTTATCATAGCGTGATTAATACATATGTCAGCTCTATCAAGTGTTGTGGGATGTCTGGTGCGTGTGTTTGTGCAGCCGAGGTGCCCCCCCCCCTCCCCGGTGTGTGTGGCGAACGGTGTGTGATTTGGTGCGGATAAGTAGAAAGAGCGAGTCGACCGGAGCAGGTAGAATTTGTTGCTGACAACAGTGCGGTATATAAATAAAGCCCCAACGCTTCAGCAAAACGGCCTGTGCTTCTGTGTACCACAAGAGTGAGATTTACTCGGGAATTGACCACGGAGGAAGATACATCTCCCCTGCGTCCCAAAACCACGGTTAGGAGACAAAAGGCAGGAACGGTCAACACAAGCGTGCGATCACAGACATGTCTCATGCGCGTGCTTTGAGCGATATTGTGCTATTATCACAGCGTGATTAATACATATGTCAGCTTTATCAGGCATGCGCTACAGCGCGTGATCACAGACTCAGAGTGAGGGAAATGTGGCTGCCAATCCACGCCAACAGCCTCTCCGGCCACCACCGAGCATTTAAACATTTTTACACATTCATACCCAGTGTTATGGGCACTGGAGGCAATGCGGGTGAAGTGTCTTGCCCAGGGACACAACGGCAGGATATCTGGGGAGAGCGTGATGCGAACCGCCAACCATCGGGTTATTAGACGACCTGCTCTACCTGCTGAGCCGCTGCCGCCCCACTTTTTCCTCAACTTTCCCTCTTTAGGAAAGCTATGGAGGCTCACCCCGCTCTCTATTTCCCTTATGGAAACGCTTTATGGAACGCTAGGTGGGCTAATCTATTGTCCTCTTTCCACCGAGGTGATACGCAAATAAAATAATTCTGAATGCCACATGATATATTGTCAACTGTAAATTAGTGAAGTAGGTGGAAACAGGGATGTCTAGTGAGCTTGACTAGAATTTAAAGAAAATAACAATGTAAGCCACAGTCACCAAGCTAACTCTGTAGCAAGCTAGTAGCCATATGGGTTTGGAATGTCATGGGAATCCTCCCACCATCATTAAAATGGATGGAGATCGAGCTGGGAGGGTGGCGTCATTCCAGTAAGCTTGGACTGTCACGTCACACCTGGAGGAAAATCAAAACTGCTCATTGTTGTGTTTGTTCAGTTTTTCCTTTGGTACCCATTCCAGGTACCCAAACTAGGGGTGCAAAATCACTGAAAAAGTAAAATTTTCATCATAGGTCCAGTCCCGCCAGCATGACCATGTGGCCCCCACATGTGCATGCAAATTTACAAGGAAAAAAGTAACAAATTTATGAGAAAAAGTTGCAAGACTACAGTAAAAAAAAAAAAGTGCCAAATTTATGAAAAATTTCAAATTTTCAAGGAAAATGTATCAAATTAGATAAACGTCACAAATTTACAAGAAAATAGCACAATTATTAGAAGACAACTTGAAAACTGGTAAAGTCCATGTGGGCAAACACAGATGGGGCCAACATGGAATCCATGGATAAACCCACATGGGACCCAGGGACAGCCCAGTTTAACCTTTGCTGGGGTCCACATGGACATGCTGGCTGGGCTTTACAGAAATAAGTAGATTGTACCCTCCTTGTAATGCCACAAACCAACAATCTCCACCTTACCTTCAGCTCTCCTTATCTGAAATTATCCCTCAAAAACTTTAACCAGCAAGACTAGTAGCTCATCACTTCACTCTACTGTATATATCCATCCATCCATCCATCCATCCATCTTCTACCGCATTTCCGGAGGTCCAGGTCGCGGAGGCAGCAGTTCAAGCAGAGAAGCCCAGACTTCCCTCTCCCCAGCCACCTGCTCCAGCTCTTCAGAGAGGATACCAAGGCGTTCCCAGACCAGCTGGGAGACATAGTCTCTCCACCGAGTCCTGGGTCTGCCTCGGGGTCTCCTCCCAGTGGGACGTGCCTGAAACACCTCAAGTGGGAGGCGTCCAGGAGGCATCCTAATCAGATGCCCATACCACCTCAACTGACTCCTTTCAATGTGGAGGAGCAGCGGTTCTACTCTGAGCCTCACCCGGATGACTGAGCTCCTCACCCTCTCTCTGAGGGTGAGTCCAGCAATCCTACAGAGAAAGCTTATTTCAGCCGCTTGTATCCGCGATCTCGTTCTTTCGGTCATTACCCTAAGCTCGTGACCATAGGTGAGAGTAGGAACATAGATTGACTGGTAAATCGACAGCTTTGCCTTAGAACTAAGCTCCCTCTTCACCACAACAGACCGGTACAATGTCCGCATCACTGCAGATGCTGCTCCAATCCGTCTGTCGATCTCTCGCTCCATTTTCCCCTCACTCGTGAACAAGACCCCAAGATACTTAAACTCCTCCACTTGGGGCAGGAGCCTGTCCCCAACCCAGAGAGGACAATCCACCTTTTTCCGGCTGAGGACCATGGACTCGGACTTGGAGGTGCTGATTCTCATCCCAGCCGCTTCACACTCAGCGGCAAACCGTCCCAGCATGACCCCCTCATGGATCGTCACCTTATCGTGGTGGGGGGGTTTGCATGCCCCAGTGATCCCAGGAGCTATGTTGTCCGGGGCAATTTGCCTCTGATAGGGTCTCCCAAGACAAACTGGTCCTGGGTGAAGGGCCAGACTAAGAACGATCCAACAGACTCTCATGATAAATTGTATATCAAGGATTCAGTGTACCCCGCCCGGTATGGGGTTACCGGGGCCCCACCCTGGAGCCAGGCCTGGGGGAGGGGCTCGAAGGCTAGCGTCTGGTGGCCGGGTTTCCACTCATGGGACCCGGTCGGGCTCAGCCCGAAGGAGTTACATGGGTCCGCCCTCCAGTGGGCTCACCACCTGCAGGAGGGATCATGGGGGTCCAGTGCTATGTGGATTAGGTGGCGGTCAAAGGCGGAGACCTTGGCGGACTGATCCCAAGCTTTCTAAACTGGCTTTTGGTACGTGGAATGTCACTCTATATATAAGATCAAAGGCATACACCACTAAAAGATCATAGGCTATGACATCATCAAAAGGTCAAAGGCAGGCATCATAGGACTCGCTATGACATCATCAAAGATCAAAGGCAGGCATCACTGAACAAGTGGTGACGTGCTTGGTTACACCTGCTTTCTACGGACATGCAGAAATACTTGCTTATACTTGGTTTCTACAGGCATGCACGGGCATACACTATATATCAAAGGCAGGCATTAAAGATTAAAGGCAGGCCTCACTGAACGAGTGGTGGCATGCTTGCTTACACTTGCTTTCTGCAGGTATGCAGAAATACTTGCTTATACTTGGTTTCTACAGGCATGCACGAGTATGCACTAGTTAGTATTAATGAGTAGGACTTGACTGTTTCAGACAAAGTTTTACAGATGGCTTTTTTGAGGAGCTGTAAATCAACTCAGGAACACTCTTTGATCTTTAAAATGAAAAATAAAAATCTGCTGCTTGGATTGTTGCCCCATGACATGGACCCCCGAATAAGTGGTACAAGATGGATGGATGGATGGATGGATTCAATACTGTTGTTCCAGATCACACAAAACAAGGTTTAAAAGCACTCGAGTGCGTTCGATAGAAGGCACCAGGCTGCCAGAGTGTGTAGAATGTCATTAAAGTGGAGAAAAGAGCCAGGGGCTATGATAGCAAACACACAAGGAAACAACATTTGTCATAATTATTTCTTTTTTTCTACCATTTGAACAAGTGTGTGTTAATTCCTTATTTCTCCAGCACTTAGAATGGCCGAAATTGTCATATATTACCAGAGTGGTGGCCTAGTGGTAGAGCACCCACCCCTCAGCTGGGAGGTCATGGGTTCAAGCCCCAGCTGGGTCATACCAAAGTCCATATAAAAAATGGTACTTCCCACCCTCTGGCTTGGTGCTCAGCATAACAGAATGGAGGAAGGAAAAATTGTAACCCATGGACTAAAGATGGAAATCATCCACTGGCTAATCTGACAGGTTTACATTGATTGATATGAATGTTCATCAACCTGCACTGTCCTTAAAAACAGCATTTTACAATTTATCAAAGTAGGTGTGGAGGAGGGAAGACACAAACGCAAGCAGAATCGGATTCACAAGGTTTAGTAACAAGAAAACAAAAGTGAAGCACAGTGGCAGGAAAAAAAAACAAGCTTAAACTCAGGAGCAAAATGAACTAAGGGAGCAGCCAGAAGGAGAAGGAGAATGACACACAGTTTACGTTAAAAAAAAAAAAATCACAAATGTACAAGAAAAGAATTTAAATCCGGAAAACAGTGGTAAATTTAGTAGAAAAGCATCACAATTTAGTAGAAAAGCATCACAAATTAGCAAAAGGAAAGTCACTGCTAACTACTGAAGTAACTTACTTTCTTACTCTTAAGTAACGTTTTTGGTAACTACTCTTATTTGCACTTGAGTAATAATTGCCATGATAAAACTCTTGTTCTCTCCTCTGTGGATCACCACCTTTTCGTGGTGGAGGGCTCTGTGTGCCCCAACGATCCCAGGAGCTATGTTACCGGGGCAACTTGCCCTTGGAAGGGTCTCCCATGGTAAACTGGTCCTGGGTGAAACGGCAGACTAAGAGCGGTCCAGTGGATCTTCACGAAACAAGTTACAACAAGGACCCAGTGAACACAGTGAGCCACATGGGTCTGGGTCCTGTCCCTCCTAGCCACTCCCAATGAGAATCTTAGCATCTTCAACTCTGACACCTCCAGCGCCACCTCCTGTCTTTTTGTCAATGCCACCATCTCCAAACCATAGCAAGTATCGTACACCTTCCCTCTTATTCTAGCTGGGGGGAAGGGGGAGGGGGGATTCAAAGGCAAGATGCAAAATTTTGTAAGCTCTTCATTGTATCAAAAGATATTACTACCATTATGGATATGGTTTTAAAAGCTGGAATGATGAGTGCATATCTCGTGGCAAGATCAAAAAAAATGCAATTTTACCTCCTTGATTGTGGAAAATCATTAGAATTGACTGAACAATCATTAAAAGGGAGACAAAGTGATCGTGGTCTCAAAAGAACCATGCTTCCATAACTGTCTCTCTCCCTCAAACTCTTCGTCTTTCTCTGCATTTGTGTGACAGCCTTTAACCTCTTTCATCCTTTTTTTTTTTTCACTTACAGATATACATATTGCTTCATTGTGTGTGAGCAGAAGGTATGGTAAAAGCAGCTTATGGAAAAGATCACATCTTCCAGATAAGTGCTAAATAAATTAGGTGACACAGACAGATAGGGGAAGCTTGAGGAGAAAAAAGATTATAAAGACAGAAGAGAGGATGTTGAAGCAGGAAGTTAGAGTCGTGGTCTTTATCAAAGCTCAGATATTGCATGCTCTGGAGTTTTATCGATCTGAAAATAAAGTGGAGAACATCATACAGATAAATCGGGATAATATATACACAAGAAAGGCACTGGAAAGTGTGTTACAGTAAAAAAAAGTGATAGTCCAACAAGGTGTGACTGGGCAGTTTGTCATCACACCGTCTCTCAATGGCTGTCTTGGCTCGGCCATCAGGCAATCTCTCTGACCTGGCAAGCCGATGGGAAAGACAACTTTGGCCAGCAAGTAACCAGGAAGCCATCACTATCCATTTCCCAATTAAAATATGCTGGGGGGGAAGGGGGGGGCTGGCTCAGTCAGGGGGTCCGAATGCCTGAGCTCACATTCATCTTGCAGTCGGCAGGGGGAGAGAGAGCATTGGGCTAAGAGGATTAGTGCAAATCCTGGCTGATTTTTCTTTTTCTGCGGGTTAAAGAGGAGCCAAATGTCCCAGCCGACCACCAAATGAGCATTACGCAATCTCGCTCTGATTGTGTGGGGTTCTGGGAGCTTTTTGTTTCCCTGAAAGGCTTCTTGTTCGAGATGAAATCCTAATGATACGGGGCAGGCAATAATGCGCTTCAAATCACCTCAGCCACACACAGATGAGCGCTTTCAGTGAAAAAGAAAATGTTGAGGTTCTTCAAATTCAGTTCTCCATGACAGGCAACAATCAATTCATTCATGTACACATTCATCGCTTTGGATGGAGCAGTAGGGCCGGGGCTTTTTTCCCCTGGAAATCCCCGTCATCCACTTAAATGTGAACAAGCTGCTGTCCCTCTTTACGTTGCAGATTCCCCCGCTCTCTGAAGCATTAAGGAGGCTGAGAGTGAAGTAGTATTAATGGAGATGTCTCTGAGTGCCTCTGCTACAGCTATAGGAGCTGTAGGTGATTCATCAGTAAGGAAAAGGATTTAAACCAAGGAAGGCAGAATGTACAGTATATACAGGTGCATCTCAATCAATTAGGATGTCATTGAAAAGTTGATTTGCAGTAATTCAAAAAATGAAATGCACACAGTATATTACAGAGATTCATTACATACAGAGTGATATAGATAGATACATACATATATACATACATACTTTATTTCAAACAAAAAAGTAAAAAAAAACAAATGACAAGTGCAACAAAAGTGACAGTATACAGTGCTTGAAAGGGAGAAGGAAAAAGTTAATACTTATTTACTCCAACTCCTCTTTTCCCTAAATACAACCCATGTGAAATATATACATATTACCTCATTTAAGACCCCAGGTAGACAATTAACTATATTTTGTACATATCAACATTGACACCCATCCATCCCAACATACATACGGCCATACATCTAAACCCAGCCCCAAACAACACAGATATACACAGATATGCACAGTGCTGTCCCACCTACCATACCATAGTGTCCCAGAGTGAGCATGGTGAATCATACATATTAATACTAACCCTCTAGCATATCCTTTCAGCAATTTTTTTTTATTTATTTTTGAGTTGATTTTTGTTTGTACATAGTTTCAGCTCCAGCTCCAGACTGTTCCACAAATCCACCCCACAGACAGTTATGCACATACTTTTCTTAGCTGTTCATACCTTAGGTTTTGTAAAGTTTAAGTCTCCTCTCAAATTATAATCATTGTGTCTTTTTTTGAATATTTTTTGTATATTAGTTGGGAGTTGATTATTAATTGCCCTGTACATTACTTGTGCTGTCTTATATTTAACTAAATCCATGAACTTTATGGCATGTGACTTTAAAAACAATGAGTTGGTATGGTCTCTATATCCACCATTATTTATTATCCTTATAGCTTTTTTGTAATGTGCATATTGGCTTGTAGGTTGGTCCTGCAGGTGTTTCCCCAGACCTCTACACAGTAGTTAAGATATGGTAGAAACAGTGAATTGTACAATAAGAACAATGATTTATAGTCCAAGATGTGTCTTGTCTTCCCCAGTATCCCTATACATTTTGCCAACTTGGCCCGGATGTGACTGACGTGAGGTTTCCAGCAGATTTTATTGTCTAGCGTCACCCCCAGAAACTTATCTTCCTGTAATGTTTCTATTCTGGTGTCATCTATCGTTATCATTATTTCATGGTTTATTTTATAATTTCCAAACAACATAATCTTTGTTTTTTTTATTCAGATTGAGAGATAATGTATTTTTGTTAAACCACTGTGTTAACCTTTTCATTTCAGTTGTGACCACCTCTAAAACCTGCTGGCTGCAAATTCTCAACAGTGCAAAGGATATTTGTGTCATCCACAAACAAAATAAATTTCAGAATTTTTGATATTTGCCATATGTCATTTATATATAAGATAAAAAGTTTGGGTCCCAAAACTGACCCCTGGGGCACACCACAAGAGATGTCCATGAAGGGTGATTTGTGCTCACCAATTTGTACAAATTGTTGTCTGTTACTTAAATAACTTTCCACCCAACTCAGTCCGACCCCTCTTATCCCATACCTTTCCAGTTTCCTCAGTAAAATTCTGTGGTCAATGGTGTCAAAAGCTTTCTTTAAATCTATAAATACTCCTACAGCAAACTTTTTTTTTTTATCTATACAACTAGTAATTTCTTCTATGAGTTCGATCAATGCCAAAGATGTAGATTTGTCTGCTCTAAAACCATACTGGCTGTCTGTAAGGAGGTTGTGTTTTTCAATCAAAACATCCAGTCTCTTAGTGAAGATTTTTTCCAAGTATTTTGGAGAATTGTGAGAGTAAAGAGGCGGGCCTGCAATTTGTGAAATGATGACTGTCTCCTGTTTTGTATAGTGGTATTACTTTTGCTATTTTCATTTTGTTTGGAAATTTACCAGTTTGAAATGACAGTTTAGAGATGTGGGTGAGTGGTTTAACAATTCCTTCAATTTGTTATGACCCGAGTGCCGGGTTCTGTCCGCGCTCGGGCCACGCACAGCTCGCTGCCGGCCTTGACAGCTGTGGGTTGTATTCTGGCCTCACCGGGCTCTTATTGTGAAGGCGCTCGGTGGGGCTTCCGCCTGTCAGGGTCGGTCAGCTGTCTGTCATCACTGCTTGTTAGTGTTCGCCCTTATAAGACGGGCACTGACGGCAGTTAGACTGCGGGAGCATAAGTCAACTTAAGTCAATCTTAAGTCAACCTAAGTCAACTAATCGTCTTCACTCGTCGTCAGACCTTCATGTCAGGTTCGTTAATATTCTGGTCTTGTCTTCGTTTAGCTCGTAGTGGCTAAGTTAGCCCTACGAGCCCCTGTACCTCGTAGTATGTTTACTCTTAGCGGCTCATAGCCTATGTCTCCTCTTGTCCTGTCCTGTGAATAAATATCTTGCAAAACTCACCGGTGGACTCTTGGCATCTTATGGTGATCCGCGAGGATCGCCGAACATGACAGTATGATCCCGCCATAGCGTCTAAATGGAGACGCCACACTGAGACGCCTTTTTCACCGTGAGTTTTTGCAGTTATTGGACTGTTGTTCTTCCTGTCTGGGTGTCAAGTGTCAATTCCTGGGAGAATGCCGTCATCCAGGGGCTGCCGTCGGCGCCTGGGCAAGGAGCTAGCGAGCGCCCTGGAGTATGTTGATGGGTCGCTCCTGGCCGCTACCTTTGACGACAACCCTTACGACATGCTCTGGCACCTGGACTACGCTGAGGTTCTGCTGGACAACCTTCCTCTTCACTACGACGACCACCCGGAGGTTATGAGGAGGAGGGCTGAACTCGCCGCGCGGCTCAAGACACTCCGTGGGCTGGTGGGAAATCCCGGCAGGAAGCCGAAAAGGAGGCATCCCCGCTCCTCACATCCGGATCCCATTCCTGCCTCCACTCCTGTCCACGAGTTCACTCTGCCCAGGGGTGATCCCCACCAGAGAGCGTCGTCATTTGGGAATCCCCTGGAGAAGCTCCAGCTCGCAGCTGTTTCCATCTGGGACCGCGTGGCGGCTGCTCGTTCAGCAACACATCCCTCTCTGGCTATGGAACATGTGACGGCGGCAGTCAGACTGGTGGAGAGGAATCCCAGATTAAGTGACTTCCTGGAGTTTGCCGACCTCCTGGCCTCGGTCTCAGCACAGGAGCAGTGATTCCCGGACCTTACCTTCGCCTTACCCTCTGCCAGAAACCGCCGTCACCTCCACAATGGACCTCAGCAGAATCCCCGGCTGGACCCGCTGCCGACGAAGCCCGTCAGCGAACCTCCTAGAGCGGCTCCACCTCGTCTTTCCAGGGGACCCTCTGTCGCCATCCAGCGGGGAGAAGGAGGAACAGCGTCCCCTACAGCAGGCACCATCTCTCCTCCGGGAGAAAGGCAAGTGCAAGTTAATTTATTACATCATGATTGTAACCTGCCTTGTCTGACTCCTGGGGGCGGAGTTCGGGGTTCGCAGCCCCCCGAGCTCCTTCCACCTGCTGTAGAGACTATAACTAAACCTGCTTCCTCTGTGTACCCCCCTGTTGAGCGGCCCGTGACGCCAGGCCAACGTCGTCGGGTGAGGAGGGGGCCTGCAGTGCTGGAAAGCCTGGATCCGACCCTGCAGCCACGTCGTGGATGGAGGAGAGCAGCAGACTGCGGCCCGGAGCCTGAGCCGACGACAGAGCGTCCCCGGGTCTCTTTGCCTGAGTGGTCCGAGCCAGTGGGTCGAGTGTCCCCTGCCCCCATGCCAAACGGGTCATCGGCGTGGACTTCAGAGTGGGAGGAACCTCAGGCTGCAGACGGCATCATGCCAGCTGCGGAGCCCGACGCAGCTGAGTGGGAGCCAGAAGACGATCTCCTCCCACCTGAGCCCGGATCGTCAGAGTTCTAGACAGCGTCAGAACCCGAGATCAGGCAAGTGCTCTGTTTTGTCTTTCTCCTCTATGTTTTAGAGCATTTTTGCCTGTCTCTTGGGGAGGCGAGCCGGGTGCAGCCGTCCACTGCATCCGAGCTTGTCTCGCCGGGTTCTGGCGCTGCCGGTGATCCTGATCCCGTTTTTTTTTTTTCTGAGCCCTCTTCCAAGGTCGCCGGTGCAGAGCAGGTGCCAATCGCTGTGCCGGAGGTTCCGGGTTTGGAGTTGGAGATCGTCACTGGTGCGGCCCTGATCCAATCGGGGTCCATGGCGGGTGCAGCATGGACTCAGTCCGAGCTCGTCACCAAAGTGGCTCTGACCCAATCGGAGTCTGATACGGGTGCAGCTATGACCCAATCGGGGTCCATCGTGGGTGCAGCGTCGGCTCATTCTGAGCAGGTCACCAAAGTGGTTCTGACACAATCGGGGTCCAACGCGGGTGCAGCTATAACCCAATCGGGCCCCAGCGGAGATGCAGCGCCGGCGTGGTCCACAGACGGTGGAGGAGCTGCAGACCCTTCACCGCCGGACAGATTACGGGCTCATCCTTGCCTTCTAGTCCCTCTACAAAGTCACCGCCCCTGCGCATCATCGCCAGGGGCTGTGGGGGTCCCTGTTCGCTCGCCCCGGCTCTCCCGAGTTTTGTCCTCGTCAGGGAGGCCGCCGCGGGCTGTTTTCCCCCGGGACTGGTGGCTGAGGGACGTGAGTTGGCCGCCTGAGGAACGGCTTCGCCGGTTTGGCGCCCCAGGTCGACCACCCGACTTGTTACGTGTTTTGCCGGGCGACCTGGTTCGGCCACCAGAGGAGTGGACGTGCTGGGCTTTGGACTGTGGTGAGCCGCCCGGTCATGTCCCACCTCCCATAACCACCCGTCGGCCGTTGGACTCGGGGAGACCTCCTGAACTGTTCCTATGGCACCTGGTCTCCACCGGTCAGCATAAACTGTCGGGGGGTTAGTGGTTATTTCTCTATTTTGTTTTGCGTTTAGTTAAGTGAGTCAATAATTGTTCTGTTTTCTTGTATTTAGTGATTTGAAGTTTTCACTTGAGCATTCACACAGCTGAGAAGCCATTTTCTTGTGAAACATGTGGGCAAGGATTTAATTTTCTCTTTCTGTCCTGTATTTAGTTATTCTGACCCAGTAATTCTGTTTTGTTTTGTTTTTTGTTTGTTTTGTTGTTTTTTTCTTGATATCCTGTGCTATTTTTCTGTAATTGTTAGTTGAGTATTTAATATATCTGAGTATTTGGTATCTCTTGTCATTGTCCTGTGTTTAGTTGTTTTTCTTGCCGGATTTTGACTTTGTTATTGCACTGTTTCTGGGTTTGGTCTCTCTCCCTCTGGACCTACCCCCAGCCACCCACCCTGGAGAGGGGGGGGCAGGGTGGTCCGTGGGCGTTCTGAGCCTGCCCTTGGAGGGAGGGTACTGTTACGACCCGAGCATTGGGTTCTGTCCACGCTCGGGCCACGCACAGCTCGCTGCCGGCCTTGACAGCTGTGGGTTGTATTCTGGCCTCACCGGGCTCTTATTGCGAAGGCGCTTGGTGGAGCCCCTGTACCTCGTAGTATGTTTACCCTTAGCAGCTCATAGCCTATGTCTCGTCTTATCCTCCATATTATTTATCAAATTGTCATTTTCAATAAAATATTCTGGATAATTAGCATTTTTTGATCGGTTACTAATAATCCCATGTAGCACTTGCCATATTCCTCTTAAGTTATTCTTATTATCCTCTAATATTCTGTTGTAGTATTCTTTCTTACAAGTCCTCATTATATTAGTTAGCTTGTTTTTATATCTTTTATATTTGATCTCAACCTCTACTGTTCTACACTTAACAAATTGTTTATATAATGTATTCTTCTTTTTACATGCATTTAATAGTCCCTTGGTGACCCATGGGATATTTTTGTTTTGTTGTCTGTCACTGTATTGTTTTATTGGACAGTTTTTATTGTACAATGATTGAAATATTATTTATATCATTTTCGTCACAAACTATCTTCCAGTCTTGCATTAATAATTCCTTTGCCAGTAAATACATACAGTAGATTCTTCAGTTCTTATTCTTTTATATTTAATATTTTTGGGATACTTTTTCTTCCTATAATCACACTGATAGACAACAAAAATTGGCAGGTGGTCACTGATATCATTTAATAAAAGCCCACTCAATATTATTTTCCATAATGTTTGTGAATATGTTATCTGTTAGTGTGGCACTGTGTGACGTGATTCTGCTAGGTCTGGTGATTGTTGGATGTAAGCCCATACTGTACATTGTGTTGATAAATTCTTCTGTCATACTATGTTGTTTTGAATCCATAAGATCTATATTGAAATCCCCACAGAAGAACATAACTTTATGAGTTAGCTAACATTGTTGCAAGAAGTTAGTTTACTAAGCACAGTGTATTGTCTGTTGGCGTCTCATCGCGTCGAAGAATTATCTTGTCCGTTTTTTTGTTTTTATTGATTTCGTTTTTAATTTTTTGTCTCTTTTTGCTGCTATTGGTTTTTGCTTGGTGTTAGCTTAGTGTTGGCCTAGCTGAAAAGCCCGATCGGACACGCAGGTGGGTCGGACCCCCAGCTGGGCTGTTTTACTGGGCTAGGCTAACCTGCTAACCTGTTTTTAGCCTTTTTAGCCGTTTTTAGCTAACCTATTTTTAGCTGTTTTTAGCTGGTTGGCTATCCACCTCTCGCCTGGAACGTCATGGCTCCATCCCCAACGTGTACCGGCTGTGTGTCCCTCCTTAGGAAGGTCTCTGAGTTGGAAGTGAGATTCTCCAACCTTTATAAGATTTGGGAAGCTGAAGACCACCTCGACACCACAATTCTCGGGCGAACATCGGCCCCAGCTACCGACTCGCAGCTGGCAGAGACGGCTACCTACCTGGGTGAGTTCAGCGCATCTCCGTCCACTTCTACCCCTGCTCCGGCCTCTTCAGATGTCCAGGACCACAGCAATAATTACTGGCTTTGTCTTGGGGCTAAACCCAAAGCCCCAGTTGGTTCTTCTCATCCTCAATGCGCGCCCTGGACCTTGGTTGGACCAGCTAGCAATCATTGTCGATCGACCAGACAGGGCCGCGCCTCTTCTCTTCCCTTGCTCTTGGAAAATATATTTGACATCCTTTCTCTGGAGGATTTTCCCCACCTGGACACTGGCCGTCCGCCCGTGGCCGCCCCTCCTCCTCCTTCCTCTCCTTCAGCAGCGGCTCAAACCCGCAACCCCGGACTAAGACTACTCTAGGTGTGCCAAATTACACACCAGCTCCAAATAGAAGAGCGCATCACCCCGCCTTCACAACAACACCATCAACAAAATTATTCACCACGTCAGAAACCACTGACAAAGCCCCCCAGACGACACTGGTAATTGGTGACTCGATTATGAGGAATGTCAGAAGCAGGTACTGTGTGACTAAATTTTTTGCTGGGGCTAGAGTGTCTGACACTGAGGCTCTTACCCCTGACCAACTAAATGAATACCCCCACGTTAAAACTCTCATAGTACATGTTGGATGCAACAACATCCCAGATAAAGCATCAGAGATCTTAAAGAGTGACTTCAGGAGCCTTCTGTCCACTCTTATGAATTGTGGCAGATGTGCATTTATCTCTGGGCCTTTGGCACCTTTCAGACGAGGTTGCAGTTATTTTAGCAGAACTCTCAGTCTTAATACTTGGTTGTGTTTTACATGTCCTACTTTTAACATTGGTTTTGTAGACAATTTTAACTTGTTTTGGAACCACCCATCACTTATGAGGCCAGATGGCATCCATCCAAATAGACTTGGTGCACATGTTTTAAGGGACAATCTGTTCTATTCCATTCAGCGATTTTTATTACAGTGACTGAAATTTGGTCCGTTTACTCACTCCGAGGTTCCTGGGTCTGCCAACCAGCCCTTTTTTGGTTTTGTTTCCACTTCTCATATTAATCCCATTAATCCAAATAGTCCTCACTGTTTGAATCAGTCTTCGATTTATAACCCTACAGAGATTGTGTCTGTCTCCCGTTACCCAAAATATTATAACCCAAGACAAATACAACACAACTTGATAAATACACGTCTTTCTGCAGCTCCTCCTCATCCACCACCCCACAACTTTGCCCCTGTTGTCTCCCTTAAAGAACCTTTCTCTACTCCCACCCAAAATTAATAAAAAAAATTAATAAAAATATAATGCATAAACATCCCAAAGTGATTAAACAAAATGCTGGTAAAACTCAAATCAAACCTCGTCTCTAAATTTAATAACTTGGCCTCTCTTCCTCCTCATAATTTAAAAATTAAATGTGTTTTATTAAATATTTGGTCTCTAACTCCCAAGTCTCTTCTAGTCCATGATCTATTAATTGATCATCAGATCGATTTAATATCCCTTACAGAGACTTGGCTAGGGCAAGATGATTATGTTGGTTTGAATGAATCAACTCCCTCTGGTTATCTAAACTATCATAATACCAGAAGTTCTGGTCGTGGAGGTGGAGTAGCGGCAATTTTCCATTCTAAATTACTCGTTAATGTAAAGCAAAAATCATATTTTAATTCCTTTGAGGGCCTGGTCCTCAGTGTGGGGCATGTTGGCTATCTTGGCTTGAACCCAATTTTCTTTGCCATAGTTTACCGTCCTCCCTCGGCCTACTCAGAGTTTTTATCCAAATTTGCTGAATTTTTAGCTGATTTAGTGCTGAAATCAGATAGAATAATTATTGTAGGGGATTTTAATATACATGTTGATGTAGATAGTGACTGTCTTAATAAGGCATTCAATTCAATTTTAGACTCAATGGGGTTTTCCCAGAAAGTAGAAAATTCTACCCATTATCTCCACCACACATTGGACCTTGTTCTGGCTTATGGTATAGAAATAGAAAATCTGGTAGTGTCTCCTCATAATCCTGTACTGTCAGACCATTGCCTGTTAACCTTTGATTTCACTATTTCTGATTCTTTGACTCCTAAAGAAAAATATTACTACAGCAGATGTCTCTCAGATGACGTTATCAAATTTTTGCAGATTGTCTCCTCTATACCATGGGTCAACACAACGGAAATAAAAGATGGAGAGCCTGCTCCTTCCGTAATTGATAGCATGGTAGATAGTGTTACAGCCTCTCTGCATCAGACTCTAGATTTGGTGGCCCCTTTTAAAAAGAAAAGTCTAACCAGAGATTTCTAACCCCTTGGTTTAACACAGAAACTCGTAGCTTAAAACAGAAGACTCGTCAATTAGAAAGAAAATGGCGTTCTACTAATTTAGATGAATTCTATTTAGCATGGAGAAATCATCTCTTAATTTATAAAAAAAAATCTCTTAGAAAAGCTAGAACGAGTTATTACTCTGAATTAATAGAAGAGAATAAGAATAACCCCAGGTTTCTTTTCAACACTATAGCCAAGCTGACAAAGAGTCAGGACTCGGTCAATCCTCGCATCCCCCTTGAGCTTTCTAGTCAGGACTTTTTGAACTTTTTCAATCATAAAATTTTATCTATTAGAGATAAAATCAGTCAGATTCTTCCCACTATAAACCTAAGTACATCAACTACTACAACTGCTTCAATTGACATCTGTTTAGATAAGTTTACTCCAATTGACCTTTTAGAGTCAGATAAAATAATCTCCTCATCTAAGCCTTCATCTTGTCTTTTAGACCCTATTCCTACCAGGTTATTTAAAATAGTCTTCCCAATTATTGGTAGCCGTATTCTTCATATAATTAATTCTTCTTTAACTTTGGGTTGTGTACCACAGGCTTTTAAAATTGCTGTAATTAGATCCTTACTCAAAAAGCCAACACTTGATCCTGGAGTTTTGGCTAACTATCGACCAATCTCTAATCTGCCTTTCATTTCAAAAATCTTAGAAAGAGCTGTTGCTGCGCAATTGTTTGACCACTTGCAGGGAATTGGTTTATTTGAAGAGTTTCAGTCTGGGTTCAGAGTCCATCACAGCACTGAAACAGCCTTAGTAAAGGTCACTAATGACCTCCTTATCGCATCCAATAATGGACTTGTTTCTTGTTTTCTTTTAGATCTTAGTGCAGCCTTTGATACTATCGATCATGACATTCTACTTGATAGATTAGAACACTATATTGGACTAAATGGAACTTCGCTGCAGTGGTTTAGCTCTTATTTGTCCGATAGACTTCAGATTGTTCACATCAATGATGAATTTTCTTCCAACTCTAAGCTCAGTCATGGAGTTCGACAGGGATCTGTGTTAGGCCCTACTCTTTTTAGTTTACATATGCTTCCGTTAGGCAATATCATTAGAAAGCACTGTATACATTTTCATTGTTACGCAGACGACACACAATTATACCTGTCAATGAAGCCCGAGGATTGTAATCAATTAGCCAAGTTAGATGCCTGTCTTAAGGAAATCAAAGCCTGGATGACTTGTAATTTTCTGCTATTAAACTCAGATAAGACTGAAGTCATTCTTGTTGGTCTAAAAAACCTTAGAAATTCCTTTCCAAATCATACTCTTAATTTGGATGCCACTACTCTCACTCTGAATAGTTCTGTGAGGAACCTTGGTGGTATTTTTGATCAAGATCTGTTCTTTAACTCACATATTAAATTTGTTTCTAAGACTGCCTTCTATCATCTGCGCAATATTGCCAAGATTAGGAGCATCTTGTCTCTGAATGATGCTGAGAAACTGATCCATGCCTTTGTCTGCTTTTGATTAGATTATTGTAAATTGTTATCAGATTGTCCTAAAATATCCTTAAAAAAGTCTTCAGTTGATCCAAAATGCTGCTGCAAGAGTTTTAACTGGTTCTAGAAAGAGAGAGCATATGTCTCCGGTTCTGGCCTTCCGTCATTGGCTTCCCATAGAGTTTAGAATTAAGTTTAAAATCCTTCCTCTCAATTTCAAAGCTCTTAGTAAGCAGGCCCCCTTATATATAAAAGATCTGATATTACCCTATCATCCTATGCTCCCAAAATGCTGGATTACTTGTAATACCCAGAATCTCCAAAAGTACAATGGCAGGCAGAGCCTTCTGCTATCAAGCACCTTCTCTGTGGAACCAGTTACCACTCTGGGTCCGGGAGTCAGACTTGATCTCTGTTTTTAAGAACAGGATAAAATCCTTCCTTTTCAATATAGCCTACGATTAGGGAGGGATCTTGTGTCTCTTAACCCCCCTTTTGTTCTGCTGTTTATAGATTCAGACTGCCGGGTGACCTCCAATAATGTACTTGGCTTCTCACTGTTCATGTTCTTTATGTCTGTTCTCTTCATCCTCTCTATCCCCTCACCCCCAGCCAGTCGCAGCAGATGACTACCCCTCCCTGACCCTGGTTCTGCTAGAGGCTTCTTCCTGTTAAATGGGAGTTTTTCCTCTCCACCGTCGCAAAGTGCTTGCTCACAGGGGATTGTCTGATTGCTGGGTCTTTCTGAAATTGTGGGATTTTCCCTGCATTTGGCAGTGCTATGAGATGACTTTTGTTGTGATATGGTGCTATATAAATAAAGCTGAATTGAATTGAATTGAATGAGTAAGTTTTGCATACATTTTTTCCATCCAGTCCTTAAATAAGTCAATATTTGATCCAGGTGTTCTATAGACACAGCTCACTACTACATTCTTCACATTGTCCAGACAGATTTCTATTGTAATACATTGAAATAAATCATCCACAGTCACTGACAAATTTTCAACAACCTTGTATTGCAAGCTCTTGTCAACATACAGTAAATTGCAACTCCTCCTCCTTTTTTCACATTTCTATTTATATAATTTAATTTGTAGCCATCCAATGTAAAGTCCACTCCCTTCTCTTTACTGAGCCACGTCTCTGATATTGCCACAATACCGAATGGCTCTTTAAACTGATGTAAATAATCTTTAATGTTATTAAAGTTGGCATAGAGACTTCTGCTGTTGAAGTGGATTATTGAAATATTGAAATCAGATATGACCATTGTGTTAAACTGTTCATCCGTGTAGTAACTACAGTTATTATTGATGGAGGTAAATAAATTATTGTCAGGGTCTATGCTATATTCCACGTCCTGTGGGTTGTGATCCATATATTCAAAAACTTTCACTTCCTGTTGTTCCTGTTTGTTGATCTTTTGTTTCATGTAGTTATATGTCCTGATGCAGATGAGTGTGATCCTTCAGTGTCTTACAGTTTTCATTTGTTGCTGTCGACTCCAGTTTATAATGTTCATTAATATCTGTCCAGTTCCACAATATTTCGGATGTTAATGACCTTGGCTTCTTCAGGTGATCCATTTAATTTGATGTATATTTTACAGTTTGTTATCCAGGTGTTTTGAATCTTTTTTTTTGCTTTCTCAGGTATCTTGCTTTTCTGGCTATTTCTGCATTGTCTTTTGTGAGGTGCTCGTTCATGTAAATGTTCATTCCTTTCAGTTTCCTCCCTTGTTTTAATAGCGCAGTCTTGTGTTTTCTGTTGACAAACCTCATGATGACAGCTGGTTTGTTGCTGTTGTTTTTCCTGGGCAGAGGGTGGCAGGCCTCAATGGTGTCACAGTCCAGCTGGATTCCTTTGGACTGCAGGAAGGCCGCCACTTGTTGCTCCGTGGATTTGGCTTCCAGCTCACCGAGCCTCCCTCCGCTGTCCGCAGCCACCGCCTGAGCATATGATCGGGGTTTAATGTCGAGCCCAGTGATGATCACGTCGTTCACCCGGGTGTATTGCTTCAGGTCCGACACTCTGCTCTCCAGATACGCCAGCCTCTTGTCCTTCTTGGCGTTCTGGATCCGCAGCACTTTCACCTCCTCAACCAAGCCCAGAATGTTTTTTTGCTGCAGCTTAACAGCAGAAATCTCTTCAGCCAAGAAGTCGAGCGATCTTTTAATATTGTCCACCTCCTCAGTCTGCTGAGTTTTCTTGGGACCCATGATCCTGGACGATTTGTGCTGACAAAACAGCTACTGAACAGCTGTTTAGCTAGCTGAGTGGCGGGCCGCTCCGCTCTCGTTTCCCAGTCCGTAAATGCCGCTATCGGCGTCTTAAATCAGGCAGGGATCGAAACTAGAATGTCCAGTTCATAATCCAAATTCAGCTATCAAAAGCCAAAAAGTAGTCAAAAACCGAGCACCAAAACACAGAAATCCACCGATTGACAGGATCTGACAGCAGGTTGACAGCAACAGGAAGCACTCCGAGGTTACATACCTCTTCTCTATATATTTCAAGTGTTATTTTTCCTTCTAATTTTGATGGTTATGGTTTATAGCTAATAAAAATGCCAAATTCAGTTTCTCAAGAAATAAAATATTACACTAAATTAATTTTAAAAAGCTGGATTTTTAATAGAAATGTTGGCTGACTGAAAAGTATGTCCATGTACACACCCAATACTTGGTCAGGGCTGCTTTTGCATGAATTAGTACATCAATGTGGTGTGGTATAGAGGCGGTCAGCCCATGGTACTGCTGAGGTGTCATGGAGCAGCAGGTTGCTTTGATAGTAGCCTTCAGCTCATCTGCATAGTTGGGTCTGGTGTCTTTCATCTTCCTCTTGAAAATACTCCATAGATTCTCTATGGAGTTTAGGCAAGGACAGTGTGCTTGATTGGCCAGCACAGTGATACCATGGTCCTTAAACTGGGTTTTGGTACTTTTAGCAGAGTGGACAGGTGCAAAGTCCTGTTGGAAAATGAAATAAGCATCTCCATAAAGCATGTCAGCAGAAGGAAGCGTGAAGTACTCTAAAATTTCCTGCACTGACATTGGACTTGACAAAACACAGTGGACCAACACCAGCAGATGACATGGTTCCCCAAATCATGACAGTGGAAACTTCACATTGGACCTCAACTAACTTGGATTCTGTGCCTTTCCACTCCCCCTCCAAAGTCTGGAACCTTGATTTCCAAATGAAATGCAAAATTTACTTTCATCTGAAAAGAGGACTTTGTGTAGTATACTGGCTTGCACCGTGTTGTTTCCTCTCCTGTTAATTTCCTGACCAGATGCAGCTGCCTAATTACTCTCACCTGCAGTAATCAGCACTCTTGTTTTATAAGTATATATATATACAGAGAGAGAGAGAGAGAGAGAGGTTGTCTGAGGAGGCAATGGATGCTTTAAAGGACTGTTTTGAAACCACTGCCTGGGAGCAGCTCTGTGATCCACATGGTGAGGACATCGATGGCCTCACTCACACCATCACGGACTACATCAGCTTCTGTGTGGACAACACCGTACCCACCAAGACCACACGGTGTTGCTCGAACAACAAACCCTGGATCAACCCTGAGATAAAAACACTTCTGAGAGAGAAGAAGAGGATCTTCAGGTCGGGGAACAGGGAGATGCTGAAGTCCATACAGAGGGAGCTGAGGAGGAAGATCAGAGAAGGCAAGGACAGCTTCAGGAAGAAGATGGAGGACAAGCTGCAACAGAGTGACATTGGCGGGGTCTGGAGAAACCTCAAAACCATCTCTGGGCTCCAGAATACCTCCCCCCAGGCCACGGGGGGCAGGGAGTGGGTGAACAATCTGAACCTGCTTTTTAATAGGTTTGACCAACCGCCCTCCCCCCCGACTGCACTCCAACCACTGCTGCCTCTAAAGTTATCGAGACCTGCTATCCACACCCCACTCCACCAACACCCCCCCACTCCTAGCACACAGCCCCCCAACCTGACCTTCACTAAGACCCAGGTGCGGACGGAGCTGAGGAAGATCAAGGCGAGGAAGGTGTCGGGACCGGATGGCATCAGCGCAAAGCTCCTCAAGTGCTGCGCAGATCAGCTGTGTGGGATTGTGGAGTACATCTTCAATCTGAGCCTGAAGCTGGGGAGGGTACCACAGTTGTAGAAAACATCTTGTGTGGTACCTGTACCAAAGACTTCCCACCCCAAAGACCTGAACAGCTACAGACCAGTGGCCCTGACGTCCCACATGATGAAGACCCTGGAGAGACTGCTCCTTGCTCACCTCCGCCCCTGGTGGGACCAGCGATGGATCCACTCCAGTTCGCCTACCAGCATGGCATTGGAGTGGAGGATGCAGTGATCTTCCTCCTTCACCATTCCCTGTCTCACCTGGAGAACCCCGGGAATGCGGTGAGGATCATGTTCTTTGACTTCTCCAGTGCTTTCAACACCATCCAACCGATGATCCTGAAGGACAAGCTGCTGTGCGCAGGGGTGGACCAGCACCTGTCATCATGGATCCTGGACTACCTCACTAACCGGCCACAGTTTGTGAGAACCCGGGACTGTGTGTCCGACACGATCATCAGTAGCACGGGGGCTCCCCAGGGAACGGTTTTGGCTCCCTTCCTGTTCACCCTTTATACTGCGGACTTCTCACACAACACAACACACTGCCACCTACAGAAGTTCTCTGACGACTCTGCGATCGTCGGCCTCATCTCCAACGGAGATGAAGCTGAGTACAGAGGACTTATCCAGGACTTCGTGGACTGGTGCCATCGGAACTACCTCCAGATCAACGCGAGGAAAACTAAGGAGCTGGTAGTGGACTGCTGCAGGCAAGGACAACCCCTCAAAGCACCAGTAAACATACAGGGAACAGACATTGAGATGGTGACATCCCACAAGTACCTGGGTGTTCATCTGAACAATAAACTAGACTGGTCACACAATACCGACGCACTCTACAAGAAGGGACAGCGCAGGCTGTTCCTACTGAGGAGGCTCAGGTCTTTTGGTGTACAAGGGGCGCTGCTGAAGACATTCTACAACACGGTGGTGGCATCAGCCATCACTTTTGGAGTGGTCTGCTGGGGCAGTGGCATTACAGCAGCCGATAGGAAGAGACTGAACAAACTAATCAAGAAAGCTAGCTCTGTCCTGGGGCAACGCCTTGACCCAGTGGAGGAGATAGGAAAGAGAAGGATGGTGGCTAAACTGTCATCTCTGCTGGAGTCCGAGTCCTACCCTATGCAGGACATACTGAACACACTGAGGAGCTCATTTAGCAGTAGACTACATCATCCTAGGTGCGTGACCGAGAGGTTTTTTGCAGGTCCTTCCTACCTACGGCTGTCAGACACGTAACACCAAAGACTTCCCACCCCAAAGACCTGAACAGCTACAGACCAGTGGACCTAAGCCCTGCTTAGGGCTGCTTAGGGTAAGCAGCCCTAAGCAGGGCTGCGCGCAGAGATAGCAAAAAAACGTGACGACCTAATAGTATTGAATGCAAAAGATGAAATAGACTTACACAAATGGTCCCCTCCAGTATACAACTATCAATCAATCAATCAATCCATCAGATTTATATAGCGCTTTATCATAGACACTCAAAGACGCTTTACAGAAATTAAGGGTCATCCACCACCTAGATGGATGAAGCAGCCACAATACGGCGCCATCCCTTTTAACCATTCACACACATTCACACCAAGGGCCACTTTAGAATCTCCAATTAACCTAACCTGCATGTTTTTTGGCATGTGGGAGGAAACCGGAGAAATCCCGGGGTAAACCCACGCATACACAGGGAGAACATGCAAACTCCACACAGATCACTGTTGGTCCGGGGCTGGGATCGAACCCACGATCCCACGATCCCCACGATCCCCCGGCCAAGGGTAAACTGTGCTGCCGCAGTGCTAACCACTGCACCACCGTGCAGCCAACTAGGACAATATCAGTCGCTACGGAGGGTGACAATATGTATGGGTACATATTCACACCATGTAGGGTAACTAAATAGACGGTTATGTTGTTTATTCCATCTAGCTACAGTGCTCTGCACTGTGTATACTGTATATACACTACCATTCAAAAGTTTGGGGTCACTTAGAAATTTCCTTATTTTTGAAAGAAAAGCACTGTTTTTTTCAATGAAGATAACTTTAAACTAATCAGAAATACACTCTATACATTGCTAAAGTGGTAAATGACTATTCTAGCTGCAAATGTCTGGTTTTTGGTGCAATATCTACATAGATGTATAGAGGCCCATTTCCAGCAACTATCACTCCAGTGTTCTAATGGTACAATGTGTTTGCTCATTGCATCAGAATTCTCCAGATTACCTCAACAAATTAACAGCTAGAATGCCAAAGGTCTGCAATGCTGTAATTGCTGCAAATGGAGGATTCTTTGACGAAAGCAAAGTTTGAAGGAAAAAATTATTATTTCAAATACAAATCATTATTTCTAACCTTGTCAATGTCTTGACTATATTTTCTATTCATTTTACAACTCATGGTGGTAAATAAAAGTGTGACTTTTCATGGAAAACACAAAATTGTCTGGGTGACCCCAAACTTTTGAACGGTAGTGTATTTATATATTTATGTGTACATATGTATATTCACTGCTCTTATTTTTTTATTTTTCTTCTTAATTATTGCTCTGAGTGTTGCTATCCCTGTGCTGTTGCAATTCTGGAATTTCCCCATTGTGGAATTAATAAAGGCTTATCTTATCTTATCTTGTCTTATCTTATATATATATACAGTATATATACATACTGTATCTAGACTAGTGCATTCTCGTGCATGCCCATAGAAAGCAAGTGTAAGCAAGCATTTCTGCATGCCCGTAAAAAGTTACTGTTACCATGGCAACAGTATCCATGGTGAAACCTGTCTTTGACCTTTGACGTCACCACTCGTTCAGTGATGCCTGCCTTTGATCTTTGATGATGTCATAGTGAGTGCTACATATGATCATGAGTGATGTCTGCGTTTGATCCTTGACGATGTCATAGCAATTCCTGTGATTGTAAGTTATAGCCTGCCTTTGATCTTTGATGATGTCATAGCAAGTCCTATGATCTTTTAGCGAGTCCTATGATCGTGAGTGATGCCTGCCTTTGATCTCATAGCAAGTCCTATGATCTTTTAGCGAGTCATATGATCGTGACATCGTGACAGAGATTTCTTGAATTATATATAGAGTGATGAAGCAGTCCTCACTTCTGCACAGAGATGTTAGATGCACTACCCAGCCAGGAGCAGCCCTCCAGGACTTTTTGAGTGCTGCCAGAATACTCTTTGTTTGCCTACCTTCCCCTCCAAGGTGGGACTGCATAAGCTCAAAAACTATTCTATATATTCACAACCATCTCTATCTTATCTGCCTCAAGGACTCCTTACCTGTGCACAGGTGGACTGGATGTCCTCCAGGCAGAAAAGGACCTACCACAACTCAACCTGGCCATAAGTCACCAAACTCCTCTCCAGCCATAAACAGTTTTCGCAAGTCGTGTGCCCTCTAGTGATCTTAAAACCGAGGCCTCATGAAACAATGAGCAATTTTGAGACAACTGCTTCATGAGCGATAGTGTTATGAAACATCTAATAAAGCCTGCCATCTGGTGCCTGACTGTCAGAACGGCATCTGAGTTGAAAACCTGAAAAAAGGCAATACTCTATATCACAGGTTGCATTACCCTTTTTGTTATGTCATTTTCTCAGACAGGCTTGTAAAAATTCTGTCAATCAGTTAGCCATCATTTTAATTGACTTTAAATAGATCTCCCTTCATATAATCTGTCAAATGATAGCTTTCAGAATTTGTAGTCATTGCTGGAAAAATTCTGTGGAAGGACAATTTCCAGTGAGCAAAACCTGACTGGGCCCTTCTAACATAGTTGGATGTTGGTGGTGGTTGCCACGGCCAAGATATATATAGAGAGAAGAACATCCAGTTGGTCGCCGCCGCTGAGGACACAGTCCAAGGATGGATAATTTTTTCACACATAAGGAGTTGTTCAGAACTCCTTATACAATGATATAGAGTGATGATAATCAAGTCAGTGGCGGTAATGCACCTGTAAGCTGGCTGCCAACCGCCAATCAAATCTAAAAGAAGAAGAAGAAGCTTTATTTTCCTTCTCTCGAGCCAGTTGAGAGTTTCCTTGACTGTGTGTTTGGGATCACTGTCTTGCTGAAATGTCCACCCTCGTTTCATCTTCAGCATCTTGGCAGATGGCAACAGATTTTTATCAAGGATGTCTTTGTACATTTGTCCATTCATCTTGCCTTCAATTATATGAAGTCTGCCTGTACCATGTGCTGAAAAACATCTCCACACCATGATGCTCCCACTTCCAAACTTCACTGTTGGTATGGTGTTTTGGGGGCTGATGTGCAGTGCCATTTCTCCTCCAAACATGCTGTGTGTTGTGGTATCCAAAAAGTTCAATTTTGGTCTCACCTGACCAGACTATATTCTCCCAGTATTTTACTGGCTTGCCCAAATGTTGTGCAGCAAACTTTAAACAAGTTTCAGCGTGCTTTTTCTTCAGCAATGGAGTCTTGTCAGGTGAGCGGGTATAGAGCCCATGTCGGTTGAGTTGTTTTTTTTTGTTGTTTTTTGTTTTTTTGAAAAAGCAGTACTTGGTAGCTCCACGTGTTTCTGGAGCGCTCCAGGAGTGATCTTTGGCTCTTGGATAACTCTTCTGATAATTCTTTTGACTCTTCTGTCAGTAATCTTGCAAGGAGCTCCTGGTCGTGGCCAGTTTATGGTAAAATGATGTTCTTTCCACTTCCAAATGATGCTTCCAACAGTGCTCACTGGAACATTCAGCAGTTTAGAAATGCACCTGTAACCAATGCCATCATTATGTTTTGCAGCAATAAGGTTGCGAAGGTCTAGAGAGAGCTCTTTGCGTCTACTCATCATGAGTTCTTTGTGGTGTGTCAATCTGATATTCACAGACCTTTTTAAAAGCTATCAGTCAGGACTTAACCAGCTGAAATTAATTTACACTGAAGGGGGACGGGATGCCTTCCTAAATCTTGATGAATTTCAGATGGATTCTTGGCTTTCTATGCCTTTTTGCACCTCTTTTTCGTCATGTGCTCAATACTTATTCCCTGTGTCATTCCACTTTATTAAATATAACTTGTTTTGTGAACACAGCTGCCTTGATTTCTTTGTATGTATGGATTACTTGGGTTGTTACTCATATCTGCCGAAAATCTTGGGTCAAAGGCTCTGTCAGAAATATGTTTAATGAGACAAATGTTGACGTGTTCAACACTTATTTTCCTTGCTGTATATAACGGCTATACTGGAAAGGACAAATATGACCTCACTACAGATAAATGCTACAAAGACCAACTATCAAGGCATCAGACTTAGTTGTGTTTTGGTTTCAGTAAATATATGAGTCACATATGACAGGAATAGCCCATAAAATGATCTCACTATAGCACAATAACTGAAATTATGTCACCATGAAAAATGAGTCTTTTTACAGTAGACTTGCAGGGGAACAAAGGAGACTTATTTGAGAGAAGCAGAACTGTACTGCACAGTCTATTGTGTCCATTTGTGTTCTAAAAAGCTTAGGTGAGATAATGCCACTTGACTTCAGTGAAAATAATACTACTTCCAGTTCAAATATTGTTGCTTGAGAACATTTTTTTGACAAGCCTGCTTGCTCCGTTCATTCAAGTAATATTTATTATATGATGTTCCCTTTCCCTCTCCAACTGCTGTTGGAGAAACAGAACAGGATAATGTATCAGCCATACAGGGGAGGAAGTAACCCTCCCAGCACAAATTGGTTGAACAAATGTTGAAAACACAGCTTTGCCCACCATCTAAAAATTGTTCTGATTTAGTTGAGAAGTGAACAATGAAAAGTCGTCTCTGTATGGATTAAATTTGGTTGAAAGGTGAAAGATGAAAAGCCATCTTTCAGATTGTTGGGAAAAAAATCTCATATAGACAACCATAACCAAGATCTGTTACACCAATGTCATTCATTCATCTTCAGATTGTTTTTTTTAGATTGCAGGGGGTCTATCACAGCATCTTTGATCAAGAGGCAGAGGACATCCTGGCCTAATCACCAGTCCACCACAGGACCTGGTACTCTCCCATTCAAATACTAACCAAGCCAGATCCTCCTTAACTTTGAGATCAGATGAGACTAAGGGTGTTAGGACACCTGGAGCCTGAGGTGTAAACATCAATAAAGAGACACAACCCAAAGAGAAATTTGCAAAACACACCTGTATTCGAACAGTGCTTTTTAACTGTACAGTACAATAGCACTAGCACTTGTTGTTCCAGATATTAACAACCATTATGCAAATGTCGAACTAAAAAAAGCTGTTAAAAAGGTGTAAAGGTGTAATTTACTTTTCAGAGATAGACCACCACCACCATCACCAAATGCCAAAATCTATTGTGAGGATGCAGTTGGGCCAAACCCTGTGGACTAAACAGCCCAATTATTGGACTATTTTTTGGTTATCGTGGTTAGGCACAGCCCAATTCTCAACGTCGATTTTTGGGGTAAATGTAGTTGGTATTAGACAGGCTACACTGTCCAGTTTTTAATGTCTATTTTTGGGCTAAATTAAGGCTTGGACTGACAGACCTGAAAACACAATGTCTAAATTATGGCGTGTGCTGGGGGAACTGAGTTAGACAAAGGATGAGAACTGCAGTCAAACACAGATTTTGGAGAAATGAAGATTGATAAAAGCTCGTAACCATTATTTGCTGTAGCCGTGATGGCATCTGTTCCTCACACAGCCTTTGGAAATACAAGTAGCACAGTGAAGGATGTGTAACACTATGAAGCACATGCATGTACTGTATGTAAATGGCATTCATTCATACAAAGAAACCCTTTTTTTCATGGTTATGCAGACACAGTGGCACACTTCGTACATGATGCATAGCTACCCTATTTCATAGATGTCCAGAAATTCTCCATCTCTGGATAATGGAAGCAGATGTCCAGTCAGTTACATGAGAATCACACAGTTGTATACTGAGGCCCCAGAACATCTCCATCTGTCTGAGCACCATGGCCCGTTGAGGATTACAAAAACAACTTTGAAATTTTGAAAACACAAAACATTACATCACTCTACTTTGTTACACACCAAGTGTTCTTCACCAAGGCGGGGAAGGTTTTATGCAGAGTACAATGGCCACTATAGAAACAGATGGGGAGAATGACGGGGAGAGGAAGAATTTAAAAAAAAAGTGCCGTAAGCTGAGGCAAATGCTGGTTTAATTAAAACACCATTTAAAACTCTTCCCCCACTCACACGCCAATGAGGGAAAGCTGCTAAGAAGCTCCAACTCAATTAAATAATTCCAAGGGTCCTCCCTTCAGCACAAAATGTTAAGCTATCATCCTTGTTTTCTGTAAAGGTACAGTGCTGCCCTCCCTCCCCCAGTGGGCTTTTCACTTTCTCCAGTGGTGAGTTGGAGTGAGTCATGTGGTTTAATTTGGCCCGGGAAAGCCACCAGTAAAGCAAATGAGCATAAACAGCAATCATAAGTTGCTCAGACTGTCTGGGCAAAGAAAAAAGAGAGGAAAAAAAAAAGAAAAAAGCATGGGCCGGCAGTCAAATGTAATTAAATCTCCTGTCAGATGCAATTTTGATTTCCCACTCTGTATTTACACAGCTGATGGCATTTAAATGAACACATTACACGAGGGGACGCCTGGCCTGAGCGCCAATGCCACCACTGTTGCTGCTGTTGCTTTTTTTTTTTTGCAGCTTCGGTAGTCATGGCGACACTTCCTCATCTTTCACTGAGGCAGGAGGGTGGTTGGTTAAAGAGCGGCGATGTGGCAGTCGCTGCATCAACGGAGCCTCTTGGGAAGTGGAGTCTGTGAGCTGTTGGGAGTCTGGCTGATTTAAGCTTCTGGCCTGGTGAGCTTCCCTGTCCAGACCTCACAGCCAGTGTTCTGAACGTGTGTGTGTGTGTGTGTGTGTGTGTGTGTGTGCGCACGGGAGAGTGTGCTGGCACGTTCTGGAGCCTGACTGGCCATCTTGAACAGAGCCCATCATGTTTTATTGAGATAGCCCATGGTGACTGAGCCTGGCTCCTTTCACCCCCTCACCTCCAGCAAAAGTGGAATCCAACTATATGCTTGTGTGTGTGTGTGTGTGTGTGTGTGTGTGTGTGTGTGTGTGTGTGTCCAAGATTGACAAGTGAGCCCTGAGGGGTCTGCAGGGAGAGGCGGGGGGACGTCTGTGACCGCGCTGCCCTCCTCCTCCTTCCACAACCAAAGAGCTCATCCATCAGGCCAGTCTCTCCCTGCCGTATTCGCACCTCTCTTGGCTTCTTCTTTTTATTTTTTTCACTTTGTCACTCAATAATTCTTTTTCTCTCCATGCCAAGGCTGTGGGTTTTCAGCTTCTCACTCTATTATTCAGCATCCCAGTACACGTTTCCTCCAGAATCCTAAGCTGCACAAGGTATGATGAGTAAAACTCTATCTCTGCTGCAGATACATACTATACCAATACATTACAATATATTCTCAACCACTGTGTTATAAAGAATTAAATTAGATCTTGGTGCAGTGTAGCCACATACTGCACCTTCAAAATCCACAAGTTAGAAGACAAAGTCACTAAAATAAAAATAAAGTTTCCACAAAACTAATCAAATCAGAATGTATTCAGCCACAAAGCACAACTTACCATTTGAGGAACTATCAAAGTATTCTAGTAAAAGTAACAAATTAAGATTAGTATATACTTTTCTCAGTCTCTGTCCAACTAGAGTTTTACAATAAACAACAGAGCAATGAGATCCAAGAGCAAGAAAATGAGAATAAATAGATAAAACACAATCTCAACATAACAGAATAAGGAAAAACAACTGAATTGCAATGAAAATGAAGTAACTGAAAATGTAAAGAAACCACAATTTTGCAGAAACTTATGATTACCTGTTACGTATATGGACTCGTGTCAATATTTACGATATATATGGAACTAACTTCACTGAAAAAAATAAGTCAAATGAACACCATTACTGCATGGACAAAATAGGGCTGGGCAATATAGCTCAAAAAATGTATCGTGATATAATTTCTCTATATCGTGATACAAGATACATATCGCAATATGTATTTTGTGTACTGAATGTCCTTTAAAATTTTGTTTTACTTACATTTTTATTAGAAATCATATATATGTGATGATGATGATGACATATTTTCATGTCACTTATGAAAATGCTGAATAACATAAAATGAAAATTTATGTCAGAAAAAAGTTCTTCACAACAATATGTAACTGAGCCAAGTGTCTCTTTTTTCCTTTGCTTAACAGAACTCACTGATTTTAACTGATTTTACAGCTGCACAGTTCAGACTGGAAATGGTTATCCCCCCCACCTCCGTTTCCTGTGCTTAAGGTGGGATGACTTTTGTTCTGTTATCTTCTTTTTTATCTGTGCTCGCTGCAGTGTACATTTCTCTATGAGCTGCCATGCAGGGGGTGGGCCAGCCACACTGAGTTACTGCTCAAACTTCAGCAGCAGCTCTTATTAATGTGACAAATACTTGAATATGCACGATACAGCCATTTTATGTATTGCGGGCAGCCAAATGTTTGCACAATGGATTGTTTGAGGCGATTCAGTGTGCATTTGGGGATCCTTGATCTCCTGCCTGAACATGAAGGCTACCTTAAGATGGCCAAGGCCTAAATACAAATTTCAGCAGTGACCATATTTAAAGCTACATTATGAATTATGGGGGAAAAAGTCTGATTAGCGAGCTGAAAAAAAGACAGCCATCTACTAATAAACATCAAGGAACACGCATACAAAACAGTAGGATTTGACTCAACAAAATAAAAGCACAAACTTCTTGGGAGTGCTATAAAATCTGAAACTGCTTGACAAGAATGTCTTATTTTAATGCAAAAGTTGTCATTGAACCTCTCTACTATGACCCACAGCACATTAACACTTGAACCCTGTCTAAAAGAAAGAGGATATTTACTTCATTGATGAACAATATTAATCCCCATACGAGCCAGAATGCTCAGAGACAAGTACAACACTGTTTTGTTGATGAGATTTAACACACCACAGTGTCCTGCTGGTCATTTCAACACACCAGCAGCCCTCACCAAGCTTTGTAGAAATACTAACACGCAACATTTGTTTCCATTGATTGCTCATTTTTTCCACTTAGCTCTTGGCCAAATCAGAAATTGACCTCCTGCCAGTTTTGTTTTGCTCCCAACCAGACAGCAGAAACAGAAGCACCAGTGGCTCCAAGTTATCATGGGTCTCTATCCTCCATCTTAGCCTTGGATCTATATACTCACAGCAAAGAATGTGTGACTGCCCCCCCCCCCATCCCAATTGAAATTACTTCATGGTTCAGCTCACGTTCCTTTCACACACTTCTCTCTTCTCCCTGGTGTCCTGTAGCTACTGTGGATCACACTGATTCAGTGAGTTTTGGGGAAGGCTCTGCAGCAGCCGCTCACTCGCCAAATGCCATCTCTCTGGCACAGGCGAGCGCTGGCTAGAATTATGTAATAATGCTTTCACCTCCCCTGAAGCATTTTCTCATTGAGGTGGTCAGCATGCTAACTACCCGCTGGAACACAGACGAGATTTACTGCTCCAGCAACTTCAGAGAAAGTTCCATGGGACTGCACAGACTGTGCTAAACCGTTACATTTTGGAAACCTACTGTATGGAGTGGTGGCCTATAGAGATAGAGCATCCACCCCACAACCGGGAGGTCGGGGTTCAAGTCCCGGTTGGGTCATGCCAGCAATCATATAAAAATGGAACTTCCTGCCGTCCAGCTGGTGCTCAGCTAAAATGGAAGGGAGGAGGGAAATGTTGGTGGCAGTGGCTCAGGAGGTAAAGCGGGTCGTCTAATAATCAGAGGGTTGGCGGTTCGAATCCCGCTCTCCCCAGACATCCTGCCGTTGTGTCCCTGGGCAAGACATGTCACCCACCTTGCCTCCAGTGTCCATGACACTGAGCATGAATGTGTATAAATGGTCAAAGAGGCTGTTGGCATGGATTGGCAGCCATGTTTCCATCAGTTTGCCCAAGGGCAGCTGTGGCTACAGTAGTAGCTTACCACTACCAGTGTCTGTGGAGTGAATGAATAATGTATCCACTGTAAAGTGGCTATGAAAAAGCGCTATATAAGTCTGATGCATTATTATTGTTATGGTTTGCAGTCCTAACCCAGCCACAGGGGGTACACAAGCCAGTGTATTCCTAGAGCCGGTCCCAAGCCTGGGTAAATGAAGAGGGTTGTGTCATGAAGGGCGTCCGACATAAAATCTTTACCAAATCAAACATGCAGCTCATGATGAATGAGACTTTCATACCGGATCGGTCAAGGCCCAGGTTAACAATGACTGCTACCGGTGCTGTTAACTGACAGGGTGGAAATTGGGCTACTGTTGGTCGAAGATCGAGGAGGAGGAAGGGGGGGGTGTTAGGAGGGAGAGAGAGAAAAGGAAAGGTAGAAGTGTGGAGGTGAGAGCAGGGGTGTTAAATGTAGGGACTATGACTGGTAAAGGCAGAGAGTTGCCTGATATGATGGAGAGAAGAAAGGTAGATATACTGTGTGTTCAAGAAACCAGATGGAAGGGAAGCAAGACTAGGAGCGCTGGAGGGGGATTTAAACTGTTCTACCATGGTAGAGGTAGTATGAGAAATGGAGTAGGAGTAATCTCGAAGGAAAAGTATGTGAAGAGTGTTCAGGAGGTAAAGAGGGAGTCAGACAGAATCATCAGTTTGAAGATGGAAGTCAAAGGTGTGATGTTGAATGTTGTCAGTGCGTATAGCCCACAAGTTGGAAGTCAGGTAGAAGAGAAAGAGAAATTCTGGAGTAAGTTGGATGAAGTGGCAGAGAGTGTTCCAGAGGGGAGAGAGTGGTGATTGGAGCAGACTTTAATGGGCATGTAGGTGAAGGGAACAGGGGTGATAAGGAGGTCCTGGGTGGGTATGGTCTTAAGGAGAGAAAAGTGGAAGAACAGATGGTTGCAGACTTTGCTAAAAGGATGGAAATGGCTGTGGTAAACACATACTTCAAGAAGAGAGAGGAACATAGGGTGACTTACAAGAGTGGAGAAAGGTGCACACAGGTGGACTACATCTTATGCAGAAGGGGAAATCTAAAAGAGATAGGAGACTGCAAGGTGGTGGCAGGGGAGAATGTAGCTAGACAGCATCAGATGGTAGTCTGTAGGATGACTTTAGAAAGCCAGAAGAGGAAGAGAGTGAAGGCAGCGCCAAAGATTAAGTGGGGGAAGTTACAGAAGGAAGAAGGTCACACAGAGTCCAGGAAGGAGCTGATACAGGCTCTGGGTGGTAGGGAAGAACTACCAGATGACTGGGAAAGTACAGCAAAAGTACCGAAGGAAACAGGTAGAAAGGCATGTAGTGATGTAGTGTATCCAGTGGTCAGAGGAAAGAAGACAAGGAGGCTTGATGGTGGAATGAGGAGGTACATGAAAGTATCTAAAGGAAGAGGTTAGCAAAGAAAAAGTGGACTTTTTGACCAGATTGTTTAACACAATCTTGGAGAGTGAAAGGATGCCTGAGGAGTGGAAAAGAAGTGCTTTGGTGATGCTCAGAGCTGTAGTAACTACAGAGACACAAAGTTGATTAGCCACACTATGGAGATATGGGAAAGAGTTGTTGAAGCCAGGTTAAGAGGAGAGGTGACAGTCAATGAGCAGCAGTATGGTTTGAGGCCAAGAAAGAGTACTACAGATGCAATGTTTGTTCTAAGAGTGCTCATAGAGAAGTATTTTTTTTATTTATTAATTTAATCTTTATTTATACAGGGTAGTTCCATTGAGAGGCAACCTCTCTTTTTCAACGATGCCCTATTCACACTCACACAGTTACACATTAATGCCAGGAAGCTCGTGAGCCTCTGCTCACCAGTCCACATCCCTAACCATTAGGTCACCACTGCCAACCATATAGAGAAAGTCAGAAGTAGTTGCACTGTGTCTTTGTGGATCTAGAGGAAGAAGATGATAGGGTGCCAAGACAGGAAGTGTGGTACTGTATAACAAAGTCAAGAGTGACAGAAGTATGTGAGGGTAGTGCAGGACATGTATGAGGACAGCGATGTGTGCTGTAGGAATGACGGACGGATTCAAGGTGGGGGTGGGATTACATCAGGGATCGACTCTGAGCCCCTTCTTGTTTGCCATGGTGATGGACAGGCTGACAGATGAGGTCAGGCAGGATTCTCCATGGACCATGATGTTTGCAGACGACACTGTGATCTGGAGAGGTGGAGGTATGCTCTGGAGAGAAGAGGAATGAAAGTCAGTAGAAGCAAGAAAATACATGAGTGTGAATGAGAGGGAGGCAGGTGTAACAGTGAAGACGGAAGGAGTAGAGGTAGGGAAAGCAGATGAGTTTAAATACCTGGGGTTAACCCTCCGAAGCAATGGAAAATGCACAAGAGAGGTGAAGAAGAGAGTGCAGGCAGGGTGGAGTGGGTGGAGACGAGTGTCAGGGGTGATTTGTGACAGAAGAGTAGCAGCCAGAGTTAAGGGTAGATTCAAAAGACAGTAGTGAGACCTGCTATGAAGTATGGTTTGGAAACAGTGGCGCTAGCAAAAAGACAGGAGGTGGAGCTGGAAGTGGCAGAGTTGAAGATGCTAAGATTTTCATTGGGAGTGACTAGGAGGGACAAGATTAGAAATGAGTATATCAGAGGGACAGCTCAGGTTGAGCGGTTTGGAGATAAAGTAAGGGAGGAAAGGCTGAGATGGTTTGGACATGTGCAAAGGAGGAATAGTGGATATATGGAACTGCGAAATTGCTTCCAGATCAATGCAAGGAAAACTAAGGAACTGGTGGTGGACTGCCACAGGTGAGGACAACCCCCACAGCACCAGTAAACATCCAGGGAACAGACATTGAGATGGTGACATGTTACAAGCACCTGGGTGTTCACCTGAACAATAAACTAGACTGGTCACACAACATCAACGCGCTCTACAAGAAGGGGCAGTGCAGGCTGTTCCTCCTGAGGAGACTCAGGTCTTTTGGAGTGCAAGGGGCACTCCTGAAGACCTTCTATGATTCGGTGGTGGCATCAGGCATCACATTTGGAGTAGTCTGCTGGGGCAGTGGTATCACGGCAGCCGACAGGAAGAGACTGAACAGGCTGATCAAAAAAGCTAGCTCTGTTCTGGGGCGACAGAGGGTGGTAACGACACTGTGATTCAAATGTGAAATATACTGTCTGGGTACATATTCATGTTCTGCAGGGTAATTTAACAAACTAATACTGTTATTCCATCTAGCTGCAAATGCTCCTGCACTGTGTATACAGGTACATCTCAAAAAATTTGAATATCATGAAAAAGCTCAATATTTTTTGTCACTCATTTCAGAAAGTGAAACCCATATATTGTATAGATTCATTACACAGAGAGTGGTATATTTCATGTGTTTATTTATTTTAATTTTGATGATTATGGCTTACAGACCATGAAAACCCCAAATTCCATTTCTCAAAAAATTAGAATATTACATAAAATTAATTTTTAAAAAAATAGTTTTTAATACAAATGTGGACCGACTGAAAAGTATGTCCATGTACACACTCAATACTTGGTCGGGGCAAATTTTGGATTAATTACTGTATCAGTGTGGTGTGGCATGAAGGTGATCAGACCTGTGTTACTGCTGAGGTGTTATGAAGGTCCAGGTTGATTTTATTGTGACCTTCAGCTCGTCCTCTTGACAATCCTCCATAGATTCTCTATGGAGTTTAGGTCAGGAGAGGAGCTGGCCAATCAAACACAGTGATGCCATGGTCATTAAACCAGGTTTTGATACTTTTGGCAGTGTGGGGGGTGCCAAGTCCTGCTGGAAAATGAAATCAGCTTCTCCATAAAGCTTGCCAGCAAAGGGAAGCTTTAAATGCTCTAAAATTTCCTGGTAGACAACTGCTTTGACTTTGGTCTTGACAAAACACAGTGGACCAACACCAGCAGATGACATGGTTCCTCAAATCATCACTGACTGTGGAAACTTCACACTAAACCTCAAGCAACTTAGATTCTGTGCCTCTCCGCTCTTTCTCCAGACTCTGGGACTTTGATTTCCAAATTAAATGCAAAATTTACTTTCATCTGAACAGAGGTCATCTGCTGGTGTTTTTCCACTGTGTTTTATCAAGACCAAAGTCAGCACAGTCATCTACCAGGAAATTTTAGAGCACTTCATGCTTCCCTCTGCTGACAAGCTTTATGGAGAAGCTGATTTCATTTTCCAGCAGGACTTGGCACCCCTCCCCCCCCACACACACACACACACACTGCCAAAAGTATCAAAACCTGGTTTAATGACCATGGCATCACTGTGTTTGGCCAGCAAACTCTCCTGACCTAAACCCCATAGAGAATCTATGGAGTATTGTCAAGAGGAAGATGAGAGACACCAGAACCAACAATGTAAACGAGCTGAAGGTCACTATCAAAGCAACCTGGACCTTCATAACACCTCAGCAGTAACACAGGCTGATCACCTCCATGCCACGCCACACTGATACAGTAATTAATCCAAAAGAAGCCCCGATCAAATATTGAGTGTGTACATGGACAGACTTTTCAGTTGGTCCACATTTGTATTAAAAAACATTTTTTTTTTTTTGGATATCAAAAACTTAAGTCCTTTTTTGACACTTTTAGTTCTGTTTTGGGGGGTTGGGGGGTAAGACTAGACTTATACTTTTGATCAGCTGATGGATAGCCTGTTTGAGTTTGAATGCAGTTTTCAATAATTTTCCTACTCTCTAGATGTTGTGTCTAGCTCGACTGGTTGCACCTGGTTACGATCCACCAGTGTAAGAAGTGAATACTTGTAATTTCCCCCCCGGTCTTAAGATTTTGATCAGAAGTGTGTGTTCAGGAGGAATGGTCATCAAACTTGTGGCGTTTGGTGCACACTGGATCTTGTTTGTATGCGTTATTAGAAAAAGTGCAACTTAAAAAAACCCTATCACACAGTGTTTTAAAAAAAAAACCATATACAAACGCTCATTCTGCTTATTCACCCCAAAGATGTGACATAACTAACTAACCCTCCTTTTCCTGCACAGACAGCTAATAGAAAGCAATAAACCAAAGCAAACTGATAACCCATCATCAGCTCGATCAGCCCACAACTTCACCTCATAAGCTCAAACAATGGTCACGGCATGCATATCTTAATGACATCATTAAAGTGATAATGGCCATTGTTTTATGGTAATTACCCGTTCAGTGGCTCATTGTTCTGTTGATAGCATACTCATAAATAGACTTTATGAAGAGCTCTGTGTGACTACTAAACTGTTACTGATGATGGAGTGCTGAACACTGCCAAGTCTGTTCAGAAAACAAGGGAACACACACTCTTCCAGGACTTTAGAAAACAACATGTAAGTGAACATTTAATTTCTTTATAGAAACATCTTTGTAGTTGTTTCAGCTCTCCGTGGTTCCCACCCGTTCTGTGCAACAGGTAACCGCCAAGCGGAGGTCTGCGCTCTTCGAGTGCTTTTCTAGTTTTTCTTATAAATTTGCAGCTTTTTTATTGTAAATTTGTTACTTTTTTCCTCACAAAATTGATATTTTTTCTGGTAAATTTTTGATTAAAAATTCTGTCTTTTTATATAAATTTGCTGCTATTTTCTAATAAAACTGCAGCTTTTTCAGGTGAATTTGTGACCCTTTTCTTGCCAATTTGAGTTTTTCAGAAAGATTTTCTTCAAATTTCAAGAAGGTTTTGCATAAATTTTCAGCTATTCTCATCAATTTATTAAGATAAGATAAGAGATAAGATAAGCCCTTATTAGTCCCACAATGGGGAAATTTCAGGATTGCAACAGCACAGGGATAGCAGCACTCAGAGCAACAATCAGAAGGCAAGAAAAAAAAGCAAGCAAGAGCAGCTAATATACATATGTACATATTACTATAAATATGTACTGCCGTTCAAAAGTTTGGGGTCACCCAGACAATTATTTTGTGTTTTCCATGAAAAGTCACACTTATTTACCACCATGAGTTGTCAAATGAATAGAACATATAGTCAAGACATTGACAAGGTTAGAAATAATGATTTGTATTTGAAATAATAATTTTTTCCAGATACTCAACCTGCTCAAAGGAAGGTCAGTTTTATAGCTTCTCTAACCAGCTAAACTGTTTTCAGCTGTGCTAACATGATTGCACAAGGGTTTTCTAATCATCCATTAGCCTTCTGACACAATGAGCAAACACATTGTACCATTAGGGCTGTGTACTTTCCCCCCTACTCTTCTCCCTTTATACCAACTCCTGCACCTCCTCCCACCAGTCTGTTAAGCTGATTAAGTTTGCGGACGACACCACCCTCATCGGGCTCATCTCCAACGGCGACGAGTCCGTCTACAGGAAAGAGGTGGCCCAGCTGGTGTCCTGGTGCAGCCATAACAACCTGCAGCTGAACGCTCTGAAGACAGCGGAGATGATTGTGGACTTCAGGAAAGTCACAACCCCCCTGCCCCCCCTCACCATCACAGGCTCTCCCATCACCATTGCAGATTCCTTCCGCTTCTTGGGCACCACCATCACCCGGGACCTCAAGTGGGAGCCAACCATCAGCTCCCTCATCAAAAAGGCCCAGCAGAGGATGTTCTTTCTGTGGCAGCTGAGGAAGCTCAAGCTACCCACCAAGATGTTAGTGCAGTTCTACACGGCCATCATCGAGTCCATCCTCACCTCCTCCATAACTGTGTGGTATGCAGGAGCCACTGCCAGGGACAGACTAAGGCTGCAGCGCGTCGTGCGCACTGCTGAGAAGGTGATCGGCTGCAAGCTCCCATCTCTCCAGGACCTGTACATCTCCAGGACCCAGAGGCGTGCTGGCCGGATCATAGCCGATCCTTCACACCCTGGTCACGTACTGTTTGCCCCCCTCCCCTCAGGTAGAAGACTTCGGTCCATTCGGACTAAAACCTCCCGGCACATGAACAGCTTTTTCCCCTCTGCCATCAGACTGCTGAACATTAAGTGACTTATTGACTCTCGTGCACCATGTACAGCAGCTCAACCAGACTCATGTCATTCATCACCGTTTTTTCTGTTGCATTATCAACTGCACTGTGGCACCCCATATTATCTGCTACTTGCTAATTTTTTTTTAAAACTGCCTTGACTAGTACTACTCATTATTACTATTATTATTATGATTATTACTTATTTTTCTACACTTATTGCACGTTTTTAGTCCTTCAGTTTTTTAGTTTATCTCTTTATCTCATCATGTTTTTAATGTTGCAGCATGGCACCGAGACAAATTCCTAGTTTGTGTACTACATGAACAATGGCAATAAATCTGATTCTGATTCTGATTCTGATTAGAACACTGGAGTGATAGTTGCTGGAAATGGGCCTCTATACACCTATGTAGATATTGCACCAAAAACCAGACATTTGCAGCTAGAATAGTCATTTACCACACTAGCAATGTATATTAGATATTATAGTGTATTTCTGATTAGTTTAAAGTTATCTTCATTGAAAAAAACAGTGCTTTTCTTTCAAAAATAAGGAAATTTCTAAGTGACCCCAAACTTTTGAACGGTAGTGTATATATATACAGTATATATATACACACAGTGCAGAGCATTGTGGCTAGATGGAATAATATGTATTACATTTTCCTTTGCAAATTAAGTATCTTTCATGGGCAAAACTGCAGCAGTTCTTACATAAATTTGTTACATTTTTCCTGTAAATTTGTGATCTCTTTTTCAAAAATTTTCTGATGTTTTTTTCTTACGAATTTGTGGGTATGTTTTCCTCAGAAAATTGCATAAAATAAACAAATAAATAAAATCCCTAAATTTGGAAGATTTTTTTTGGGTGGGGGGCATAAGTTTTAAGATTTTCTCATTTTCTGCTTTTACGGATATTTTTCTCATGAATGTGCAACCTTTTTTCTTGTAAGTATATTGCTTCTTTTCTTGGATGTGTACGAGTTTTGTTCTTATTTTCTAAGGCCTCAGGGAGCCACCATCTATGAGCCAAAAAGCCACATGCGGCCCCAGAGCTGCAGGCTACAGACCCCTGAGCTAGACAAAGGAAACTTTCCAGATATTTCTAAAGAGGATGCAAAAGCGAGGGTTCAGGAATGCACCTGAAGTTTGCCAATGGCTGATGAGAAGGATTATTGTGGTTTTCACAACAGCCTGGGTTACATGTTAGCACTCACAAAACTAATGCCCTTTAAATCACTTTGAAGAGGCTGAGCTTTCCCCAGATTCAAGTGTGGCTTCCATCACGGCCTGAGCTGCAGAACACACCTGAGAGGGTGAGTAGCATGTTTTCCAACTACTACAGTCTGAGCTAACAACACTGTCATGACAAAAGGACGCCCTTGCATCACACAGAGTTGTCTGGTGCACTTTAAAAAGGAGCGGTGTGAAAAAACATACCGGACCAAATGTATGTGACATGACACGTGCTCTCCACTGCTCTCATGAGCAATTTAAAACCTAGTAAGCAGCTGCTTCCTGTAAAATGTCTCATCAATATGATTCCTGCTGCCTGCTGAGCAGCAGTTTTAAAGACATGAACATATGAGCTTTAAGCAGCTTAATGGCGGGGTGCTTTTCTAAAGGCTTTGAACCATATAGACAGAGATAAAGACATCATCAAGTCATGAAGGGCATCCAACTGAAGATTCAAAGGGTTCAATGTTTACTGTGGAGCTTTCAGCTGCAACATAGAAATTACAAATTGTGTTTTTGCACATTATCAATGTGAGCTTAGTAAATGTGAAAAGCAAATCAAACAAGGTTCAAAAGACAATTTAAGTTGCAGTCAAAGCGTCCTTTACAAAGCTTTCAGCTCTTCTCTGACCATGTGCAACAACACTGCGCCAACAGGAAACTGGATTTCCGTGAATTAACTATCAAGCCCTGATTAGCTACTTAAAAAATCTAAACTTTTCCCCAGCTCCTCTCTGCTTAATTGAACGGTTCTTGTGTCCTCGTGTTGTACAGTAATTATAATACACGAAGGAGTGAGCCTGTGGACATTTGAGCAGTCAAAGCTTCTCAGCTTTGACACTGAACCAGCCATACGGGGCACTCCAGCTTTATATAGTTGGAACACATTTGACGCCCTTATTAGATTAGAACAAACAGCCAGTCAACAACACAGGTACGCACATGCGCACACACACATGCGCACCAGTCATTTCATAATGTCACCAAACCGGTGATGTTGTTCTGCACTTGTCACTTTCTCTTACCGTTGAGGAGATCCCTGGAGTATCCGCTCCTGTTTTTCAGGGGTGTCACTCGGGCCTTGATTATTAAAATGCATGCTTACGTTTGGATTACTGCAATGCACTTCTTGTTGGGATCAGCCAAGCTTCTATCGCTCGTCTTCAACTTGTACAAAATGCTGCTGCCTGCCTTTTAACAAAAGCCCACAGGCGTGAGCACATTTCACCTATTCTGGCTTCCCTTCACCGGCTCCCTTTGCATTACAGAATCAATTTTAAAATCCTCCTTTATGTTTTCAAATGTCTTAACAGTCTTGCTCCACCCTACTTCTCTGACTTACTTCAGCCTTATGGTCCACCATGACCACAGTTTCTTGGTGATCAGTTTCTTGGTGATCCCTAAAACAAGGCTGAAGCTCAGAGGGGATCGGACCTTTACTGCTGCAGCTCCTAGGCTATGGAACGAGTCGCCGTTACATGTTAGGAAGGCCTCCTCACCTTGTGTTTTTAAATCTTGCTTAAAAACACATCGGTTTTCCTTGGCTTTTAACTCACTTTAATTTTATTAATTTTATTGTCTGCTGTGTTTGGTATTTTGTTTTTATACTTGTTGTGAGTTGCCTCTTTCTGCTGCATGTTATGTTTTATTGTCTTTTACTTATCTTATGTCTATTTGTATTTTATGTTATTCATTACTGTGCAGCACTTTGGTGAACTTTGTTGTTTTTAAATGTGCTTTATAAATAATTTGGTATGGTATGGTTTAAAGAAGTGTGTTTTTCTGACCAACGTCTCCCCCACCCAACAGACTTGGTTTGCTCTGACACACCATTCTTTAATGTGATTTTAACAACAATATCCAGATTTCCTATTAAACTAAAGGGAAATCCAGTGTCATACAACTAAAGGTAATTTGTTCTTTTTAAAGGAAACATGTACTGGTCATTATAACAACATTAATCCTGCTTTAGGTATTACTTGCAAACCAAAAATGTGTTTATTCAGTAAACACTGCAGTATACTGAATAATTTTATCCCATGAAAACAGATGGGTCAAAACCAATGGGGAGCAGCCATCTCCAGCCGGAAGTGATGTACAATCGCTGTTTCCAGCTTTACCTCGGACGAGTAAGCGCGTTCTACAGATGCTCAGTGGGTTGACATCCACGTTGAAAACGGTGCAAAATCTGCACATATTTACAGTGGTGTGAAAAAGTGTTTGCCCCCTTCCTGATTTCTCTTTTTTTTTGTCACACTTATGTTTCAGGTCATCAAACAAATTTAAATATTAGACAAAGATAACACAAGTAAACACAAAATGCAGTTTTTAAATGAAGGTGTTTATTATTAAGGGTAAAAAAAATTCAAACCTACATGGCCCTGTGTGAAAAAGTGAGCCCCCCCACCCCTCGTTAAACCACAAATTAACTGTGGTTTATCACATCTTTGGAAAGCTGAGTTCAATTCCTCTAGCCACACCCAGGCCTGATTACTGCCACACCTGTTCTCAATCAAGAAATCACTTAAATAGGACCTGCCTGACAAAGTGAAGCAGACCAAAAGATCCTCGAAAGCTAGACATCATGCTGCGATCCAAAGAAATTCAGCAACAAATGAGAAACAAAGTAACTGAGATCTATCAGTCTGGAAAAGGCTTTAAAGCCATTTCTAAAGCTGTGGGACTCCAGCGAACCACAGTGAGAGCCATTATCCACAAATGGCAAAAACATGGAACAGTGGTGAACCTTCCCAGGAGTGGCCATCTGACCAGAATTACCCCAAGAGTGCAGTGACGACTCATCCAAGAGGTCACAAAAGACCCCACAACAACATCCAAAGAACTGCAGGCCTCACTTGCCTCAGTTAAGGTCAGTGTTCATAACTCCATCATAAAAAAGAGACTGGGCAAAAATGGCCTGCATGGCAGAGTTCCAAGACGAAAACCACTGCTGAGCAAAAAGAACATAAAGGCTCATCTCAGTTTTGCCAGAAAACATCTTGATGATCCCCAAGACTTCTGAGAAAATACTCTGTGGAGTAAGGAGACAAAAGTTGAACTTTTTGGAAGGTGTGTCCCATTACATCCGGTGTGAAATTAACACAGCATTTCAGAAAAGAAACATCATACCAACAGTAAAATATGGTGCTGGTAGTGTGATGGTCTGGGGTTGTTTTGCTGCTTCAGGACCTGGAAGACTTGCTGTGCTAAACGGACCCATGAATTCTGCTGTCTACCAAAAAATCCTGAAGGAGAATGTCCGGCCATCTGTTCATGACCTCAAGCAGAAGTGCACTTGGCTTCTGCAGCAGGACAATGATCCAAAACACACCAGCAAGTCCACCTCTGAATGGCTTAAGAAAAACAAAATGAAGACTTTGGAGTGGCCTAGTCAAAGTCCTGACCAGAATCTGACTGAGATGCTGTGGCATGACCTTAAAAAGGCGGTTCATGCTCGAAAACCTTCCAATGTCGCTGAATTACAACAATTCTGCAAAGATAAATGGGACAAAATTCCTCCACAGTGCTGTAAAAGACTCATTGCCAGTTATCGCAAACACTTGATTGTAGTTGTTGCTGCTAAGGGTGGTCCAACCAGTTATTAGGTTTAGGGGGCAATCACTTTTTCACACAGGACCATGTAGGTTTGGAATTTTTTTTTCCCTTAATAATAAAAACCTTCATTTAAAAACTGCATTTTGTGTTTACTTTCTGATCTCTGTCTAATATTTAAATTTGTTTGATGATCTGAAACATTTAAGTTTGACAAACATACTAAAAAAACAAGAAATCAGGAAGGGGGCAAACACTTTTTCCACACCACTGTATACTGCACAAATCGTCCTTGGAAATGGCTTTTATTGACGGCATGATAAGATAAGATAAGATAAGATAAGCCTTTATTAGTCCCACAACGGGGAAATTCCAGGATTGCAACAGCACAGGGATAGCAACACTCAGAGCAACAATCAGAAGGCAAGAAAAAAAAAAACAAGCAAGCAAGAGCAGCTAATATACATATGTACATATTACTATAAAATATATATATACACACACACAGACACATAGTGCAGAGCATTGTAGCTGGATGGGATAAATATATGAATATGTAAACACACAGTGCGGAGCAATGTAGCTAGATGGAATAATATGTAGATATATAAACACACAGTGCGGAGCATTGTAGCTAGATGGAATAAATAATGTATATAGATATATAAACATAAACACACCTAGTGCGGAGCATTGTAGCTAGATGGAATAAATATGTAAATATATAAACACACACAGTGCAGAGCATTGCTGCTAGATGGGATGAAACAGCATAACCGTCTACTTAGTTATCCTACATGGTATGATTATGTGTCCATACATATTCTCACTCTCCATAGCGACCGGTATTTTCCTAGTTATATGCCGGAGGGGGACCATTGTGTAAGTCTATTGCATCTTTTGCATTCAAAAAAAACTATTAGTTTGTTACGTCTTTTTGCTATCTCTGCGAGCAGCCCTGCTTAGGTTGTACAGTCTGACAGCCGTTGGTAGGAAGGACCTGCGAAACCTCTCGGTTGTGCACCTGGGATTTTTTTTTTTTTTTTTTTTTGTTACTTATTTGTACCCGTAGGTAGATTTGGTTTGCAGTCTGATGACAAGCCACCGGCTGCTGGTTGCTGCGTGCGCGAGCGCCCTAAACCTACATGTTTTTGGTGTGCGGGAGGAAACCGGAGAAATCCCGGAGTAAACCCGCGCAACACAGGGAGAACATGCAAACTCCACACAGCTCACTGTTGGTCAGGGGCTGGGATCGAACCCACGATCTCATGATCCCCGCGATCCCCCCGGCCGAGGGTAAAACTGTGCTGCCACAGTGCTAAACCACTGCGCCACCGTGCAGATGATGGGATGGGATGATGTAGTCTGCTGCTAAATGAGCTCCTCAGTGCATTCAGTATGTCCTGCATAGGGTGGAACTCGGACTCCAGCAGAGATGACAGTTTAGCCACCGTCCTTCTCTCTCCTATCTCCTCCATCGGATCAAGGCGCTGCCCCAGGACAGAGCTAGCTTTCTTGATCAGTTTGTTCAGTCTCTTCCTATCGGCTGCAGTAATGCCACTGCCCCAGCAGACCACTCCAAAAGTGATGGCTGATGCCACCACCGTGTCATAGAATGTCTTCAGCAGCGCGCCTTGTACACCAAAAGACCTGAGTCTCCTCAGCAGGAACAGCCTGCGCTGTCCCTTCTTGTAGAGTGCGTCAGTATTGTGTGACCAGTCTAGTTTATTGTTCAGATGAACACCCAGGTACTAACCACTGATCCGCAGTTACCTCCAAGGACCAGAGGTGAAAGGGACCTGATGAACAGGCGAGTTCCCAGTCAAGTAACTTCAGAACACATTGAATAAATCTTGATATACTAGAATTTTATTTCATTAAATTATAAGCAGGTAGATTTGCTTGTACATGGTTGTAAAAAATTACATAAAATTCTGATGTTAAAACTTTGTTGACTGCTATACTGCAGCCCAGTCAGTCGCACAAAGCAACGACTGTGCATCACTACCGATGCTGAAACTGGCCATGGAGGAGAAAAGATGTCTCTGATCATGACTGACTGAGAGAGCAGTGGCTTGAAACTTGCATGTATTTGAGAAGGAATCATGACCAAAATTACTGGATGAAACCACTAGTATCATATTTGATCCTTTGAAATAGCTTTTGATTAAAATTCACCACAGGTGAGGGTTTAAGGGTTGGTTCCCACCTTTACTCTAATATTTTATCGTCACTGTCTCACATGGGTGCAGGATGGCATTAAAACCAATGACATTAGGTTGAATCAAACGTTAATGCACACTAATAATTCTAACACTGAGGTGTGTTAAACTCCGGTACCTAATTGGTTTGATCCTATCGTTGCTGCAGGCTATCTTTAGCATCAGTCGAAGATTGTTTTAAAAGCAATATTTATGTAAAAAAACATAATAATAACCATAATGTGACACCAGAGATTAATTGAATATTTAAGCTGAAAAACTGGCTTCTCCAACAATGTTACAGTCTAGATAATCCTATCCTTTCGTGAAGTTCACAATTTACCTTGAAAAGGTCTGACTTTGATTTGTGTTGTCATAGACTATTTCCTGGAGACAAACTTCTGTGATAGAAAATACAGTGTGCTGCAGTCATGGTGACAAGCAAGAGAACAAAATCAGAGATCATTTCTACCTTACCTAAAAAGAGAAACTGCAATGTAAGAGTCATCATTGCTTGTCAGTGCATGCTATAACTCCTGTTTGTCCTGTCTTCCGTTTGGCTACCTATGTGACTCTGGTCAGGAGAGGACGAGGGACAACCTTCTATACTGTTCAGAATTTGGACTGTAGTACCATTTTAAAATGTTAGCTGTCAGGATTAGATTTTTATTCCTTTAGTTTTTATACACATTTGTACACTTCTCTAATTATTTGGTCTAATTCTGCCAACATCACGATGTGCATTCAGTTGACTTTCAATTTCCTTCATAAACAAGTCTTTTTTTTCTTTTCAATCTGCAATTAGACCTTTTCAGTCATCCCAAATTATGCCAGTGTACAGGAAAAGCCCACTGATGTTCCTCCACAAGGGACAAGAGGTCAGTCATTGCTCCACTCTTCTGGAGTTACAATCACACCGGGAGACTATTAGGGGTGAGGTAAGCTACATTGCAGATGCATGATGAGGGGAGAAGGGAAAGGGGGATGAGAAAAGGTTACAGACCTCCTCTGCTGGCAATAACACTGCAAAATAACAGAGGAATTATGAGCACCACGAGGATCGTCAAAGAGCCATCAGGAACTTAGTTTAATCTGAGCATTGAACTTGACATTTCTCCCTTGTTTGGCCGACAAAATTTCAAAAAGTTATGTTCAGTGTAGGAGTGTAATGGCACTTGTATTCATAATTGGATTTTTCGGTACGCCACCCACGGTACAGTACAGAGACATACCGAGGTATGACAGACTATACTGAGTGACGGACAGAAGGTGTAACTGTCATATCACACCCCCTCCCCCACTCCGTTCCCCGTCTCCGGCAGCCTGTCAGTGGACTTCTGCTGCTCTCCAACACAGGGATGACTGAAGTTGGGCCATTACTAAACACAACACTGGGAAGGTTAGCAAGTTTTAGTGAATAAAGTTAGCACTTCTCATTTTCTTTGACTGACTGTCTCAGCTTTAGAAAACTGATTTAACTGTTAGCATGTGCTAACACTACCTGTCAGACAATAATCTCTCATGGATGATGTTTGCTGACAGCTGAGCTGTTTCAGTTCTGCTGGTAACATGTTAACTGCAGTAAATGAGTGAATTACATGAGTAGCTTACTCTTTTTCATCTTCTCTGTTATTGGCACAGCAATAAGCCCTCATTCTGAATATTAGTGCATCTCAGGAAATTAGAGTACCATGATTTGTAATTTAATTTAAAAAAAGAACTATAATTATCACAAATAAATTAAAACATACTTCACCACACCAAATTATGTGTGGTGAAGACTCACAATCCTGCACTGTAATTTAACGCTTTTGTAAACTGATAATTCTTTTAATTTCATCTGAAGCCTAATTATTAAACTTTTAAACTTCTAGACCCAGCAAGGTTTCAAACAGGATGGACTAGCTTGTTATTTTCTTTTTGACTTTAATGGAGTTGATTATTATTCATATTATTACTCCAGTTTGTTTTGAACAGTAGCTACAACAGCAGCAGACACTGATATTTGAGTTTTATTTCTTTAGTTTTGGGGTTAAAAGACCAGATTTTATCGTCTGTTATTTAATTATGTTGTAACAAACACTTTTGATTAAGCTGTTCAGTTCAAGTTTCCAACTCATGTTTCATGGGTCATTATATTTATTCAGCTATGGGAACTTTTTATAATAGGCTGTTCAGACTTCTATTGTTGCACTTGTCTGCATCGTTCATTTCCTAAAAAGAGAATTTATTTATTTTATTTATTTGAGTATATTTTATTTGTTGGAGAATTTACTGCTGTCAGTAAAGCTGTTCCCACTTATACAAAAGACAAGCACTTTTATGTTTTGCATTTTGCTTCCTTACTGTACCAAAAATGAACCGAACCGTGACCTTAAAACCAAGGTACGTTCCGAACCGTGATTTTAGGCGTACCGTTACACCCCTAGTTCAGTGCCTTTAAGAGTGCTAGTAATTATTACCCAGAACTAAAAATATTGCTGTTGCAAGATAGAAAAGGTTAGTCATGGGTACCTTGAGTATGTAAAATTGATTTTTTCTTAAGGAACAGTAAATAGATCTTCAAATACCCAAACAGGTTCAAATATTCCTGAAGCATGCTCAGTAAGAGTCCTTCCAAATAGTTGTTTCTAACAACCATCCATCCATCTTCTACCACTTATCCAGGGATCCAGGTCATGGTGGCATCAGTCCAAGCAGAGTAGCCCAGATTTCTGCCCAGTTCACATAGCATCATGACCCCCATGATCCCTCCTGCAGGTGGTGAGCCCACTGGAGGGCGGACTCGTGTGCCTCCTTTGGGTACACTGGGTCCTTGATGTAATGTTTTTTATGGAGATCCACTGCACTGCTCTTAGTCTGGCCCTTCACCCAGAACCAGTTTGCCTTGGAAGACCCTACCAGGGGCAACTTGCCCCCGATGACATAGCTCCTGGGATCACTTGGGCGCTCAAACCCTTCCACCATGATAAGGTGGTGAGTTGTTTCTGACAAGGTCTTGAAAATGTCTTTAAAACTGAAGATATACTTTCACAGTGAAGACAAATTCAAACAGAGGTCTCTTCTTTGTCCGTCACATTCTGTTGTGTGTGGTTGTGAACAGTGTTGTACCTCACAGGAAGAATGTTCCAGGCAACATCTTCCAGATGGCCTGTCCAATAACAGCGCAAACATGAGTGAACTCCTAGGCTGCCACTCAGACATATGACAAAAGCAGGCCAAAACATGTGCAAAACATACATCTAACACCATAATGCTTGCACAACAGGGTGCATACAAGCAGACAAACACACATGCTGCATTTCATTACTTTGTAAACATAGCCACATCCTTGCACAGTTGTCTCATTTTCCAGTTGATTTCAGGTCCAATCAGATAGAAAGCTGAGCTTCCTGCACCTCTGCATCCTCCATCTACTCACAAATTAATACTGGCAATCATTACGTTACTGCAAAGGTCTCTGCATCCTTGCTGGATTGTAATTTCTGGACACCCCCCCCCCCCCCAAAAAAAAACAACGGAAAAAATGATACTTTTAAATGTAGTTCTTTGAAGTGTTTTATAATAAAATAAAACTTGTATTTGCTATGTAGACTTCACAATGTCATGTACAGAGCCACATTCCATTAAAAATGTATTTTCAATACAAAATCTTATATGTAGAAGCTAATCCTTGAATAAGAAAAGAAAGATAACAGATAATGGATGAGGGCTGCTTCATGTCAACCTTTACCTGACTTTTCTAGGTCATGTTACAAAACTGATTAGTCTTTTTGCTCTGTCTCTGCCTACTATTTAAGCTCTATTATATGAGAGGAATAGCAGTATCACAGAGTAACAGCATAATGGTGATTGGGTCATATTTACTATATTCATGATACTGCCTAACCTGTAATGACTGTATGATTTTGCTGATTAGGATTTGTTTTATTTAAGGAGGTCAAATTGCTGTTTGTTCCACCAAGGCTACGTGAAAATAAGTAGTTCCAAACTCCTACTCTTGGATGCTGCCAACACAAAGACTGAGCATAATGTAGAATGTAATCGCTTTATTGTTATTTTACGTACACGTTCAACAAAATTTGCTATTGTCCAAGAGTCACTTTTCCAAGGTCTTTGGTTACTATGATTGAGTGGCCTGCTAGCTAGCTAGTGTTCAGTCAGTATCTCTGTTTTTGTTTATGTTCTCTTCACCTTCTTATTGTCATGATCAGATAAAGTCAAGGTTGACAGTCACGCATTGCATTCTGAGGCTCCAGTAGAAATGGAGATTTTAGTTTAAATTTTGGAATAACTAATTTTAAAATTAAAATTTGCAGCTTTTAATTACCAAAAAAACAAAACATGAAAGCACCAAGGTGCTCCTGCCTCGGTGCAACCTCTACTGGTCCAGCCCAGTTATTACAATACCTTTTATCGCTGCTCCATTGAGGGTATAATGGTGAGTTAAATTTGTGTTTATTTTGAAAACAAAACCTTATCTTGAAATTCTGGCGAATCAAGTCCAGGAAAATATGGTGATACAAGCCTTTAGTTCCACTTGACTTTGACCGGGCACGCTGAAAAACTGGTAACAGACAGACAGATACACACATACACCCACAAACAGACACATTGAGTGATTACCATATGCCTCCATTGCACCGAGGCATAGAAATACTCTCGCCTGTTTTTTGCACTCTGCACTTTTCAGTACATTGATACGTTTGAACAAGGTGTGTATTTTTTACACTTCTTATTCATTCTACTTAATGTATGCTATTTTTATTCAAATGTGTGCTTTATATCTCTGTTTTTATATTCTCATACCTCTACTGTACAGTAGCCGGGTGGAGCACCCACAGTTTCCTTGTCCTTTACAACTCTACAATGACAAGGACGCCTATATTCTATTCTAACTGGGCTAACTATTAGCATGAACCCAGAACACAACACAGTTCCTGGGTTGTAAAGTCTTTTCAATCATCACCTCCCCTTGAGAGTTAAGGTACATAACATGGCATCACAATTGTCATGTTATCAAAGAAGCCACCAACAGTTACTATAATTAACACTTATTAGAAGACTGCCGAAGTGAAGTGATACATACTGTATCTGAAGAAGTGCTGGAGTGCTGTTATCGGGAAATATATCGGTTCCTAGAATCCCTATATCCAATCAAACTGCTCAGTTGGAACTATTGTCAAAATTGCAGTAAAGGCAAGATCTTACATATTGCTTGACAACTCTTGGTGCTAGTGTGATAATAAATAGTCCTGCTTTATAAGGGGAGGTAGAAGCTGCAATATTGCTTTGATTTACCTGATGAAAATTAGTTTTAACATTTGCTTTAGCTCTGTTGTGGTCTAAACCAAATTCTGATAAAACCTGAATAAATTCATCTGTTTTCAGCAGTAAGCAAAGATGTGTAGAAGTACGTATTCCCAGCTACCACATCCAGCACCACCAGGGAGGCACCAAGGAACGCCCGAGCTGTTGTAACATGTGGTCCCCCCAGAAATTCACAGACACTTGGATGGCAAACAGCAACAACAGGAAGCACTCTCTCCAGGAAGGCATTTATCCCAGCTGCACCAGTGGAGAAACGGCAGGTATGAAAGAATGGTTGCAGCATTCTGTACATTTAAGTCACAGTAAAAGGTGCCAGTGCTTTCTTCTGTTCTGCTTCAACTGAAAAAGCATAAAGTGGTTAACCTGTATGGAAAACGTTTCGAGTAACTGTGAATCACCGTGTGTCATTTCCTGTGTCGATTAACAAAAAAAAGTACTTTCTAACACCCTCAGTGGTAATTTATGTTAAATGTCATTCACGGAGCCTCAAGTGCATCAATTATCCATTTCCTCATTTTCTGTCATGCATACTGTATTATACGCTAATATCAACCAGGAGTAGATTTAAATAATAATGCCAGTGCATGTTCATGTGACTCTTTGTGCATTTATTCTGTAATAAATACCCGACACTGTGGTATGACCCTAGAGACCTGTCTACTGGTTCCATATCAAACCATTTGTTTAGAGCCCAGATTCACTGCCTGCCATCTTAGGTAAGAAAGAAGTGTATCTTTTCCTGCTCTCGCTGTCTCTTAAGCTGTAAAATATGTATGGAGGACAGAGGTGATGTGGTGGTGGAGGTGTGGGGTGCAGAGATGAAGGGAACACGATGCTGTAGCCTCGATTAAGTATTTACAGTGCCGCAGACCATCTGGACTGAGGGAGAGAAACTAAGAGAACAAAGAGGAGGAAAGAAGGGGAGAAGCACTGAATTAATCTAAAATAAATAGAGTGGAAGATGACTTGAAGAAGAAAAGGAGAGGGGAAATGAAACATGCTGTCTTGATTAGGCCCCAAAGAGCACATGTTTCTACTTTCTGACTCTCTCTTCTGGTTTAGTTTGGGGAAATGCGATCTGGACCCCAGGGAGGGCTAATCGTCAACACATTTGTAATGGTGGAATGATTGCGCGAGTCCTGGTGTGTGTGTGTGTGTGTGTGTGTGTGTGTGTGTGTGTGTGTGTGCACGTGCGTGCGCACTCCCGCTTCTGAAATAAACTGATTAAGGAGGCATCAAAGTGGTAAGTGAGCTGCTGCCTGGGTGCTACCCCGCAGTCAATAAGCCTCAGTGCTACAGCTTCACAACACTGAGTCAAATTGAAACAAAGATGCATGATCAAGCACAGCAATAAGTCTCTACCCCAGTTTTTGAAGATGCAATAGCTCACTGAATCGCTCAGCCACAACATAATGACCACAGGCTTGACACTGTGTGGATGGGGCATCGAATGGTCTGTGGGGTTAAACCAGGTCTTACAAGGTGGTCAAAAATGAGTAAAAGAGCTCAGATTGTCCATTTCAAGCCCCTTAGCATTCCAGCAAATTTCCCTAAAAACGCCTGAAAATAACATACCCAAAACAAATCAAAAGCTGTTCTCCAACCCTTTGCAGTATATTCATGAGGTTGGTCTCATTCAAAAGAAAACACTCTAAATATTTTGGCAAAGCAGTCAGAATCCCTCTAAGTGCTTCTGCCACTGAGTAACAGTGGTGTAAACACACTAAATTTGAAGAAAATAAAGTTTGCCTGTTTTTTTTTAGATACAGATGCCTGAAAATAACAAACAGCTGTTAGATAGTTTGGCATTTGACCAGAATACTGTTTTGTTTTGTTTCTTGTGACTAATGTCATTTTATTCACCATGACTGCAAAACATACTGTATATCTAATACTTCTCCTCCAGTACGTTTTCAGTTGAGTTATACACCAGTTAGATCTGAATAAGCAATCTGACTGGACAACAGGGATTCTAGGAAGTTATGCTGTATACTCCCCAAATAACCACTCTTGGACCCTTTACCAGATGTGCAATCACAAATAAATAGAGTAAATGTCAGTGACTTCTAATAATGTATAGGAATTGTATGTGTTGAGACAAACGTCACAACCCAGAAATTGTGTTGCTGTGTTCCAGATTTGTGCTAATACTTAAACTGGTTAGATGTATTTTTTTACTTTTGTTAGTTCCTCAAAGTTTAGATTAAACCTTGCAGTGTGTGTTATGTTGGGAGTCAGTAACATCATCAGAAAGGCCTAGATCCAAGCTTTCCCAGAAGAACATGCAGCATAGTTGCAGGTTAGCCTTTAGGCAGAGGGACAGCTCTCTGTACACCACTGCCAGAGCCAACCTGAGGAGAGGCATAAAACATGCCAAGAACGTCTACAGGAGGAAGGTGGAGGGCTTCCTCACAGACAACAACCCCCAACAGATGTGGGGAGGCATCCAGGCCCTCACCAACTACAGGGGTCAGTGCCCCCCAGCATCGGACAGCAGCCTCACTCAGGCAGAGCAGCTTAGCAGTTTTTTTGCCTGGTTTGAGCACACACACCCCCAACTCGTCCCCCGCCCTCCCCTCTCTCTTTACAGGTGCATGAGGTGAGGAGGAAACTGAAAGCAGGGAACCCCCTCAGAGCCACTGGCCCTAACAGCATCCCAGGAGTGGTGGTCACAGCATGTGCTGATCAGCTGGCAGAAATCCTCACCAAGCTGTTCAAGCTCTCCCTGAAGCATACCACCGTCCCCTCCTGCCTCAAGGCCTCCACCATCATCCCCATCCCCAAAAAGTCTGAAATTGACAACCTGAATGACTACAGACCCATAGCACTCACATCTGTAGTCATGAAGTGTTTTGAGCGACTGGTGTCCCAGCACATCAGGGACTGCCTTCCTCCCTCCTTTGACCCCCACCAGTTCACCTACAGGTAGAACCAGTCTACAGAAGACACCATCGCCACCACTCTCCACAGAGCGCTCAGCCACCTGGAGATCCTAAGGAGCTACGTAAGGATGTGCTTTGTGGACTACAGCTCAGCTTTCAATCCCAGACATCCTGATCAATAAACTGCACCTCCTCCAGATCCCCCCCACCTGCTCCTGGATAAAAAAAACTCTCACCAACCACCCACAAACAGTCAGACATGGCCCCCACCACTCCTCCACACTGTCTCTCAGTACTGGCTCCCCCCTGGGCTGCCTGCTAAGCCCTCTACTATACTCCCTGTACACCTTTGACTGTATTCCAACACACCTAACCATCGTCATTATGAAGTACACGGACAATACCACCTTGATCGGGCTCATCACCAATGATGATGAGAAGGCATACAGGGTGGAGGTAGAGAATCTGCTGCTGTGGTGCCAAGCAAACAACCTGAAACTGAATGTCCAAAAAATCAAAGAACTCATACTGGACTTCAAAAAGAACAGACAAGACCCTACCTCCCTCCTTATAAATAGTGACCGTGTGGAAATCATCCCCACCTTCAGGTTCCTGGGCACCCACATCTTCTCTGACCTCTCCTGGTCTGTCAACACCAAGAAAGCAGCGGCTGCACTTCCTGTCCTGTCCTGTCCAGTTGGTGTCCTGAGGAAGAACAACCTGAAGCTGCTGCTGGCCGCCTACTGCTGCTCAGTGGAGAGTGTGCTCACCTATTGCCTGGGTGTGTGGTACGCCAGCTCCATGGTCAAGAACAGGAAGGCTATGCAGAGCGTCATCAACACCACCCAAAAAATCATCGGCAGCCCTCTGCCCTCCATGGAGGACATCTCCAGATCCTCCTATCTCAGAAAAATCAAGACCATTACAGGAGACCCCTCACATCCCGCCCACCACCCGTTTGACCTGCTCCCCTCTGGACAATGGTTCAGATCAACCAGGTGCCACACCTCCAGACTGACAAACAGTTTCCTCCCCTGGGCCATCCGGACTGCCAACAGTCAGAGGCCCCATCCCCCTCCCTCCGAACGCTCACATGCTCAGAACTGAGGACCTTTTTAATTATCACAATAACTCACCTGTCTTTGCACTCCGCACTTTCATGTATATTGACCTATCCATGAAACCACTACCATACCTATGCATAATCCTTGAGCCAGTTTATTCAATCATGTGTTCAACTGTGTGTTCTGCACCCCGCACTTTTATGTATATTGTTTCATCCATGAAGCCACTACAATACCTGTGTATATTTACATAATCCTTGGCTATTTTTATTTCAGTCGTGTGTTTAATCGTGTGTTCTGTAACTGTGTTTTATCTATTCCTTCTCTCTTACACAGCCCCCCAACATGACCCTCACTAAGACCCAGGTGAGGACGGAGCTGAGAAAGATCAAGGCGAGGAAGGCGTCGGGACCGGACGGCATCAGCGCGAAGCTCCTCAAGTTCTGTGCAGATCAGCTATGTGGGATTGTGGAGCTCATCTTCAACCTGAGCCTGAAGCTGGGGAGGGTACCACAGTTGTGGAAAACATCTTGTGTGGTACCTGTACCAAAGACTTCCCGCCCCAAAGACCTGAACAGCTACAGACCAGTGGCCCTGACGTCCCACATGATGAAGACCCTGGAGAGACTGCTCCTTGCTCACCTCCGGCCCCTGGTGGGACCAGCGATGGATCCACTCCAGTTCGCCTACCAGCATGGCAATGGGGTGGAGGATGCAGTGATCTTCCTCCTTCACCGTTCTCTGTCCCACCTGGAGAAGCCCGGGAATGCGGTGAGGATCATGTTCTTTGACTTCTCCAGTGCTTTCAACACCATTCAACCAATGATCCTGAAGGACAAGCTGCTGTGCGCAGGGGTAGACCAGCACCTGTCATCATGAATCCTGGACTACCTCACTAACCGGCCACAGTGTGTGAGAACCCGGGACTGTGTGTCCGACACAATCATCGGTAGCACGGGGGCCCCCCAGAGAACGGTTTTGGCTCCATTCCTGTTTACCCTTTATACTGCGGACTTCTCACACAACACAATACACTGCCATCTGCAGAAGTTCTCTGACGACTTTGCAATCGTCGGCCTCATCTCCAACGGAGATGAAGCTGAGTACAGAGGACTTATCCAGGACTTCGTGGACTGGTGCCATAGGAACTGCCTCCAGATCAACGCGAGGAAAACTAAGGAGCTGGTGGTGGACTGCCGCAGGCAAGGACAACCCCTCACAGCACCAGTAAACATACAGGGAACAGACATCGAGATGGTGACATCCTACAAGTACCTGGGTGTTCATCTGAACAATAAACTAGACTGGTCACACAATACCGACGCACTCTACAAGAAGGGACAGCGCAGGCTGTTCCTACTGAGGAGACTCAGGTCTTTTGGTGTACAAGGGGCGCTGCTGAAGACATTCTACGACACGGTGGTGGCATCAGCCATCACTTTTGGAGTGGTCTGCTGGGGCAGTGGCATTACAGCAGCCAATAGGAAGAGACTGAACAAACTGATCAAGAAAGCTAGCTCTGTCCTGGGGAAGCGCCCTGGCCCAGTGGAGGAGATAGGAGAGAGAAGGATGGTGGCTAAACTGTCATCTCTGCTGGAGTCCGAGTCCCACCCTATGCAGGACATACTGAACGCACTGAGGAGCTCATTTAGCAGTAGACTACATCATCCCAGGTGCGCAACTGAGGGGTTTTGCAGGTCCTTCCTACCTACGGCAGTCAGACTGTATAACCTAAGCAGGGCTGCTCGCAGAGATAGCAAAAAAAACGTGACGACCTAATAGTACTGAATGCAAAAGACGCAATAGACTTACACAATGGTCCCCTCCAGTATATACAACTAGGACAGTATCGGTCGCTATGGAGGGTGACAATATGTATGGGTACATATTCATACTATGTAGGATAACTAAGTAGACGGTTATGCTGTTTATTCCATCTTGCTACAATGCTCCGCACTTTGTATATATATTTATATATTGATGTGTATGTATATGTATGTATATCCACTGCTCTTATTTATATCTTCCGTATCTTCTTAATTATTGCTCTGAGTGTTGCTATCCCTGTGCTGCTGCAATCCTGGAATTTCCCCATTGTGGGACTAATAAAGGCTTATCTTATCTTATCTTATCTTACGAAATTGCGCAGTAGCCTGGTGGAGCATCCACAATTTTGTTGTACTGTACAACAATACAATGACAATAAAGCCTATTCTATTCTATAATAGTATCATCTTTTATTTTTAATTGTCTTTTAGCTGTGGGTAGACTATTACCAATGACACTGGATCTGAGTAGCTATGCTGGACCCCAGTTATTGGCTTAGGAATATACATATTTTTCCAACACATGGCACAGTGATACTCAACATGGACACTGTGTGAAAAGCTGACAATTTTGATATGAGCAAAAACAGATTAAAGTTAAAGTCAAAGTACTATAACTGCTTTGCCTTGTATTGCAGGGACAACAACCCTCTACTTGGTATCTCAGCCCCCTTCAGTGATCATTGTTTTTTTTTCATGTTTTTCTATGTTGTCTAGAGTCCCTCTTTTTGTCATGTTCCATTGTTAATCCAGTATCTCCCTGACTGTGCTGATTTTTTAATACCTGTTTCTGCTGTCACAAACAAAAACTAATTCTGAACTTGACATTGTGTTGGAAAAGGATCATAGATGATGAGATGAAAATTGGGTAGAGGAGGAGGCTGATGTCTCGGTCTGAAGTGTGATGCCCCCCCACTGCTCAGCTTAAAGAAGCCCTGGAGACTCATTTGATGTGCTTCTCTTTCTGCCTGCTGGCCATTCTCTTCTCCGCTGTTCTTGCACATATACCCATTCTCACACAATGATAATGTATGCAGTATTTGCAAGGAAAATGCACACAAACATATGCCACACAAATATGCAAGAATCTGTACAGACACAGTCATAGAAATAAGTGACTCAGTCAGAAGCACTAATTCACACACATAAAAGCACACAAAAATGCACCCAATAATTACAATATAAAATATACACACTTATATTAATGGACACATTTGCAGTGTTTCTCACTGAGTTTTAGATGAAGCATTTGCATTTCTGATACCTCGGCTATGGCCCGTGTGGTTATGGTTGATAAAGCAGCGTGGCACATCTGACAACTGAGCCTACATGGTGGACACACTGTCAGCCGCTGTGTTTGTGGAAGCGTGGCATGGCTGATCCACTGAACGCAGTCATGCCAGCCTGTCAAACGATCTCTTCATCCATAATGGAGGAGTGAAGCCCCCAGTGAGACGGCTACCAGCCCCCTTCACCTCTTCAAAAGATGTGTGAAGATGGTATGAATTATAAATAGCACTTCTACCACCATATCCTGATGCAGTATTTAGATGAGGGTGTGGTAAGTGTAGGAATAAATGGATTGTATATGGGCACACTGGGGTGGATAATTTTATCAAGTAATTAATAAGTAAGGGTTTGGGTGTAACTAACAAGGGGGTTTTGAAGAAGCAATGAAATTGGGTAATTTGGGAAAGGAAGCCCATGGTAGCCTTGTATGCCTTAAACCTATTTATAATGCAAAATTGAGAGCATAATTGCATTTATTGAACGGTTTAACCAAGCAATTTGATTAAACAATAGCAGGAGTGGCTACACAGTATTCTCCAACAACCACACTCAGAAACTTTACCATCAAGACTGGACTCTGGAGCAATGGAAGAAGTTCATGCGGTCTGATGAGTCCAGATTTACCCTGTTCCAGAGTGTTGGGTGCATCAGGGTAAGAAGAGAGGCGGATGAAGTGATGCACCCATCATGCCTAGTGCCTATCGTACAAGCCTGTGCGGGCAGTGCTCTGATCTGGGGTCGCTGGAGTTGGTCAGGTCTAGGCTCAGCAACGTTATGTGCCCAAAGAATGAGGTCAGCTGACCACCCGAATATACACTGTCTGGCCAAAAAAAGAGTCACACAATCGCACTGGACTGCCTTTAGCTTTGATTACAGCATGCATTCGCAGTGGCATCGTTTCGATAAGCTTCTGCAATCTCACAACGTCCGTCCAAAGTTGTATTAATTTTTCACCAAGATCTTGTATTGATGATGGAAGAGTCGGACCTCTGCGCAGTCTTCTCCAGCACATCCCAAAGATTCTCAGTGGGGTTAAGGGCTGGACTCTGTGGTGGCCAATCCATGTGTGAAAATGATGTCTCATGCTTCCTGAACCATTCTTTCACTCACTCACTTCCACTCTAGCCTACTTTCAACCAAGAGGCGGTGTTTAAATCAGAACCTGAACACGGTAAATACAGGCCCACCTGCTGGGGGTGGCCCTATTGGTGCCGGTGTAACAGGCCAGAATTCACCCTCCAGGCAAAAATTGGCCTGGGCTAGACTGAACACCCTTAGAATGGGTACAGATTCTAAAGTCAGGTAAAGCCTTGAAAAATCATAATTGACGAGAACTACCTTGCTATCTGTGATAGTGCTGTGCAGCATACGAGTGAGAGCATCAGCGAGAAGCTCAGTAGCTACCCTAACCAGCCTATCAATGAGTGGAGAAATATGGTGTCTGGACAACAGATGCTGAGCTCATGGGCACAGCGTCACTCCTTGGCACTGATATCACTGTGTTCTCCAGACCAGGTGAAAGTCTGCAGTAGCTCACTTACCCCGCTTCCATCAATCTACAGAATACTACAGAGACTGGAGTATGCCTACACAGTAACTCCGACCACTTCAGTGTTGTTATTGGAGATGAATGAAAACGCACGTGAACAGTTGAAGACTACATTATTACCTCCGCCAAGGAGGTTATGTTTTCATCAGCGTTGGTTTGTCTGTCTGTCTGTCTGTTTGTTAGCAAGATAACTCAAAAAGTTATGGACAGATTTTCATGAAATTTTCACAGATTGTCAGAAATGGGGTATCCTACAGATGATTACATTTTGGTGGTGATCTGGATCACCATCTGGGAAATAAAAAACAAAAAAACAAGCATCACAGTATAGCTAATATATGTCACTTGCGAATGGCATTTTTTTCATGGTCAAGGAATCTATAAAGTTAGACAAAATAAATGTAGGTTTAATATTTATGATGTTAAACACTGTATGGGGGTAACTGTGGCCCTTGGCGGAGGTCTGCGCTCTCCGAGTGCTTTTCTAGTTTTAGTTGTCGTTGATTAAAATTAGGTGCACATTACCTATTAGTAGAGGCAGTAGCAGTAGTCATAGTACACAGTTTTTAACACAGATAAGTATTGGAATGTACTGAAAAAACAACCCTGAATATTTCAATTTTAACACTGGAACTGAGTAAAAAGACTTCTGATGAATAAGGTGAACATTTAATATGTTAATTTGCACAACAAATAAATAAATGTAACCTATACATTAATATACAGTAATACAAATTTGAAAGGAATAAAAATGAAGTAGAATTTGGCAATACTGTTTTTTGTATTTTATACTTGTGATAGTGGTTATAATATTCATTTTAGAGGAGGGTGAAAAATGGGCTATTCCAGTTTTACCCCTGGGAGTAATACTAGCCAAGGCTACAGTTACCCTGGGGGTAAGTTTGGCCTAGTCTAGAATTACCCCAGAGGGAAAATGGGCCGGGATGAATTCTGGCCTGTTGCACCTGGCTGGCTGGGGGTTTGGCTGTGGTGGTGCAGGCCGCCTTGGTGTTGGCTGGGGCTCCCTTGGCTGTGCGTCTCGTGGTGGTGGGTCGTGTGCTCCTCGCTGCTGCCGGAGCTGAGGGATGGGGTCTCTGGGGTGGGGGCTGTGTTCTCTCAGAGGGGCGGTGGGAATTCACGGGCGATGAGTTTGGCTCAGTTATTACTGTCAATTTATACACTGTGTTTGGGGAACTGTTGTATAAAAGCAAGGTTACACAATAATTATTGTGCAGTAGCATAACTATACAGGTGTGCTCATAAGTTTATATAACTCCAGGGTAGAGGTGTAGCGGTACATGTATTTATATTCAAATTTTTCGGTACGAAACCTTCAGTTCGGTGTGGAGGTGTACCAAGGTTCCACATGGACCATGTTAAGTGACGGACATGAAGTGTAACTGCCTCGCACCATACTTGTAAACAGTGCATGTTGTGGCTGCCCTACTAGCGAATGGCAAAGGTAAGTGAATAAGACGAAAACAGCATCGGATATGCTTTTGGCAGTATGTTGAACTTAACTCATTTGAAATGGCATTAAGCGAACATGAATATTCATTGCAGCACGAAAAAAGAAAAAGCCTAGCGCAGTACAAGCGCAGCTTCCAGTGGCATTCAGACAGCCTCTCGGGGCTTTTCAGATCAAGCCAAAGTAATAACAAATGCCTTTGGTGTTTTTATAGCAGCGGATCTAAGGCCATATTCAGTTGTTGAGAACACCGGGTTTAAACACATGCTGAAGCTAACTGAGCCCCGGTAGAAGTTTCTTGATGTACCCACTTCAGCCAGAAAATGAAACCATCCTTTTAAGCACAACCTAAATCTGTTAATGCTGCACTTTAGGTCTGTGTTGTTCAAGGGTGCCCTGGTATGTTCCTTCTTAATTGTCCAAAAAATTGCAAATAATTTGCTGTCGTTGTGCATGGGTGCCTTCAGAATCTATACACAACAGTAACAAATTTGCAATTTTTTGGACCAATTAACAAGTGAAAATAGATAATTAATTTCTCATAGAAACCTGAACATACCAGAGCACCCTGGTTAAAATCCCTGCTTCAGGCAATAAGGGATAAAAGAATAATTCAGACTATTCAAACTTCTATTGTTGCACTTGTCTACACTGTTCATTTGCTAAAAAGAGAATTTATTTATTTTACTGTATACATTTTATTTATTGGAGAATTGACTGCTGGCAGTTTGCAGTTTTTTTTGTCAAAGCTGTTCCTGCTTATACAAAAGATAAGCAGTTTTATGTTTTGCATTTTGTTTCCTTACTGTACTGAAAATGAACCGAACAGTCACCTTAAAACCAAGGTACGTAGCGAACCGTGATTTTTAGCGTACCGTTACACCCCTCCTCCAGGGTATGTAAACTAATAAGCATAAGTGCATGAATAGCAATCTCACTGTTTTGATCTAAAACACACCTTTATATTTTTACAAATTAAACCTACATTCTGAGCATACCTCACTAAGACTAATAAATTATCTACTAAAAAAGTTACTTGAGTTACGTGAGTAGCAACTTTACTCAGTCCAAATTATATTAAAAAAAATTGTAACTATTTCTCTTAAATAAGCTTTTTCTTAAAACGGTTACTTTTTACTTTCAAAATATACAGATTTTTTCTTATAAATTTTTAGATTTTTGATTAACTTTGCACCTTTTTCATGTAAATTTGCAATTTTTGCTCATATTTTAAACTCATCTGATCAATGTATATACTTTTATTGGAAATGTGTGACTTTTTTCTTGTGCAATTGTAACTTTTTCTCCAAAATCTAAAACATTTTTTTCTGGTGAATTTACAATTTTTTTTTCTATAAATTTGCTACTTTTGGCATATAATCTGAGACTTTTTTGTGATTAAATTAGGACTTTTTCTTGTATTTTTAAAACTATTTTTAAGGTTTTATTGCAAATGAACCAAAATAGAACAACAATTTCAAAACAATGTCAGAGAAATAAAATTATACATTTCTTAAAATTAGTAAAGATACAGTAAATTCTGATAACAAACTGTTACAGCATAAACAAGCACATTTCTAACCAGTTTCAAAATTAATGAAATCAAAAGTAATAAAGAATATGACTAGATGTACCTGAGTGAAAGTCGATGGGTAAATGATCAGAAAATCTGCTCAGACTATATAATGAAAAAATATACATTTCTTCTTTTCATTTCATAAAGAGAAGGCAATTGTCATGAATTGCCCTTCGGGGCAGAGAGGTGAGACCCATGCGCTGAACTGTGAGTTTGTGAGGTTTATTGAAAACAACAAAACATAAGTCCAAACAGTGCTCTAACACAAAATACAAACAAGTCAGCAAACTTACTGATAAAACACACCAGAGCAAGGGCAGAGCTCTGGTGGAGATGAGGAGAAAGAAACTCAAGACAGCTGTGATGGGAAATGAAAATAACTGCCCTTAAATAGGATTAGACACAATTCACATAAGTACTGACAGGTGTGGGTCACATGAGCGGACAGAAGGAAACAATGATTCATAATTGGACCAATTATGCAATGAGAAAGGAACGACCAGCTGACAGCTGACAGGGTCTACGCCCACACGGAGCACAGCCCAGGAAATACCACTGATAGCTGTCAACCACAAATATAAGGAATTTAAAGAATAAAATATCAACAAGTACAAAATGAGAAATAAATACCAATTAATACAGAATAAGAGCATAACAAAACTAAGACATAAACAGAAAAATGAAAAACAGTGCAAGCATAACAAAACCCCAAAAAGCACAAAATACAACAAATATATAAATACAGAGAAAAAGCCATGAGACCGAGCAAGGCAGAAACCTCCTGTGCTCAGTTAATGATAGCAATGGCTACTCAACATCGAAACCTCTATACACCCTCTAACAATGAATATCACTTGCACAAATAATTTAAAGCTCAAAAAAGAGACTAGAGTGAAGTGCACATCTGCTCCCTTCAGTCTGGAGATTAAAAAAGTTTACCAAGTATTTCATGGCTCCACTTGGAGAGAAGATGTTTTCTCTCTGCAATCATCACAGCATTTGGTAATGCTCACAAATACTCACGTCTTAGCCTAATCTACAAGACCCTTCCATTATGTTTACTCTGAAGATTTATCTGAATTTGATTTGCATTTAAGACACAAATCCAGACTAGTCACCTAAAATACAACATAAGGGTTCAACAAATATTGTACTGAAGGGTCCTCAGTCAAGACACTGAGTAGGCATCTCCTACTCATCCTGCCAGTCCTTCTACCATATGCTGTTGATAGAAACGCTAGATCATATGAGTCAATATCACTGTTGGGGGGGCATATACGGCCCTACCATATACAGCGGGGAAAATAAGTATTGAACACATCAACATTTTTTCTCATTAAACATATTTCTGATGGAGCCACTGACCTGAGATTTTCACCAGATATCAGTAACAACCCAAGTAATCCATACATACTGTACAAAGAAATCAAGGCAACTGTGTTCACAAAACAAGTTACATTTAACAAAGTGGAACAACAAAGGGAATAAGTATTGAACACATGAGGAAAAAGCGGTACAAAAAGGCATAGAAACCCAAGAAACCAGCTGAAATCCATCAGAATTTAAGAAGCTATCCCATCCCCCATCAGTGCAAATTCATTTCAGCTGGTTAAGTCCTGACTGATAGCCTTTAAAAAGGTCTGTAAATATCAGATTGTAACACCACAAAGAACTAATGATGGGTAGAAGCAAAGAGCTCTCTCTAGACTTTCGCAACCTTATTGCGGCAAAACATAATAATGGCATTGGTTACAGGTGCATTTCAAAACTGCTAAATGTTCCAGTGAGCACTGTTGGAGCCATCATTCAGAAGTAGAAAGAACATCATTTTACCATAAACCAGCCACGACCAGGAGTTCCTTGCAAGATTTCTTACAGATGAGTCAAAAGAATTATCAGAAGAGTTATCCAAGAGCCAAAGACCACTCGTGGAGAGCTCCAGAAAGACCTGGAATGAGCAGGTACTGCTGTTTCAAAGAAAACAAAAAGTAGTGCACTCAACCGACATGGGCTCTATGCCTGTTCACCTCACAAGATTCCATTGCTGAAGAAAAAGCATGTCGAAGCTTGTTTAAAGTTTGCTGCACAACATTTGGGCAAGCCAGTAAAAATACTGGGAGAATACAGTCTGGTCAGATGAGACCAAAATTGAACTTTCTGGATGCCACAACACACAGCACATTTGAAGGAGAAATGGCACTGCACATCCCATCATGGTGTGGGGGTATTTTTCAGCACATGGTACAGGCAGATCTCATATAATTGAAGGAAAGATGAATGGACAAACGTACAGAGACATCCTTGATAAGAACCTGTTGCCATCTGCCAAGATGCTGAAGATGAAACGAAGGTGGACATTTCAGCAAGACAATGATCCCAAACACACAGCCAAGGAAACTCTCAACGGTTCCAGAGAAGGAAAATAAAGCTGCTAGAATCACCCAGTCGGTCACCTGACTTGAATCCAGTCGAAAATCTATGAAACAAACTAAAGATCAGAGTTCATAGAAGACACCCACGGAACCTTCAAGATTTGAAGACAGTTTGTGTGGAAGAATGGGCTAAAATCGCTCCTGAGCAATGCCTCTGAGCAACGTCCCTGCTGTATTTCATCCAGCCCGCTAATGCTTTTACAACTTTTTTTTGGAGAAATTGCAATTGTGCTCCCTAGTTTCATTATTGTGGCAACCCCAACCCTCTTCTAACTTAGTGATTTTTTTTGCCTCTTTTTTAAATTTGCAATATTTTTCTAATTTTGTAAATTTGTGTTTTCCCTTTTTACCTCTGTCAAGGAGGTAATGTTTTCATCTGTGTTGGTTTCTTTGTCTGTCAGCAGGATTACGCGAAAACTGCTTGACGGATTTGGATGAAATTTTCACCAGATGTGGCCCTTGGCCTAAGGATGAACCCATTAGATTTTGAAGGTGATCCATGAGTGAATACCTCCACCAAGGCCCTATCTTTCAATGTACGGAGGGATGGAGGCAGGGAGGTATGGAGAGATGGATGGACAGAGGAAGGGAAGGAGCCTTGGCAGAGGTATGTACTCTCTGAGTGCTTTTCTAGTTGTAAATGTGTTTTTTCCACTTTTGTACATTTGAAAATTTTCTCCTTTTGTAACTTTGTGATTTTTTTTCATCTTGTGTAAATTTGTGGTTTCACCTTTTTTCAATTTGCATTTTTCTCTTTATTTCTTTTTGTTTTTTGTAAATTTGCAACTTTTTCCCCTTTGTAATTTTTTTCATTTTTCCCTTTTGGAAATTTCTGCTTTCCTTTTGTAAATGTGTGACTTTTCTTGATCCTCTTTCCTAAATTTATAATGTTTTCCTCCCTCTTGAGTATTTACAACAGTTTCCTTAACTTTTCTATCTGGATGCTAGATCTTTTTTAGGACACAGTACTTTTTAAATAAAGCCCATGGCTAACTCATTCAGGGCTAACTCATGGTAGCCCTCATTGGAAGTTAATTTAACACCCCTGCTTTAGATGTTTTACAGGCTATAGGAGCTGGGCAAATCATTAGATCCCTTAACTATTTTAAAAGAAAGGTTCTAAATGAGGCATATTAGCATTATTGCAGTACGGGTCTTGGGATAAGTCAGCAGGAGCCAATGGCAGCAGGACTCAAGCATCGTAGTTATGGCGGACATTCCCAGAACTCATTTAAGTCTTTGTTTTCTTGCAACTACACATTGGAGCATCTGTGTATCTCCTTACTTGCTACTGTGGTAATTCCCCTCCGCCAATCAGAAATTCAATAACAGTCTCGCTGCAAGAGCATCAATTACTGACTGAATGGAAGTTAAATGACCTGTTGCCAATAGAGAATCACATGGATAACATGAGTCATCTTTCTACAAGTAATTGTGAACATAAATTCTTGTTTATACTTCAAAGGAAAACAAACTGCCAGGAGAAGACTGAGGTACACCCACAATAATTCTCATGAGAGAATTATTGTGGGTGTTTTTTTAGTTCTTTTATCAGTTGTCTTGGTCCAGCCAAAACAGACTGAAGGGCATTAGTTATAAGGTACAACTTGGCAACCGTAGCTGATAATTTATAATGCGTAACAGGAGCAGTTATCTATCTACAGATAGGTAGAGTATCCAGGAATTGTACTCAAGTAAAAATACTGTTCTATCAGACATCTTTAAGATGACTAAAAATTCCAATTTACAACTCACGCAATACAAGGTTCTCTATAAAACTTACTACACAGGACACAGTGGGCCTTAGTCACACAAACATTTGCTCTCACTGCACAAGCAGCACCTCTGATAGTTATATGCATGCTATGTGGTCTTGTCAACAGGTCCAAAAGAAGAGATGTGAAGGCCTATCAACATGGATTAAGTACAGCATCCCAACTTCTCAGACACTGTGCATACTGGGTAACTTACGTGAGATAAATACAGAGGTTAACACATCACACATAGTTATCACTTCTTTATGCACTAACAAGAAAACTATAATTATGAATTGGAAATCAAAAAATAATTTTTGTATTACTCAATGTAGGCACCCCTCTGTGGATTGCCACCTTATCATGGTTCGGACGGGCACTTCTTGTTGCACCACGAGGCCACCCTCCACTAAATTTTCACTGCACCGTAGACACTGAGGAGGGAGGTGGGGTGAGCCCTGCTGTCTCCAAGCAGTGGGTTGTCCCACCATAGCTCTCCCCCAATTTTTGTTGCACTTTAGTGCTACATACACATAATAATAATGGATTAGATTTATATGGCACTTTACATGTCAAGTGACATCTCAAAGCGCTTACAGTGAGTCCATTATTCATTCACTCCAGACAGACATTGGCAGTGTAGTAGTAGTAGTAGTAAGCTACTACTGTAGCCACAACTGCCCAGGGGCAGACTGACGGAAAACTTGGGTGTCAATCCGCACCAATGGCCTCTCCCGAACATTTATACTCAGTGTCATAGAAACTGGAGGCAAGGTGGGTAAAGTATGTGACCCAGGGACATAATGGCAGGATGGCTGGGGAGAGCAGGATTGAAACTGTCAACCCTCTGGTTACTGGATGACCCGCTCTACCTCCTGAGCCACTGCCATCCACACATGCACCTACTTTCATCATATTACATATACTTGCATTGTTCATGTCAATAATGAGCTTTCTTCCAACTCAAAGCTCAGTCATGGAGTCCCAAAGGGATCTGTGCTAGGCCCTACTCTTTTTAGTTACCTCCGCCAGGCCGAAAAGGCCAGGAGGAGGTTATGTTTTTGCCAGGGTTTGTGTGTTTGTCTGTCTGTTTGTCTGTCTGTTTGTCTGTTGGTTAGCAAGATAACTCAAAAAGTCTTGGACGGATTTGCATGAAACTTTCAGGCGTTGTTGGAAATGGTACAAGGAAGAACTGATTAATTTTGGGGGTGATCTGGTTCACCGTCTGGATACAGGAATTTTTTTAAAGCATTTTTCAACACTGTGACATAGGGCCATTTTCAACATGTGCGCAGGCGCAATGGAGGCCGCTGGGCGTCGTGTCTGACCAACACAAACTCCGCCTTCGTCAACGTTTTAGCCACAAAAGCATGCGGAAAACACTGCTGCCCTCGGACCCCCAGCGTGCCTGTGCCAGCCATAGGCGCTGCGCACATTGCGCTGGTCGTCGTGTCTGACCAACACAAACTCCGCGTTCTTCAACGTTTTAGGCACAAAAGCACGCGGAAAACACTGCTGCCTTGGGCCCGCCAGCGTGACTGCTTTTGCGCCACGCTGCAAAACCTGACACGGACACCTGTCCGCCGCCCCATTATTTGCCACAAATTCCCCGCCCAGCTATAGGCGCTGCGTAAAAACGACCTCTCTGCCGGGGAAGACTCTAAATTCTGTTTTGCCGCGGAGCGCAACCCCAATATAATATAAAACCCACGGCAACCTGTCTAACCAATCTGCATCCGTCAGTGGAGGAGATGGACACACCAACACTTCAGTTTATTACCTCCGCCAAGGAGGCAATGCTTTTACAACCGTAAAACGGGGCTATAAGGGACGGCGGGGTAATATGGGACACTTTTCTAAATGTAATTCTGCTTTTTTAATTTTGCTTCCGCCTAGATTTGATGAAGGATTCATGGATATTTGACAATAACAACACAACTCAGCGTCCTGCTCAAAATAAAAAAAGCAGAATTACATTTAAAACATTTCCCACAAAAGTCTCCCTTATTAACCCGCCGTCCCTTATAGCCCCGTTTTACACTACTGAACCACTAATCCTATCACTATCACATTGATTGTCATTCATTAATTGTCTGTTTATTGCACTGTCCATGTCAAATAAACAAATAATCATTGTGAATCCAATTGCTAGTCATATCTTTTCATGCTCAGGGAATCTGAAAACGTACACACAAACACTGTATGGGGGGAACTGTGCCGCTTGGCGGAGGTCTGCGCTCTCCGAGTGCTTTTCTAGTTTATATATGCTTCCGTTAGACAACATTATTAAAAAGCACTGTATACATTTTCATTGTTATGCAAATGATACACAATTATACCTGTCAGTGAAGCCAAATGATAGTAATCAATTAGCCAAGTAGAAGCCTGTCTTAAGGAAATCAAAGCTTGGATGACCTGTAATTTCCTGCTATTAAATTCAGATAAGACTGAAGTCATTCTAGTTGGTCCAAAAACCCTTAGAAATACCTTTTCAAATCAAACTCTTAGTTTGGATGCGGTTACTCTTTCTCTGAATAGTTGTGAAAGGAACCTTGGAGTTATTTTTGATCAAGATCTGTTTTTCAATTCACATATTAAATTCGTTTCTAAGACTACCTTCTACCATTTGCGTAATATTGCCAAGATTAGGAGCATTTTGTCTCAGAGTGATGCTGAGAAACTGATCCACGTTTTTGTTCGCTCTAGATTAGTTCGTGTGTGCGTGCGTGTGCGCGAGCGTGTGGTTGAGCTGAGACAAGCATTTTTTTTTGTGTTTAACACATTTTGTGGCCTTCTAATAAAAATAAAAAATATTATTTCTCTTCATAACTGTGCTTTATATAATCTGCAAAACCCAGAAGATGATGTGTTGATGAATATCAGAAGGGCAAATTGCCATGAGTGTTATGATCCCTCGTGCGCCATTACGCAGCATATCGAGGGAGGAATGACAAGCCCAAACCTAGGAGTAGATTCGTGCAATTTATTAACAAAAAACCCAAAATAACAAGTCCAGCAAATTCACACAGCTAACAGAGAGGAGATGTGGTTGAGCTTAAGGCCACTAGACATACAGGGACGCCACCTGGATGCTCTACAGCCTGAGGAAGGGATTGCCTAGTGCCGCAGAGCTGCTGTCGGCATGGGGAGAAAGGCAAACATGAGCTTTCGGTGCTGGAGCAATCCGGGGCAGTCCGTGCAGTCCGGTGGATGAGAAAAAGGCAGGAACAGTGTCTTACACCAACCAACTAACACAGTCACGTAGCGCAAGAGAAGACAACTTTAGTCCGGCTGAAAATAAAAGTAGGTAATGACAACTTACATTCACGGAGGTAAACGCTGCCGTGAATGAAGCACATATAATGCTCCGGCGGTCTCTCTCTACTCTCACAACGTTTAAGTAGTTGTAATACTAATGAGGGAAGAGACCGCCGGTGTGAGGATGCGTGGGCTGGACATAATTGAAAACGTGTGCATGAGTGAGTGTATGAGCGTGTGAATGAAAATGAATGAATTGTGTGCGTGTACGTGTGTGAAACACCCATAATGCGCATCAGCTGGTGATAATGACAGGAGGAGGGGGCGTGCCCGAGCTGTCAGGGAGTGAGGACCCAAAGGACTCCCTGAAGCACCTGATGGAAAATAAACAGGAAAGCGAGCCAAAATAACCTCAGGTCAGAACTGGGTTTGGGACCACCAAACCCAGGCTCATGACAATAAGTAAAAATTAGGTAAATGAGGTGAATTGATCACCGCTAAGAGTGAGAATATATTTTGAATTTTTTTTTTCTTTACAAAAATGGGTATGATTCTCATTTGTTCTGACAGTCAACTGCTTTCAGAGACTGTCCTCCAACAGAAAATACTCACATAATGTGTTTTTACTCACTGGAATTGAGCCTTTTTGTTAAGTCTTTGCAATAAGTGACCTCTGGGTTGACATGTTGACAGGAAGCAGTAGACCAAAAACCGAATGTTCCATTATTTCAATGAAAAAGTGATGGAAAATTCTGCCATCAGTGGCAACAATAGCAACAGGTCAGGTTGCCAGTTGAAAAATGGCATCAAATATAAAATGTTAAACTTTTTTTCACTTACAGCAGAACCACGGACAAACTGGAAGTTGATATCCTTAAAAAGAAATAATGAAACTTTGGTTTCTGGTCTACCAATTACTGTTCAAATTTAAAAGCAGGCATAAACAGAAATTCCACTGCCATCATATGGCAGTTTTTCTGCCATCTAAATGTAAATCTAGCTTAATATGGGTGAGCATTTTAGGGTCCTATTATGACAATCTAATCTTTCTGTCTTGCATCAGTAGTCTTTAGTTTCTATCAGCATATCGCCTGTTCTTTCACTGTACATCCTCGCCACCTAAATAGCAGTTGACTGTGGGTGCACTTTGTTCTTGTAGGAGAGGCCTCATTTATAGTGGGTGAGGCCCAGTGTGAAGTTGTTAGTGTTGGTATTATGTTGCATTTCCTGTCAATGCACCTTTGATTGACAAAAAACAGGTTAAAATTGGATATGTCCTCACATTTACAGTAAATGCCCTCATATCAGTATTATGCCTTAGATCATCTGAGAAGAACCATAACTGATTTATTTCATGTTATGCAGAAAAAACACACCACTGAATATATAAGATAACGAGGACAGCCCTTCCACACTTTACACCAGTGGAAAGTCTGTTTTTTGCACTGCCGTAATAGTGAAATGGCCTTCTACACACTCTTAAATGCACTCTGCAGCTTAAAAAATAGACTGTTGACTAGATCTTCATAATAAGGCCCTTAAACTGGATTCATGCTGCACTTCCGCTGTCCGCATTTGCTCGACCGCGAGGCTTGTGTGATGGAAATTACGTCATTGTCTCCGGTCCGTGGATGTCCGCAGAGCCCTTCCACAAATGCCCGTGTGCAGCCCAAATTTTCTGATCATGTGGCCTGACCACGGTGACTGCGCATGCGCAATACTGAACCTCCCATTCACAAGGTGGCGCTACCAACACAGCATACAAAGTCAAAGCAGACGAAGAAGCGGAAGCGAGAATAAACATATATGAATCATTTTGCAGCAGCAAAAGCAGCATCTTGAGCGAAGCAGAGCACTAAAAAACGGTAATTCCTCCTCCTCGAAATGATGCCATTGTTGTTGCTACAAAAACTGGTCATTGATCTGGCGTTTCTTCACTTTAATATAACCGGTGAACAAAACTGCCGTGTTATTGCATTTGCGCTACCCATAGGACTGGGGGGAAACTACATATAACAGTTGTGCACATGCGTCCACCGCTTGGTCTGGTAGCCAAAAAAGTGAAGCATATACACAATTGTGTGCGCGCCGGCCCCGTCCACAGCGGACACACACCTCATCAGACCAGAGCGGAAAAGTACCGTGAATCCAGCTTTAATGTGTTAGACGTTTAGCATCCATAATGCCTTAACCTTCTCCTTTCTGGTTCTCAGTACCAAACTCTAACTATAACGGATATCACATTTCAAACATGTAAATAATTTTTATTAAAAAAACAAAGAGAACTAGGAATCTGGAAGTAAAGTGAAACTCAACAAAGGTTTCAACTGGAATTGAACCTGGGTGAGAGTGCAAGTTTGGTGCCTCCCCCATCCCCAACCCTACCTCCTCCTGAAGTAAAGTTCACTGCTTTTAGAATATGCATATTTTTTCAGGAAGCTGATTTTGCAAATGTTATGGGTTTTTTTTTTAATTTAAGCTTTATTTATACAGGAGAGGGTCACTCAGAGCCAACCTCTCTTTTTCAAGGACACTCTGTTCACATTCACACCTGGAAGCAGCCCAGTGAAGCAGTTAGGGTTAAGGGCCTCGCACAGTGGGGTTTAGGATGGTGGGGCAAACACTGCTATGTTATCTGTCCCACCCAGATCTGATCCTGCTAGTTAAGAGATTGAACCGGCGACCCTCCGGTCACCAGTCCACATCCCTAACCATTAGGCCACCACTGCTCAACCGTAAAAATGTTAGTGTGTTTTTGCTTTCTGACATATTTTATAGTTTTTTTGTTTGTTTTTGAGGTGACCCAAACAATCCACAGTTCATTAACTTCCCTTGTCGTTATTAACAGCCCCCCTGTCTGAAACTTGACATCTCGATCTGTCCCACCTGAAAAGGCAAAGACAGTGAACACATTCATCCGCCGCCATCTTTTTTTGTTTAATCCCACAGCCCTGGGACTTAAACCCTATAGACCAGTGGACTATGGTCTCCCATGCATTACGCCTCATTGACACCTACAAAAAACCCCAAAAAACTAAGGTGCAGCCCACAAAAAATCCAAAAAAAAAAAAAAAAAAAAATCATGGTCAGATTGGATGGGTCCTGTTGAAAACATGGTCATTTCTGTTTTGTTTTGTTTTTTTGTTTTTTTTTGGGGGGGGGATAATGCCAGCAGGCAAGGGGCCAGCGTCTGCTCTCTGCCAATTTAGGCTCAGTTCAGAACAAATGCAACCACTTGCTGTTTTTTTTTCTTTTCTTTTTTCTTATACAAGCTGTCCAGTAGTGAAGGGCAAGCATTATTCATCGAGTACAACAATTAAAACATCAACAGAGTTAGGAGAAAATATGTACATTATTCATAGCCATCCTCCAGGGAGACATGCAGTCAGAGCTAATGAGAGACTGAAGCTTTGAAGTCATGGAGCCCTCAGTGAGGTGAATGGCATGAATTAAACACCACCATAAGACACATTTTGCTTGGTGTGCATGCCTCTCAGAAAGATAATTTTAGCTTTTCTCCCTCGCACTCTTGACCCATCTATTTTTGCTGTTTTTGTTGGGAAATTTGAGTAATTATGTGCCCTCCAACCCATTATACACAAGGTCGGGCTTGGTTACAAGGCACCTCTGCAGAAGCTGGTAGAAGTGGATGCAGATTGCAGCCAGAATAAATACTCCATGAGAATGTATGTCTGAATATAAGATGCACTTGTTTGTCAAGTGGAGTGGAATGGATGCACGACTTCCTCAGCTGCTCAAAAACGTGGGAAGTGAGAAGTGTTTTTGGCAAGCTTAAGATCAGCTAAACGGAGGAAGCTCCGCCAGCCAGACTTGACCACCACTCCCACCCCCGACACCACCGGCGCCGATTGTTCTGCCCTATGCCATGCTGATATGCTATCTGCCTGAACAGATGCCCACTCTGGCCTCGCAGCGCCACTCTCCAGTGCCCCGCTCTTACTCGTAGGCGCCTGCTGATGTTTTGCCCATGCCAGCACTCAGTTTCACCCCTGTCTCCTTGAAGAGGCACAGCGGTGAGATAGCAGAGGCCCACCGTGACCTTCCCGCTAAAAGGGAACCGGCGCGCTGATGAAAGGTCCATGTGGCTCGGCGGCCTGACACAGTGTAAAGACTTTCAGCGAGAGCTAACATGGTGTAAACATTTGGCCTACCTCCACAGTGAGCTCTCCAGCACCTTGGTGGAGTCAGCATGGTAGTACTTGGTCAGGATAAGGATCACCTGCAAGAAAACAAAGAGAACAGAAAGATGTTAGCAATGACTGGGTAAAAAGGAGATAGATAGTGAGCAAAATATTAATCTAGCACAGAATATTTTTTGTCCCATTTTAACCTTCTGCTAGGGAAAGGCATTAAAGGTCCCATACTGTGCATTTTACAGGCAATACATTTAAGCTTTGTTAATTTCTGTGTTGTTTCACAGCTCATTAAAAAGGCCGTCTGTAAAGCTCTCTCTGAAACAGTCACTTTCCTGTCTGCTCACTAATTATGAGCCCCTAATCTGGTTAGGTACAGGCTTTTTGAATGAGGTTCGGTAAAGCAATTACTAGCATTGTGTTGAAGCCTGCAACAGAGATAGAGTTTAATAGCCAATAGGATTGTGATTAGAGGGGAACTGAAGGCAGGGTATTGTTTGTTTGTTGAGAGCCACTCCCAAAATACAAGATTACTTGTAATACCTAAAACCTCTAAAACTACAATGGAAGGAAGAGCTTTCAGTTATCAGGCTTCTCTCCTATGAAACCAGCTGCCAATCTGGATTTGAGAGACAGACTCAATCTCTGTTTTAAAGAATAGGGTTAAAACTTTCCTTTTTGACAAAGGCTCAGGAGACCCTGAACCCTCCCTCAGTTATGCTGCTAACAGGTTTAGACGGCCGAGGGACCACCCACTCTCAATGTAATATTTTTGCTGGTCATTATCATCTGTTTGCTCTCTCTACATGTCTGCTCTTTTCTTCTTCTTCTCTATCCCCTCACCTCCCAGCAGATGACTGCCCCTCCCTAAGCCTGGTTCTGCTGGAGGTTTCTTCCTGCATAAAAGGGAGTTTTTCCTCTCCACCATCACCATGTGCTTGCTCACTGGGTTCTTCCTGCAGTTGTGGGGTATTACCCTACAATTTGAAAGTGCTATGAGATGACTGTTGCTGTGAAACAGAGCTGTATAAATAAAGTTGAATTGCATTGATATTTTCTAAGGTTAAAATTCACAAAAACAAAATTTTGCACAGTATGCACCTTTAATTCCAAAAATTAGCAAATTTACTACATATGGTGGACATTTTAGACAAAAAAAACATAAATTCTCTCTCTCACACACACACACACACGCTGGCTGTGGAAAAACGAACCAATGAACATTATTAGGTTTAATTTATCAAAATATTTTAAAGGTACATTAAAACAAATTCAAAATTTTGTATGCTTCAGCGAGACAGTGAAATGCCTGTTGTTAGAAACCATATTAGAAATGCTGAAAATGTTCAGATTTATTGCCTCATTTTCAACTACTCCTGAAGTCCAGATGGATCAATGATGAACACTTTTAATTAAGCTAACCTTGTAAAGATATTTTCTCACTTATTTGTTATTAGCCAGTCTTACATAACAAGCTAAATATGAAAAAAAAAAAAAAAAAGAAGTCCATGCAGCCAGTGTTTAAGAATTCAGACAAGGCCCCCTTAGGTCAAATATTTCTCTTTTATTTTCATTCTGTAAAACCAAACTGTTTCAGGAAACAAGGCTGCAGGGAAGAATTTAAATCAATACTTATATTTTAAAGCACCACTGGTCAGCCAATACACCTGCATAAATGTGGCAAATGTTTGTCTGCTGATCTCCTTTGTATTTCTGTTTGAAGCACCTGAAACCGTGGGGGGAAACTCTGCTTTCGGCACTGCTGATGTAAAGTTCTGTTTGAGGCTGCTGAGAGAAACTGTTTTCCTGAACAAACAAAGAAAGCCTTCGTCAGATGAGCAAAATAATGAATTCAGCTTAAATACAGTTTCATACAGTTCCTTCGATTTGGTTTGGTTTTGCACATAGATAACTTTATTTTAATATTTCATTAAAGATAAAAAAACAAATGCATTATTCATGCGATGAAGACATCTTGGTCTGAGGCACAAACCCCACGGGTGCACACTGGATCAGAGATGCCTGTCTTTCATATTTCTCAGAGCTCCTGTTCTTGACACGGAGGTCTTCTGGGACTCGTGTTGCCATGGTGAGAGTACCAACGGGTCAGATAGCAAAGGGGAGCGCCAGTGGTGATTGACAGGCCGCATTGCATTTCTAGGTAGTGGAACAAGGAAAAAGAGCCCAAGCCTGCCCGTGTCCACATGGCGGGAGCTGATTGGCCTAGGGTCCCGACCAGAGGCAGCTATCAACATCAGGCTGTGAAGGCGGCTGCTCCCAGGAAGTCGAGCAAAGTGGACACTCCTGATACATGCTAACACTGAAAGCAAGCATATCCCTGCACCACTATATTTTCACTGCTGACAATCTACAATAGGGCTCTTCTTTCCAGGCCGTGTGACCTTGATTTTTTTTATAGCGCAACCACCTAAAAATGTTACCGTGTGGGTGGCCTCTGAGAAAATTTCTGGAAGTAAACAGCTGGTTGATTTCTTTGCCAGATAGGATGAAAGCCACACGATCTAACTCAATGAGCGAGCTGGCTGCAGGCCCAAATAGTTGATCAAATATAATTTCATCCATGTCAGACTTTTTACCCCAATTTACCCTCTAACAGGCTCAAGGCCTTCATATTCCCCCCTCGTGTCAGGACGAGACTGAACGGCCTCCGGCTTTAAAGGTACCATAAAACACATCTTACACTTTTGTATTAAAGCGCATGAACAGTTGCTGTGTACTCGTAATGGAGAGTACAATGAGCTACTCTATGTAACTGACCCCCGCTTACACTGCCAGCCCCACCGACCACTTACCCTCCCCTTGAAAATGTTTACTCACTTTATACACACACATATATACACACACACAAACACACACTGTGTGTACAATATATATACACTGCTGATCACAATCTTAAAGTGACACTCTGCCAAAAATCAAGTTTTTTTTCTTGTTAATATGTCTGTAATGTATTTTTTTATGACTTGCAAAGCATATCAACAGCGAAATCACCCAAATGTCTGATGTCTGTTTTTTTTTTTTTGCTTTAAAGTTTCACTTAAGCCCCGCCCCCTTAAAAAAGGCGAGTTTGGATGGAACGTTTTTGGTGATGTGGCTATATACAGCACTGGCACATCTGTAATGCTGAGCCAATCAGGACTATCTGGCCCAACACAAGTTCATCTCCAGTTAGCAGTTAGCATTTTTAGACAGCTGCTTTGAAAACTTGACCCAAATTAAGATGAGCTTTAACATTAAACTGCTTTTAAGGAGCGATGCAGTTTCAGTCATTATCCTGGGCCACCATGTGTACAACTGCGCATGTCCTTCAACCGGTAAGTCTTTTTTATAGGGGATTTATATCCCCTATAAAAACAAATCTACATTGTCTAAAATGATGTGCTCTTTTCAGCCACAAAAACTTTTCATTGTCTTACAGTTTCTTGAGAAAATTTTAGCCCTTTCCTCCTCCTTCAAATGCCAGGATTGAATTAGTCCCACCCACATCCCGCCCACCAAAACACAGAAGTCTGCAAGCTGGAAAATTTGACCAGCCAGTGCTTAGTCCTAATTGGTTCACCTGTTATAGTGACATCACCAAAAATGCTCCGTCTTAACTTGCATTTTTCCATGGGGAGGAGCTTAAGTGAACGTTCACAAAAAAACAAAAAAAAAACATAAGATACATAAGAGTGATTTAGCTCTTGATATGTCTGGTCAGCATCAGTATGGGCCTTAAGTTGGGCCGAGAATCGGCCTGTGTCTTCACAGACAGCCCGTCGGATTCTGTCTCAAGGCACTTGGCTCAAAGCAAACCATACTCAATAGGCGCTTTCCCACTGTAGGAACCTTTTGCAGTTCCTATAACCTTTTAATTACATAGGGCCAGTTTTAAGGTGTTCGGACAGCATAGGAACTAGGAACCACGACCTTAGTTCCTGAACCATTTTAGCTCCTGCTCCAGAGCAGGGTCTTTTCTGGTAAATCGGGAACTCATATGACGTAGGTGTTTGCTGATTGGCAGAACTCGTTAGCTACGCCCACTGCCAGAGACTTTTGCTTCTTATGGTGCCGCCATCTTCAAAATGAAACTTTGCCATGATTTTTTTTTTTTTCCTGTAATCGCTAACGGACATAGACATTTTAATATGAACAAAACACTGACAACTGGACCGATGAGGAGGTCAGAGCTCTTCTGGCCTTGTACGCCACAGAGGACGATCCGCGAGAATTCGAGGGCTCGCAGCGGAGCATAATAATTTTCGGAAAGTAAGCTCACAGTTAGCGGGGATTTTTCACAATGTGAAGCAATGAGAAAGAAGATTACAAAATGTAAACAGGACTGTAACAAATAAGGACCCCAACAATCAGAACTGGGAGAACCAGAAGGCCGAAATGTTCCGACACTTTGGACGTAATCTTGCATCGACCTGCCTACACGGAGCATAAACCCCGGTGTCGGTACGTGCCCAGGCTGCTGGAGTCCGCCGTCGGCATCTGAGGAGCTAAAGGATGGTAAATATGTGCAAAAAATATGCAAATTATCTCATAAATTTGAGGCTTTTTTCACCCTAACTTCTAATTTTTCTCTTCCAAATATGAAATCAATTTGCAACTCCTTTTCTAAACACCGTCACTTTTTGACATGTAAATCTGCAATATTTTTCTCTTAAATTCACCACTTTTTCTTCTTGACTTGTTGGCTTTTTTGCTCTGAAATTTGTTTTATTGCAAATGCACACCTTATTTCACAGAAGTTTCCAATGTTTTTCTCTCTAACATGCAGTTTTTTTCTTGGAATGTGCATGAAATTTCTCATGTTTGCATCCTTGTCCTTTATAATCTGCAGGGTTTTTTTTTTTTTTTACCATAAATTTGCAACATTTTTCCACATAAACTTCAGGGTTTTTTTTTTTAAATTTGAAACTCTTTCATTAATCTGGGTCTTCTTGTAAATGCACAGCTTTTTTTCTTAATAATTTTGCACTTTCTAAAATGTGCAACACATAAATTTGCCTATTTCGAATGTTTTTTCTAATCAATTCACAATTATGGTCTTTTAAATTAACAACATATTCTTTTAGATTATACTTATTTTTCTCTCATATTGCAGAGTTTTTCTCTTTGATTTGCATCTTTTTCTTGTATATCAGTGAATTTATTCTGTCATACATGTGATGGTTTTTCTGTCCAATGAATATGAGCAGAAGAGCCACAGGTTTGAGACCTCTGGCCGAGCTGATCTACCTTGCCAGTTTTGCCATCTTTTTTTATAATATGGTTCTGATGTGTCTTTATTCACAGACGGCCATCTGCGGACATCTGCTGCTGCCAGCACCCTCTGCCACCTTAGACCAGGTAAAGGAAACATTACTATTGCACTGCCCACACATGTTGATTCTCAGAACTGGATTAGAATTGTTGTCTGTTAATATTTGTCTCCATCCTCCCTGTATTTTTTCCAGGAAAGAGAAGGTGGAGTGAAACTCTTCTGGCTGCTGTGCATGACATGCTGGAGTCAGAAGCCGAAGCGAGAAGAAATCATCCATCCATCTTCTACCGCTTTTCCGGAGGTCCGGTTTGCAGAGGCAGCAGCTCAAGCAGGGAAGCCCAGACTTGCCTCTCCCCGGCCACCTGCTCCAGCTCTTCAGAGAGGACACCGAGACGTAGAAATACCAACGTGAATTGGTTTTCAGTAAATTCATGGTCTGTCTGTTGTATGTTTGGAGTTTTTAAAATATTTTACTGGAAAATAAATAAATGAACATTTGAAGAGTGAGAACTGTGATTGCATCAGAGCTGTGAAATATTAAATCATCTCTGCTCACTGCATCTTCAGCCTTTCTGATCTTCAGGTGCGTTGAACTACACCTTATAGACTTCTTTTTAAGATGCACCAAGTTTGTCATGTTTAACAAAGGTCTGGCATTGACATACAGTCATGTGATACAATTTGGACACCCTATTAAATATTCAGTTAATTATTAAATGTTCACGTGGATGCCCAATGTCTTTTTTTATTTTAGCCATTTTAAGCGGGAATAAAGGTGGGGATGTCCTAATTTATTCCTCACCGTTTCTTTAATGAAATTTTTAAAACTCCTGTTTTGTTTAATTATATAATGTGAATCTCCCAGTATTAACATTAATATTAATTATCCATACGTTTGTGTTTAAAAATGCAGAGGCTTATACAGGGTGGCCTGATTATGTCACATGATGCACTTGTGGCCACTTATAAAAGTAAAGCAAACATTTCATCACATTCCTTCCACATTTTAACCCTCACTACTGATCATATACAGTATGTGACAGTATGCCCTCATAGCTAAATATTTTTAAACCAGAAATAACCTCTTCAGTCACTGATTAATTATTAACTTTTAATGTCTACTAGTGATGCACTACTGATAGATTTCTTAATGCACACTGAGCTGAAATGCGGGAAATCTTTATTTCACACAACATAAAAAATGCTCACAGCGCTTATTGTGAAAATGTGTGTTGTGATTAGTTGGAAGGCACGAGGGAACACATCAGACTGCACACACTGCATCTGCTATCTGCAGCAGGTGGCTGCACAGCCAGACGTAAGTTGTGTCAATCCTCTCAGGCTTCAGGTGGCGACACGTGTACTGAAAAGTCCCCCTGGACATACAGAAATTCTTTGTCCACTGTTCAACCTTTTTTCTGAGAGTAAAATACGGTCGGAAATATTTACCCATACAACACACATACAATTGGCGCATGTTTAATAAGTTAGACTTTTGTCTGCAGTGCTGCACTTTCTTCCTCCATGGACCGAAGGGCCACCTGCCGTTGGATTCTTTGTCTCATTTCCGGACTTTCTCTGTGAATTCCTCCAGCCTTGACATTAGACAGTCCAAAATAATACTGCCATGAAGAACATGAACGCTGTAGCCTCCTCACTCTCCATCCTGGCTTCCTTGTTGTTGTCGAGCGTGGCGCTTAGGTACGCGTCACTCACAGATCCTTGCATCCCATCAGCCCCTACCACGCCCCCTCACTGCTTGTGCGAATGCAAAATGAAAAGGTTCCCCCAGGGGAGGGTAGTTCCTAGAACTAAACAGTTCTGGAACTGAGTTCTTGAACTTCTCTGTCCTAAAGTGCCTAATGAGTTCCAGTCCTGGTACAGCATGGCTTCCAAAACTGTTTCGGGAGTCCAGAAAAGTGAACAGAGGATGGTCTCCCTGAACTGATAATGAAATTGGTAGCAGCTCCAACACATGCAGACTCAACGTCCATCATGTTTTCTTCAACAGTCTTGTTACTGTCACAAAAACTTTCTTTCCTGATGAGGAATTAGACTCTATCTATATCGGAGTGGTTGTGTGACTGTATGAGTAATGCAGCGTTGTAGCAAGTACTCCCTGATTCCTCTTTGGCCTACAGTGACTCAGCTTGTGTCTCTGGAATCAGGTTGTCCACCTCTGCACAGCTGTCCTTCTCCTAATGAGATATCAGTGCAATGCTTGAAACTCTTCCAGAAATCATCATGCTGCACAAAGTTCACATGCCTCCTAATTCACTTTCTTTTCTCACAGGTTTAAATCTCAAGTTCTAACAAAGCCCAATTTTCAACATTTATTTGTGTGGTAAATTAAGGCTTGGAACCACAGACCTGATTTAGTCCAAAATACAATGTCGAAATCATTGCTTGTGCTGGGGGACATGGACTGTCAATAAGTCTCTGGAAAATTAAGTCAGTGTTTAAATATTATAAGTATGCTTCTATTCCTTATGGCAATGAATGTGATTGAAAAAAGTCAGTTGTATATACAGTATTTTGGACCTTGTGCTGAGATATGGCATAGAAATAGAAAATCCGGTAGTGTCTCCTCATCACCCTGTACTGTCAGACCATCAATTAACTTTTGGTTTTACTATTTCTGACTATTTGGCTCCTAAAGAAAAGTATTACTACAGTTGATGTCTCTCAGATGATGCCGTTACCAAATTTAAGCAGATGGTTTCCTCAGTGCCATGTGTCAACACAATGGAGATAAGTTAAGGAGATTCTACTCCTTCTGTAATTGATAGCATGGTAGACAGTGTGACAGCTTCTCTGCATTAGACTCTAGACATAGTGGCTCCTTTAATAAAGAAAAAGTCTAATCAGAGATTTCTGACTCTTTGGTTCGACACAGAAACTTGCAGCTTAAAACAGAAGACAAAAGAAAATGGCACTCCACTAAATCAGATGAGCTTTTGTTTGGGGAACTAAAGTAAAGGTTATAGTGCATTTTAGGTGCATCCTGAAATTTTACCCAAAAGCCGAATATCCCTAACTTTTCGTGAGTAGTGTAAGTCTATAAGGCAATGAGTCCACTGTTCAGTGAGGTTAGCACTTTCTTAATCAGTAGCTAGTTTTAAATATTCACCTTGCAAATTGTGGTTCCAAAAGCACCTCAAAAGACAATACCTCAGTGCATGCTGTCGGGCGTGTCTACCCTTATTTCTCGGTCTATTCAGGTTTCACTGCGAGCACTTAATATATGCATGTACAAAACAAACATAACAGGCAGGTATGTCTGCTACTACACCAGAGCTAGAATTTCTATGTCCCTTGTTTTGACAGACTGATTTTGCAATCATCTGTCATAATCCCTGACCTAATCTTCCATTCATTGATTCATTCATTCATTACCGATCTGTCCAGGGTGTGTCCTGTCTCTCACCTAAAAACGTTGGGACAGGCTCCAGCCCCCGCAACCCGTAATGGACCATTAAAGATGATAAATGAATTGTGAACTTAGAGGACAAGTACACATTAAGCATTCATTTATGTATTTGTCCTCTCCTTAGGTGATCAGAGAGTACAGCTGTCACCCGGCCGCAGTGCCTGTCTGCTGAGGTCTGCACACACCGAACATGCTAGCAGAGTGGCAGCACAATGATCAGTCATATCCAGCCCTCATTCATCAAGAGACTTTGTAAATCAAAGGATGACGTCAGAGTGGGTTCGAGTCTATATTTAATATTCACATACTGAATATGGAGTATGTTTCAAATCAAAGTCATGTAAATGCATCACTCTCCATTGTCATGGATCCTTCATCTGACAAAAAATATATTTTGCTCATGGCTTTAAAGTAAGCTTTGTCTACAGAACATGTCCATAATTACAGCTTTCTAGCCCAGGATTTACACGGACTCCGGATGCAGTCCGTTGCAGATGTAGTGCGGATGGAGCCTTGCATTTGTCCCTACCAAATCTGTTTGTGTTTTGCAGCAACATGGATGAGCACAGAGTTTGAAATACAAGATCACACGAGAAATATATAAAATAATGTGAGATCTTGAGAAAGATCTGAGAGTGACCGAGATGAACCAATCGCGATCATGTGATAACAACAAGGAAAGTGTGATGTAGCGGCGGTTCCCCACCTAGATTTTTGGGCTCTAAATAAAATGTAAGTAGCCCATTAATTTTAATTCTATTAAGTGTTTGTACGTTAAGTCAAGTTTTTACTTTCTCTGACACAGTGGTGGAGGAGTAGACCTCAGAAAATAACGGACGATCCTTAAATCCTTTTTAATGATCAAATCGCTATTAAATACCGCAAGATACAGAGGGATTTCCTTATGGATTGTATCTGGCATCCATCAAAAATAGACTTGTTGCGTTTCATTAGCGAACTGAATCTGACGAGTGGATTCTTTCCGCAGTGGTCTGGACCAGGTGGGGGTTAGAAAACTGGCGAGAATGGGAACTATTTGCTGCGGAGGCCGTGTCACAGCCATAGCGTACTGCATCCAGAGTGAGTGTAAATCCAGGGTAAGTGTGGCACACATCAACATGCACTGCATGACTATTGCATGAAAAAGAGCAGGGTGAAGAAACTGTACCCCTCAACTCAATTCTATCAGAAATTTGTGCGCACTTGACTTGGTAGATATCCATCATTCATCCAAATGCCAATGCTAATGAAATATTCTGCCTGTCTTTGCCCATGTCGAGTCAGTCCTCAAGGCCTACGTTCTGTTCAGTTGGAAAATGATTCTTCTTTGGTGATGATGATGACAGGGCCAAAGATGAATTCCACCATAAATCACTGCTGGCAGGACATGGAGGGAGTGCTTATTTGGCAGCAGCATACCTAGCCACACTGACAAAACTGCAGAGCCAGATCTTGTGTACAGAGCAGTATGTTAAGACTACAAATTGGCAGCTACAGTTCATTGGACTAAAAGGACAAAATTGGCTCAGGCAAACGATCCAAGAGGCGAAGGAGGAAAAATCTTTGGAAAATAGTTGCTTGTAATTCCATATGAATCAAATAACCACACTTTAAAATTCAACAAGTATTGGAAAGCATGTCAAGGATGGGCAAGAACCATCTGGCAGCTTTTTTTTAAAGACAAAAAAATCTTTACACTGTACTTCTAATTAGGGTACAGTGATATGGACCGGAATTTACATCTTGATTTATTTGGCTGTGATGACATTTACAAAACTCTATTAAATACTTTTTACAATACTGCAGCACATTTATGCCATAAATTAATGTCGCTCTTTTGGACCATCCTGCATATTCCCCTGATCTAAATCCCACTGAGACTATTTGGGGATGGAAGGGAAGGGAAGTGTACAAAAACAGGCATCAGTGTCTGACTGTGGATGCCCTTCATGAGGCCATCTTCACCACGTGGAGCAACGCTCCCACCAGCCTCCTGGAAACACTCGCATCAAGCATGGCTAAAACCAATTTTTGAAGTGATCAACAAGAATGATGGGGCTACTCACTACTGAGTCCTTTTTTGACACTTTTAGTTTTTAGGTTTTTTTTGGTGGGGGGGGGGGCTATGATCTTAAACTTTTGATTAGCCTGTTTGAGTTTAAATGCAGTTTTTGCATTTTGAAGCTTTACTTAAAACCTGGTAACAATCCACCTGGTAACAATGTGAACACTTGTAGTCCCCCCCAGTTTTAAGATTTTGATCAGGAGTGTATTATCACAGGACATGGGAGACCTGGGCCTGGCGCACCCACCTGTCATTCAAACTTGTCTGTGAAACTGTGAAAGAGCGAGCTGTTCCTCCAGCAGATCTTGCTTGACCTGAGGTCTGTTAATGTTCCTTCTGCTGAATGCAAAATTGTTGTGTGAGGGGAGGCTGAAAAGGTCATAGGCTGAAAAGTTCATAGTGGTCAAATTTGACCAAATTGTAGTGGTCTGGACAGGTCTGCAGCCCCTGCCCATGCTTTGTGCTTCAGTTCTGACCCATTTATCATGTTTGGTGTGTTTACCCTCTGTGTTTGTACAGCCCCGCCTGTCCTGTGCTGCCTGATGGCCTTGATGGTGCTCACCTGTTCAGTTTTGTCCTGATTGCTCCTCTGTCTATATATGTGCATTTTCGTTTCGTTTCGTGTTTGTTGCTGCATTCTAGTGTTCACTTCGTCAGCCTCTGCACCATGGAGTGTGGGTTATTGTTATTTTTCCACGCTGTCTGGATTAAAACGTTCTCATTATTCCCGCCCACGTGCAGTATTTATTTCCATACTCCACTTTATAATAGAGTATGGTTTACCAGATTAGCCTGGCGAGTGGGTCCTTTCCTCCTTTGCGCAGGAGGGGTAAAGGCAAACATGACGGAAGAATGCAGCCAGTAACAGACCCAGCGGGTGAGTCTGGTAGGAGCAGGACGCCAGCATACCTGGACTCAGCAGGCAGACGGAGGTTGGCAGCCGCTGCTCCCAGTGTGGATGAACTTTGGGCGGCCCAGTTTATCCAAGACTTTGTCTTGGATGCTCGCACCTCCCGCACTCCAGAGGAAGCCCTAGAGAGTCTGGACACAGTACCTGGGATAGTGGAGGTGCATCCCGGTCCGGAGAACTACCCCAAGCTGACGGGAATGCTGGCCACCGTCTCCAACCTTTGTAGGCCATATTGCGGGCTGGTGAGGAATTTAACTGAGACACTGGAGTTTGTGCCAACAAATAAATGCCCCCTGGCTCCAGCACTTTTTGCTCCTGCTCCAGTGTGCCTCTCCCCAGGTCCACAGCCTTTTCACAGGGTGGAGGAGAGCACTCCAGATGAGACCAGATGAAAAACAGCGTCCCCTGACTCTGACATCATCCTCATCTGTACACTACTTGCCAGTCCCGCCAGTCACGTCTTGAGCTAGAGGAGAGATTGCTATTAATGACAAAACCTGTGCCGATGACAGAGCATCCCCTGGTTTCGGCATTACAGGACTCAGTGCCATCTGTGAGACGTTCTTTGGCTCCGGTACAGTGGTCCTGGGACTCTGGAAGACCACCTGACCTGTTTTGGACTTTGCTGTGGGGGCAGGTCCACAGTTTGTTTGAGGAGAATGGCCAGACTGGCTCAAGCTCACATCAGTGCAACAGGAAATAATTTTAACTGCGATATACAGAAGATCACCTCTGAAGGAACAACACACACGAGCCTTCAAGCAAATGGCCTACAGTAACAGAAGATCTCACTCCTGCCAGCTAGGAACAGGAAACTGAGTCAATAATTCATACAGATTCACCAAAATTAGACATTAGAAGACTGGAAAAACATTGCCTGATCCTAATCTGAATTTTTGCTGCAACAACAGGGTGGCAGGGTCTGATTATGGCATAAACAACATGAAAAAATGGATGCATGCATGGAGCATCAAGCCTTTGTCAACAGAGTATGGAGGGCTTTATCGTATTGATGTCACAATTCAACAATCTGACCCGTTGTCACACATTACACTGTAATGGTAAGTGTTGGAGAAGAGCTGCACAAATCTGACAGTTCAGAAATGGAAACACAAGCATCAAAGTATTGTATACTGATGTAAAGAGTTGAGGCAAATTCTATTTCTTTTAAGAAATATAATATATTTAAAAATGCTGACTTATTGCCCAGTGAGGAAGTTTATAATTAGCTTTACAACCTAATTATGGAGGAAGAATTGCTGTTTTAGTACTGTGGCTTTCTTGTTTGTAAGCTAGCAGAGGATGAGCCTAATGGCTTTTTATTTGGGAAAAGTCAGCAGGAGGCCAGCACCCCTGGATGGCTCCGTACAAAACCTACAAGAGACCCCATTGAGTCAAGTTCATAGTGGAGCCGACCATGAACTTCCTCGTGACAAGCACTGTTTGTCCCTGAGCCATTGCCATCAACTGTGTGACAGTGGAGTTTTATCAATTATCCATTGAAGAAACAGATGGAGGAAATGTTGAAGGAAGACAGGAATTGGGGAAATAAAGACAGGCGGACTCTGGGGCTCTGGAGAGACAATGCACTCATTCATTTTTAAAGTGAAAACAGTGAGATACACAAGTGCTCCATCGAACTGTGCGACACCCCCCACCACATTCCCTTGGGGTGCTTCACATTCTCCAGAAACAGACCGCACACATTAGCAATTCATCACAGTCTGCAATAAAAAGTAAGAACAGTTTTTTCAAACAAATTATTTTCAAAAAAAGGGGAAAATAGGCCCAATTTATATTCTTGGGGCACAAAAGTAAATTCCATGGCGATTACATTTGGAGAATGAGTTTCTGCTGACACTCCGGCGCCAACCTTTTTTTCTGTCCGCCTCCCTCTGACATACATGAATACACTGGCACGATGATGGAGATGCATATTCGCCTGTGCATAACGCTTTTCAGTTCGGTGCATAATATGTAACCTTGACCTAAACTCAATTCATTTTTTGATTATTTTGAGAACCTTTTAGTACAGAAGAGAATGAGACAGGAAACCTTAAATCAGACAGAGAGAGACAGAGAGAGAGAGCGAGAGAAAGAGCACAAAGGCTGAACTTGGATTTAAATCCCACATGTTGCATTAGACATACGTACACTCTAAAATCCAATATTTAACCTTAGATAAGACATACAAATTGCTTGCCCTGAAAATAACTAACTGTACAAGCACATGCTTATTTGAAGCATACAGTTTACTTTACACTTTACTTATTTTTTTTTCTAGGCAATTGATTTGCATGCTTTTTCTAAGGTTAATTAGTTGGATTTTACAATGTATGTACCTTTGGTATCAAATTAGAAGTCTGAAAATGATACATCGCCACAGTCAACTGTGAGAATTAGAAGAATTAACACAGAATATGCTGAAGACAAATAAGGAAAGGTCATATTCATAAATTAAAAATCAGATTATGATGCATAAATATTGTATTTTCAAATTTGAAGTAGCACGTATAAACAGAGTTCATTCAGTCGTGATGGGAGACTGCTCAAAATGGTTGCTAGTAGGGGTGAAAATAATGAAGGACCCAACGATACAATATGTATCACGATATTTGGCTCCCAATGCAATGCTATCATGATATTACGATTCCTTTTTTCTCCTTCTTTTTTCTTCCCCTTGTCCTGTCAGACAGCTACATGAGCAGAACAGAAATCTGCTTCCCTTATTGTGCCAAACAGATTTACTTTGCCAAAAGGAGCTTTATACAGTATATATATATATATATATACAGTATATATATATATATATATATATATATATGTACTGTAAATTGCTATAAACTCCTCTTGTAATAACTTTTAATACTTTATTTAAATTGCTCCACCCATGAAGGACCTGACGAGGGGGAATAGGGAAAGGAGGGGTGGGAAGGGGGAAAGAAAAGGGAGAGGAACAGACAAAGAAGACAAACAAACAACTGAAACAAACAGAAGACAGACTGCTTCTTCCACTGAAGAGGTCTCAACACGAGTCTGGTATTTGCATCTGTTAAAGGAAAGACATATGTGTGTGTGCATACGTGTGCATGTGTATGACAGCGCGTGCAAAATAAGTGTGTGCATGTGAGTGGTTTGTCAGGAAACATACGAAGAGGGCGGCCGGTCACAGCAACACCCCCCCACCCCCCCGAAACCCCGAGCAAGCAGGACAATACCACGAACCCCCACACAGCACAAATGTCCAAGCCCCAGGACAGCCAGGCAACCGCCCCAGGAGGGACGGCTGAGGGAGGTCGGGACGCCGGGACGCTAAGCGGCCAGCACGGCGGCCCCAGACTGGCCAACCCCCGCCCCCTGTGCCCCAGGCGCCGGGAGGCCAGCGTCCCCATCCCCTGGGCCAGAGATCGGCCCGTGCCCCTGTCGCAAGCCCCCCCAAACACCCCTACAGCGGGCTCCCCCCCATCCCAGCACCACCGCCGCAAACCCTGGGAATCCCCATGCCCAAAGAAGGTGGCAGCAAGGCACAGGGGCCCCGCAGGTCTGTCCCCCCATCCCAGGGAGCCCACACAGCCAAGAGGCGCTACCCCCTCAATCCAGCACCTCTCGACCTCCTTATGATTACGAATCCTTAAGTATTGTGATACAATAAATTATATGTATAATTAATAAAAGATGGGTACGTGTATTTAGGGATCAGTGCATCATCGTGAGTGTCAAGTATTGTGATACTACACCGAATCAGCCTTTTGCCCCACCCCTAGCACCATCTAAAGGACTAATAAAAAAGTAGTTTTTATTATTAAAAGTAGTTTTTATTATTCTGGTACCTAAATAGGTAAGTTTGTATTTTTAACATTTATTGATAACTTCAATAAATTATCACGATACTGTGCCTCTGAACTGATACAGTATCACCACCACAAAGTATCGTACACCACAAAGTATCGTGATAATACGAAGCATCAGTTTTTTTTCCCACCCCTGGTTGCTAGTTTAATTTCCCCAGCTGTCATATTATAAGCCAGTCATTTGAAGAGGTGTTATTCATACGATATTGGAAAACTGCCACCACTACAACAGGGCAGCGCAAGAAATGCTCTGCTCCATCCTTGAGGGCCAGTCAGCAAGTGACTGGCTGGCAGCATCCTGGAAGCAGGAGTGAGAGTCATCTGAGCTCCTCACGTATTCACTGTTACATCTGGGACCCGGCTGCATCTGGGATGTTATGGGTTTGATCAGTCATCATTATTATGGATACAGAGTTATTTAAACAAGCAGTCACATAACGTTTTCTTAAATGGTTGCTACTCAGATGTCAGAGCTGTTGGGTGTGAAATGCTCCAAGGATGTTACCTTGGGCCACAACTTTATATTATTTTTTTGACTAATAGTTTGCCGCTTGCTTTAAATAATGCCTAAATTGCAATGTATGCAGATTATATTTATCTGTGTTATATTCCATTATAGTTTGAAGAATAGGATTTAGTATATAGATGGAGTGCATATTAGACAAGTTCAGGAGACCAAGCTCTTGGGTATAATCTTAGAGAGTGTTTCGACTTGGACAAAGCAAATCAGTAAGACAGTTGCCAGTATGGAAATGGGATTTCCACATTAAAAGATATACTAATCTTCTGTCTCAAAAAGACAGATTAGACAAAAATACAATTAATCCAAGCTTTGGTTTTGTTATATTTGGATTACTGCCCAGCAATTTGGCCTACCGGAGTGGTGGCCTAGATGTAGAATATCCACCCCACAACCGGGAGGCCGTGGGTTCAAATCCCGGCCGGGTGATGCCAAAGACCATATAAAAAAGCTACTTCCTCCCTTCTAGTTTGGTGCTCAGCAAAAATAGGATGGAGAAAGGAAAGTTGGGTACCCAGCCACAGGGGATGCACAAGCCAGTGTAGTCCCTGTGCCGATCACAAGCCCGAATAAATGGGCAGGGTTGCATCAGGAAGAGCATCCGCCGTAAAAATCCTTGCCAAATCAACAGGCGTATCATTGCAATATAAGGAGATGATACACTGTGGTGACCCTGAAAGGGAACAGCCAAAAGACAAAAAAAAAAAAAAAAATGGCCTAATGGTACACAGAATCATACCAGGAAACTCCAAATGTGAACAGAGAAGGATGTAGAGTACTGTATTGTGAACACAGACAAACCACTGTGTGAATGAACAGACATCTTGGCTGGTTAAAAATAGACTGCTTTATTCATTCCTTGTATTCTTTAGAAATATCATTTCTTAAAAACCCAGCTATACTGTACAAATATTTATCTTTCTGTTCAAACACACATATTCTATGAGTCAGGCAACTGAATTATTAAAAAAATTAAAAGAACATTTTCTTTAGCAGGATTGTGAACAGACAATGATTTGAAGAAAAATCTTACGTTACATTTGCATGCTTGAGATGTTGCTCTGATTATAGTAAATGCTGTATATTACATAATGTACCCATACTGAGAAAAGATGGTAACAAAGTTATAATTTTATATAGTTAACATTTTATTGAAAGGAGCTTGTAATGTAGTATACTATACATGTATGTTTTTTTAGTTTATCTTGTGTTAGTGTTTATATGTTTTATGTGTTTATGTATAATGGTACGCACTTATTTTAACATTGTTGAGGACCTCAGGAAGAATAGCTACATTTTATCAGCTAATGAGGATCCTAATAAACAAACAGACTGTGTCTGACAGTTAATCACCTATGATTTTTATCTAAGAGGGAGAATAATCTGAGGTTTATTCATCTAACACAGGGAACAACAAAGAAGTTGTCATAAAAGAAACTGGTGACATTCAAGCTTAGGGTTAAAGACACAGCATTGTATACAATAACAAATTCAACAAAGCGATGGGATCTCAGCTTGCCACCCAGTCTCACAAAAAGTTTCAAATTTACCCATTTCAAAGTGTGTATAGAGATGGAAAAAGTGTCTTTTTCCATGTTACACATTTTGCAAGGGTGACGAAATTGGAAAAAGCTACACTCACAAATACCCTTATGGACAGCTGCGAACACTGTACGAATGATTTTTGGACCATTTCATATGGCCTTCTTAAGGTGGCTTTAGGAGAATCCAGCATTCACAGACCATTCGTAAGTTCATGGCCAGGTCAATGGTTTTGTCCAAGATTTCTACAAGCACCCCACAAAAACCCCTCATCCTAGGGCGGTTGTCTATGCCATAGGAACAACATCAGAACTATGTAAGATGTTGGACGTAAGAAAGCCTCAAGAACACCTTAAGTTGTTCTTGAGTTTTTTGAATTTTGATTGGACTGATCCTTTAAAAATCTTAAGAAATAGCCCTGTCTACATTCCACCTGGTCATCCAAAGGACATTCTACTGGCCACATCTTTCTACACATGCCTCTCTTCATTCAGACATATATATACTCTCATATAAAATAAAGTGCTTCATTCATCCAAATAGTTCCCCATTATCCCCATACTTCCCTTTCAGTGGCTGTGTTAATGTATCAGGGTTGAGTAGCTACATCTGGCCGACGTCGCTTTAGTTGGACCTTGACCGCGCTCTTTATCTGAGGCTGGCCAGTGACCCGCATGCTCGTTAGCATTTTAACAGTAGCTTGAGATTGCCACCCTTCATTAAACTGCTAAGATGAAGAGGAGAAGGAAAAGGGTGGGTAGAGTGGGGGGCAATTACATGGACCTCTGCTGCTTGTTGCCTTGTGCCCAGTCCACAAATTCATTTGCTTTGGTCTATCCACTCAGGTGCATTATGAGCACATCTGGATACCAGACAAACTGTGGTAGGTAGCATGGGAATCATTTTCTCGTTGTTAATCATTTCTGATCTTTATATGTATAAACTGTATGAACAGTTTTTCTCTTCAAAAAGGAAAAGATTCTAGGATGGCTGTCTGTTTCATTATTGGAGAAAATAATTGCGTGGCCAATTGGTATTGAATTTGAATAAAGAAATCTGTAGACTTTGGTCTGACTTGGATCAATTGTACCATTTGGAATACAAAACACAATTAAGAAGATTCGAAAAAGGTGGCCCAAGCAGTTTATCCTCCATTGAATGATAATATATGGCAAGTTTTTCAATACCTTGCAAAAAAACTTCCAAATTAATCTGGATATCTGGCCAAGCTGCATTTGTTAACTTCCAAAAGTTTAAAAGTTCAGCATGAGCTCCTGGAAGCTCACCTCAGCATGCCCACAACATTACCAGCATGCATTGTGAGACGTCACACACACAATGAGGTGGAAGAGAACACATCAATCCACTCAGGACGTGGTGCTGAACTGTTTAAACCAGTGGTTGTTCATGTCAAATAACAACAGATCCATTAACTACACCTACTATTTCTGGCCTCAAATGATGTTACAAGAACAATTTTTTAGTTTGTTAGATATCAGACAAAGTTTACTCACAATCTGCCATGCTGTCCAACAATGAAACTTGGTGAAAGACCAATCAGGTGCAGCCTTTGTGTTCTCAACAGGAGGGCAAATGAGAGTCTTTCTTGTGGGACAGAGCTCTGTGACTATTGTGTTTTCACAGTGTCAATTATTTTTTGTCTCTCCATCTGATTACAAGTTACATGGGTTGGTGGCTCAGGATGTAGGGCAGGTCATCCGATAACCAGAGGGTTGGTGGTTCGAATCCCACACTGCCCAGCCATTATGCCATTGTCCTTGGCCAAGACACTTTACTCACCTCACCTCCAGTGTGTGAGATACTGGTGAATGAATGGTAGTGGTCAGAGAGATTGGCAGCCATGTTTCTGTCAGTGTGTGCAGCTGTGGCTACAGAGGTAGTTTACCAAAGCAGGTGATATGCAGGTTGTCCATAAAGTCCCTTTACAAAAGCAAATGAATAGACAAATCTGAGGAAATTATTACAAAATGAGGAGTAGATACTGAAGGGGTTTCTTTTTTGCCTCATTTAATACACCTCTATATGGGCACCATTAGTTGCACGAAGCACATCAAGATGGTACTCGATTTCTTGCCATGTTCACTGTAGCATAGCCTCATCAATGATGGCAATGGCATCGGTGATCTTTTGCTTCAGGTCGTTGATGTCCCGTATCTTTGTTTAATACACAATATCTTTATCTTTATCTTTAATATCTTCTATATGTGCTGTTTTTCTTTTCGTATCTTCTTGTCTACCCCAGGGACTACAGATGGAAATTAGTGAGAACACTATAATCTGGTACAGAGCATCTTTACCCTGTGTTTAATGTTTTTTCTGTACACTGTCTCTGACAAATAAACCAGTAAACTAACCTAAACATAACCCCATAGAAAGAAGTCCAGGGGAGTGATATCTGGTGAATGAGGTGGCCAGGGAATTGGGCCATCCCTTCCAATCTACCGGTCTGGAAATGTTTGATTTAGGAAGACACAAACACTGAAATACACAAATGCAATGTGATTAAAAATGCTGATAACCACTGAGTACATAGAACAAATCTGATTAACATACTGCATCTCATCAATTGCTTTTATAATAAATTTTTTAAATTGTTAAGAGACTTTGTGACATCCTGTATTTGTTAAATCTCATCCCAAAAATAACTTCAATGCCATGCGGTAAAAGTGATTATGTTCTCCCATGAATTTTCAGTTTGTGGACGAGTACGTCATCAACCCCGGTGCAAAACTGATTTGTCCTCACAGGCGTCATGATAGGAATGTGCCTTTGATCATGCGCACCTGTCTCTTAAAGGTGAGGGGAATACTAAGTCTGATTGGTTTGCTGCATGTTACATCAAAAACAAACCTCTGAATAATTAAGAGAGTCCCAACAGCCCCTTTGGGTGGTGCCAAGTCTGTTTTCTTTTTATACTGCTGCAGTAGCAAAATGGACCTGGACACTCCTATAAATAGGGTTTGCGCTTTAGACAATCGTCTGTTGATTAGACTGTCACAATACAGTCCATAGTGTAAGTGTCTATATTCCATTGGACAGACATAAGCATGTGTGTGCATGTGGCAGGGGTTCTGTGCATCTGCTTGGTAAAGGTTGTATCTCATGGCACAATAAATGCAGATGAATGTTGTGATTTTTTGATTTGCCAACTTTTCAGATGAATGTTCATGAAAATCTGGGTTTACCTCTGTCATTGATGAAATTTAGTGACATTTAGCAATGTTTTGTGACAATTAACAACATTTGTGCAAATATTTGTGAAAGACAGTTAGCGAGGATTAGCAAATGTTAGTGACAATGTTAGCAACAGTGTTTGTGACAGTTAGCAACTATCTGCCACTCTTTTGCCATTGTTAGGGAACATTTGGGACCTTTTGCCAACTCCAGGTAAAATACCAGGTGAATGTCAGGCGAATCTTGAACCCAACCCTATAACGGGGTGAACAAACCCTCCCCAGTATTTAGATTTTAAGGGTCTGTAAAGCTTTAAAGGTCTGTAAAGGTCTGTAAACGCTAGCATACACCGTATTTCCACAAAATGCTTTGATAAAAATTGAAAATTTCTGTTTGTTTGGTTTACATTTTCTGTGGAAAGGTGTGTCGTGTTAAAATCTCTTTAAGAACTAAAGCCTTCCTTCTGTCTGTGCACCTGTCCATTGTCATTTTCCTTCTCCTCATTTCTAAGAGCTCTTTTGTTATTTCAACGTTCTCTTTTTGATCTTCACACAGCAGTTTTCTCCCCCCTTTCAAGCTTCCTCTTTCTTCCATATTTTGAACAATTGCTATAATTGGGCTCTGATAGAAATGGCAGCCTGTTATCTAATGACAGGACTTGAATAGTTGAGTAGAGTTGATGTTCACACAACTCCATCTGCATCCTCTCCCAGTTCTCTTGAATTATGGGGTGCAACCACAACAAGAGGCTATCTTTGGTAACAGTCATTACTGTTATTCCCCCACAAACCTAAAAGGGTATAATCAAGACACATTTAAACATGTACTTGCACACTAGAGTCATTTATACATACAGATACATTCTGCACTGAGAACTGTGAGCATAATTTTTTATAAGTGTGAATTTAAATTGACTGATGTGTATTCCAGCAAGGAATTGGACCAACAGAATTAAGAGAGTGGAGTTCTTTAGATGTGTGATAATCCACTGCCGAGAGCCCTAGGCCTCTGGGACTGAAAGAGCAGTGGGAGAGGGAGAAAAAGCGATAAAGATATAGGATGTAGTGGGCGACTAGAAGATAAAAGAGATGGTATAAGACCACGAGACAAAGAAAAGTGGTGGAAGCAAAAAAGAGAGATCGGGAATCATCGAAACAGAAACGAGAAAGAATTACAGTTAGAGAGCAGCAAGATGAAGATAATGGGGACAGATTTGGGATTTACAACCAAGGGAAACAAGAGACTAAGGCATTAGAATGAATAAAGGGCAATGTGATTGGGAGTGCAAAGGCTTTTTTGGGGACAGTAATCAATGAAGGCAAAGGACTGAGACGGCCTTTTCGCCTTCAGATCTGTCCATTGATTTCTGCAGCTTACCAGGGACAACGCCGTGCGATCCAGTGGGTGTGCCGGCAGCAGAATCTCAAGCTAACCTGTCTCTAAATAATCAGTCCTGATCTTCAAGGGGAAAACTGATTGGGTTCACAGCCTCACGTAGGCATTTTCTGTAAGTCCCTGAGGCGAGCTGACAAACAACAGGCTTGGAGTGTTCTTTTGATTCTCCAAAGTCTGAATGTAACATAAGTGTGTGTCAATCATACACACTGTCTATTTTCAAATTAGAACAACTATGCTATGGAAGAAAAAGGCTCTTTGCTGAATTTTGGATTTAGATTGACACTGTGGTTTTAAAAGTAACAAGTAAAAATAAGAGCGGTAGCTGCTATATAAAAGTCTCATGGCCTTGTGATATCCTTTGAGAAGCCTGATGTGCTGCAATGCAAGGCTTTTTAGTTTGTTAGAAGCAAATCTGATTCTAGTCATGAACTAAAGCGTAAAAACACAAACACAACGTCACCTTCCAGCACACCCTTCAAAGGAATGGCAAGCCTTTAAGGAAGAATTAAGTAAAAGTAGTGTGCATTGTATTAAATGAATTAAATTAAATTAAAAAATAATTAAAGACTTTTTTCAAATTTTCTGTAAAATGTAATTCTAAACAAATAGTGAGGAATAAATTAGGACACCCCCCCAACTTTTTTAGGACACCCCCACATTCATTCCAATTTAAAATGGCTAAAACAAATGTTAAAAAGTGCAAATAAAAACAAAAACAAGGTTAGACATAGATATGTGAACATTTCTTAAAGCAGACGGACAGTGACATTTTTTTATTGAACCAATCAACAGATTGTATGAAAATATTCTATTCTGTCTATTCCCGCGATTTAATATGTGTCACCAGCTTCAATAAATGACCTTATTTGCTCATAGCTCAGCCTTCACTTAGTGAGGCTGCAGTACCGCCATCTCTCGATAGGTGCGGGCATTGGTGACGTCACAACAGCAATACATAGTAAATGGCAGAACGAGAGCAAAGTGATTCGGACAGCGATTATTTTCTCGAGTTTGACGACCTCAATATAAATGATGACACTGAAAATGAAGAATCCGATGATGAAGTAGTTTTGGGTGGTGCTGAGGGGGTATTCAGCCTTATTTGTGGGAAAGAAGTGAGGGTTATGTTGCCTGCCTGTGCGGTGAGCCTCATCAGAGAAACATTCCCATCTGATCACTACAAGGGATTTTGCCTACCAAGATTAGATTTGTGAACAATGATATGTAAATAAAGTTTTGTAAAATCATATATTGAGTTTATTAATGTTCATGTCAATGTTATAATTCTCATAGTTCAGCATTCATCAAAGTCGCATGTCATATACATTTGAATAATTTGAACACACTAAATTCTTCTCAATTTGAAAAGAAATATTACATACTATACCACCTTTGTATGAACGTTTGAAAACACAGCAGAAATATACAAAGAAATACAAAAATCAATGGAGTATCACTACAGATTAAGAAAATAACTAGTTTCCAGATATAGCAATTATTATATTCCAATAAATAACATTTCACAGTTATAATGGACACCATTTTATGGTAGAAAATTGGGGTTCCATTTTTAAAAGCACATTTCTCTTACAATCTTAGGCTTATATTTATTTTTCTTAGCAAATATGTTGCTTCCCTAAAAATTGAAAGCTGAACTGTCATTGGTAATTACCTCCGCCAGGCCGAAAAGGCCAGGAGGAGGTTATGTTTTTGCCGGGGTTTGTTTGTCTGTTTGTCAACTCCGCGTTCAACGTTTTAGGCACAAAAGCACGCGCAAAACACTGGTGGCCTGGGCCCGCCAGCGTGCCTCTGTTTGCGTGACGCTGCAAAACCTGACACGGGCACCTGTCCGCCGCCGCATTATTTCCCAGAAATAATTTGATTTTGAAAATCATCCATTGCTTGGAATTCATTTAAAATGTTTAGTAAACATTTGCAGTGAATATTAAAAATACAAAACTTACCCTGTTTACTTCTCGTTTTCTGACAGCTGATCGCATCGGTAGATCACCGTGGCTTTTCACGCCACTGTCACTGACACTTGTCTCAGTCAGACTTGGGAATCGCGGGATATATAGTTGGAATAGCCGTTTTCTTTATCACCAATCTTTTTGCAAATTGCATCTTATTCTCGAAATCGCTGTCAACGAAATGTCTACTGCACATGTAGGGCGCTAACGAGGTGCAGGTGTGCGCGCAGCTGAGGCAGATGCCTGGTTACGGTGAGCCGTGACACCTGCAAAATATATGTGGACAAGAAAGACTGACAAACCTGGGTACTATTTCACTGGAGTCTGCTTTAATACAGAAGCTGAAGCAATAGGGAACACTGTATGTCTCTGTAATTGAGAACTTTGCTTCTAAAAAACACAGGAGGATGGACTTCCAATATAAGTAACCGTTGAGTTAAACTGTCTTTCTTCAGCATGTTTTTTCCCCCTAACCGTTCTTATGATCATGAAAATATTTGGTAATTCCGAGAAATATCCGTAATCGCCGATTTTAAAACGTAAACATCAAGTGTTGCATGAAGCAAAACACAGCAGGACCATCGCACCTGTAGACAACACAACGCCAAACCATATTAATTCGATTCCTGAAATCCTAATCTTCATAAATAATCTATTTGTAATCCACAAGTATTCCGAGAAATATCCGTAATCGCCGATTTTAAGACATAAACAAGTGTTGCATGAAGCAAAACACAGCACTGGCCGCCGACCGTGTGCGTGTGTTTGCTGGTGGTGACGTCACACAGTCAGTGGCCATCTTAGCCGCTGATCGCTTGGCTGGGTCAGACAGCTCTGCACGACAGCGTACTTCAAGAGCGCATTGTCACCTTATGCAACATTTGTTGACACCAAAACATGTGCGGTTCGACTTAGCTCGTCTCAGACAACAATTTGAGATAAGAATTAGCGATATTGAATTTTCGTCTGTCCGTCTGCTTTAATAAAGAACTGAATATTTAATGGGGTGTCCTAATTTTTTCACAACCACACACACACACATACAGTATATAATTTGCAGTACTAAGTTATCAACAAATGACACAATGTAAGAATTATATAAAAATCTCAAAGATTTAAGTTCACTGCAATTTTGATTGATATGGGGGAACAGGATAATCACCAGCTTGGGCTAAACTACTCGTTTAATCTTGACAGTGCATTACTGCCATATGTGCCCAACATACCTCTGAGACTCAGAAGCATCAGAGAGCAGATGCCTTTGAATACAGAAACAGTGATGATCTGTGATGTTTCTATCACTTTCATGCAGGCTGCTGCAGAACAAATCCCCTGTATCTCACAGTAGCGGTGCTCCATTGCAAAGTCCCAATTATGAGAAGAAAGAGGGACTAAGTAGACAACTATCTTACTTATACCATTCAGGAGGATAGATGGACTGTATTCTATAATGTAAAACCTCAATGAAATCCTTGCAAATGGTAATATCAGAAAGAAAAACAATCAAGGTATGTACAGTATAATGTATAAACAGTGCGCACGCACAAACACATGGCGTACACTGAATTTCATGCACACAGTGGTATGTACAAAAACCGGAGTGGTGGCCTAGAGGTAGAGCATCCACCCCACAACTGGGAGGTCGTGGGTTCAAATCCTGGTCAGGTCATGCCAAAGACCATATAAAAATGGAACTTACTGCCACTGAGCTTGGTACTCAGCAAAAATAGAACGGACAAAGGAAATGTTGGTTACCCCGCTTACAGGGGGTACACAAACCAGTGTACTCCCTATGCTGGTCCCAAGCCCGGATAAAATGGGCAGGGTTGCATCAGGAAGGACATCCAGCGTAAAACTCAGCTCCAACCTATATGGATATGGCAGATACACATTGGTGTCTGCTGCAGTGACCCCACCAGAACGAGGGAATAGCTAGAAGAAGTAGGATGTATAAAAATAAATGTGATGCCAGAATCTATGGGCCGAGCCACAAAGATTTTACCTGCAGTGAGAAGTTGTGGGCTCGCCACAAAATTCTGTTTGATTTCATCAGGTGGGTCTGTTAAACTACAAAACAGCTGAAACACAAAATGTGTAAGTAGAAATAACATTTCTAGTTAAGTTAAAAGTTGTCTATCAATTAATTGTTGCAACACATGATTATTATTATGTGATTTAGCTCCATAACCCGGATTATTGAGCGCAGTGAAACCCGATGAATAATAACTAATATCCCTTCTTCCCTCATGGACCACAGCCAACAATGCTGTAAGCTGAATCCTGTTTCTGTAAATGTGAAATTTAAGATAATAAAATTTGCCAGAGACTATACAGTTGACTCATGAGACAACGTGCACAAATCCATCTCTTGTAGGAGGAATTCTGGTCAGCATAATGTACTTTTGATTTCATCGAACCCCTACTCCAGCTCAATATGTGCTGTGAGGCAGAGGACAGGCATCCCTGCAGGTGAACCCCGGTAGCTGCAGCAAAGACATTTGTGTACACACAGCTGTCTCAGAGTGAGAAATGTTTCCATCGTCTAAAATATCTGTTTGGAGACTACAATCTGGAAAAAAGAGGCTTTTATATTGTGCAGCTCTGTGTGTTCCACCTGGTTATCGTGCGTAATTTGGATTCTGACACTGACGGATTTGGTTTGTAATTAGTATAAATTCAACTGTAAGATGTGAGTGGTATTCAGTGGTGTTTATTTACTTTATTTACTTACTAAAGTCACATCTGTCTGTCTGTCCCTCATGTGCTGATTGCCGAGAGCTTTCTTTTACAGCATTTTTTTGTGTGTACCAGCACTGCTCTATCAGCAGTGATCTGCCTTGACTTTTAACTTTAATGCCAGACCATTTTATTTTATTTTATTTTATTTCTGCACATATGTATTTATCAGATTTTGTGAGTATGCCAGCTTTCAGTATGAAAATTGCACAATCCTTTATACATGAAGCCCCAGAACCACTGTGTATGCATGTCTTTTTCTTGACCACTTAAAGACTTGGTTTTGTCTTGGTACACTTTGGTCTCGATCTGGGTTTGACATCAATACTACCTCTATGTCACTCTCTGTTGAGCTTAACCTTATCCTTAAACCTATTAATTGTACAACTGTCTCAGAAAAAATAGTTTGTGGCAACTATCAGAAAGTATAAAGAGTAAAAATTTGCCCAAGTTTTCAGCCATGTTTTCAGGCAATTCTCATTTGTCTTCAAGGATTCTTTTATCACAAAAGCGTAGGAGCTGTCAGTAGTGCAGTGTTACAAAGAAAACAAATGAACATTCATAGTTTGATAATGAACCATAGTGATAAAACCATGATAATTCATAGTTTTCTTTTAGCTTGTATTTCATTATAACTATACGTATTTCCACTTCAAGAATTTTTCCAGGGGGAACTAGGAACTACCACCTGTTCAGGGCAGTGGTTTTCAGCCCGGCCATTTGCGAGAGATCATAGCGGGGTTACAAGGCTTTGTCTGGTCTGAGATTGTGAAATTATAATTATGTACAATAAAAAAATTATAATAACACACCCAATTGGATAATCAAAATCTATATAAACTCAGTTAAAACATATCTTTGGGCCACAAAGATATGTGTGGGTTTACTCCGGGGCTCCACTTTCCTCCCACAAACCAAGCACATGCATCTTAGGTTAATTGGTGACTCTAAATTGTCCCTAGGTCTAATAGGCCCTTAGAATAGAGGGTTAGTGTAGCTACTAGTGAAGCGCTTTGAGTGGTCTTTGTGATTAGAAAAAGTGCTATATACTGTAAGTACAGTTCCTTATCTTTATGTAGTACTAGATAGGCTATATATCTGATACATAGTATGACTTGAGTGAGAGAGGTCAGATAAGAGTTCATGAGACGTTTTTACATCTGTGCAAGTGAAGGGTCCTGATGTTGCTTAGTTCCATTATCAGCATTCATGCTATCAGCTACTGCTAAAACAGATCTCTGTAATTCTGTCTTTTGGATCTCACCTCATAGCTGTTTTACAGAGACGAGTGGTCTAAATTAAAAACAATGTAATTATTATGGAAAAAAAAAACTGATTCAGCATATTTTCCAATTCTTGACTCAAAAATATGAATCTAGTCTTGATATGTTTATGACTGACGTGTTTACGTTGAGTTCATTTCTGCAAAGCAGCTTGGTTTTCTTTGTCTCCATTCTGGCTAGCTTCACCGTCACAGATCCCGTCCTGGCTCACGCTTCATCCCCTTCAGTGGGTACAGCTGCTCGGCACAGCTAAACAGCTGTCACCTCAGCATTATCATAATCCCTGTCCCTCTGTCTCACCTCCTCCACTTCCCTGTAGCTTTATGCCATTTGTTTTTTCACTTTGTTGCATATGCCACGTGGCCAACTTTTTTTTTTCCTGCTACCGCAACTTTTGAGTCAAACACTTAACCGGCAAAACAAAGTTTAAAAGTGCACATCATTAACAAGCTATTAACAATCAAGTGATACTGGAAATTGTTTTCATAATGAGAGCTAAAGTTGATATGTGAGTAAGTGGAGCAGTGATCGCAACATTAAACACAGTGGAAAGACTTCCAAGGTCTAATTTGGGGAAATGTATTCTGCATGCCTCTCTAATTACATGAAGGGGGAGATGTTATTTATCCACACATTATCATACATAGTGCTTTCCCTTCATTCAAGGCATCCAAGGTTTCAAGTACAGTTTTCCTGAGTGTTGTGCATAAACCTTCATGTGTAAATGAGCTGTGAAGGAGCGGCAGTTATTTGTTCCGTGGTTGTCATTTAGCGTGTTTCCAGTTGTGCTGACTCTCAAGGAGACGGAAGGCCTTTGCCACAACATTTGTCTACCTTGTCATTAGGTACTGCTAATGTTATTTTATAGGGCAGTGTTTACTCCCCTGGAAATGAACAGGGTTATTACCATACCATGAGTCACACCCAGAGGGATATATTATGGAAAATACAAAACCGAATAGAAATGGGTTATCAGCATAAACAGTTGGATGATAAAAAAAAAAAAAACAATCTCAATAGAGTGAAACTTGCCTGGATTGAAGAATAATCACATTTAACCCCTCTATTCTTAGTAAGGCATCCTCCAAACTGTTCACTGGGCTTATACTGATCATCAGACATGCAGCTGCACTTTCACTGATTACAGATTCATTTTATGCTTGATCAATATTGGCTGTTGATGGTGACCACTTAACCTGAATTGATTTCAATTACACTTTTACATTTGATTTCCCTCCAATCAATGTGAGAGTATGCTAATTATGCTTAGCGTGCAGTAGTAATAGTAGAAGCAGCAGTCACAGAAGTGGTGAATATAACAGAAGAAGTATACTAAGACACTTAAGCAACAAGACACTTGAGGCTGTGGGATAAAGTAGATAACAAAGAATTACAATTCATAATACGACAGTTAGTTCCAACCGAGCATTTGACTGGACAATGGAGATTCCAGGAGTCAGTATATTTCACCATAATTGCACTCCAATATTTCACTGGATATGTATCACTCTGCTTCAACGGTGTTATAGTCATCGTTAATTACTAACAGTAATTTACTGTCATCTCTCAGTGAGAATTGCAATACTGTGTTGGATACCTTCATTTCCAAAGTGAGGCGCTGTTTGAAAAGAAATCTTACCTGACCCGGAAGTCCCAACCTTTTGAAAAAAAACTTTATTCAGTTAATTCAGTTTACCAAGTCTCCCCTTGTATAAACATTGTTAAGCTATTTCACATCTGTTTAAAAAAATAGGCAGTGCTAGAGTTGGATTTATTGTCTCAATTAACAAACCACAATACCTTTGTGGTGACAGACTCTTTGTTTCATCTGAAAATGCCAAGAAACAGTAACCAAAGTGTGCCGAAGCCAAATCGCTAGCATGCTAATTAGTCACCGCATTGGCCACGTTTCAACCTCAGCCCTTCTGCAATACCGACTCAACATGTGACTGGTATGTTTTATAAACACTGACTTTTGCACTTGTCAATATTTAATTTGTTAACGTGTGTGAAATAAAAATAGACGTCTTCATGTTGAGTGAGATGTTTAGCAACGCATGGCTACATTTAGAAGGGACTACTTTTTTCTCAGCTTCGCAAAATAACTGGTGAAACAAACAAATCGGGGTTTCCTCTGGTAACATTTCCAGGTGGCGGTCTGCCACGCTTGAAATTATGCCACCACTCTATGAGGAAATATAAATTTAAGAAAAAAATATGAAGGAATGATTGTCTGCAAGCGCACACACGAACAATGCATGTGACCATCATCCGCATGGAGTTTAGAAGCACCCCACCCGCGTGACTGTTCCAGTCGGCAAGCAGAGTGTCTCACTAGCGTCACTGTCTGAGAGAAGCACGAGCTTATTAAAATACTTTAAACACAGAAAAAAGCAGAAGAGGTATGTAAGCAGTGAAGGCATTTATCATGGTTTTAACCCGCTGGTAACGAGAACAATAATGATAAGAACAGGAGTGGTTAGGAGCTCGAGTAGGTTCATCTTGTCTTCTTTTTAATTATTAGTTTTTTGTTATTCTTATTTCAGACAAGAATAAAAAGGAGATGTTTTTACCTTTACCTTAGTTAATATTACTAACTAACTACTAACTAACCTGCACTTATATAGCGCTTTTCTAGTCACAAAGACCACTCAAAGCGCTTTCATTAATACTAACCCTCTATTCTAAGGGCCTATAGGAAACAAATATCTAGGGACAATTTAGAACAGCCAATTAACCTAACATGCATGTTTTTGGCATGTGGGAGGAAACCGGAGAAATCCCGGAGTAAACCCACGCAACACGAGGAGAACATGCAAACTCCACACAGATCACTGTTGGTCGGGGGCTGGGATCGACCCAGCCCCCGACCAACCCTGGGATTAACCTCTTGCACTCCGGTGTACCGTGGGCGGGCACGTCTCTGCATCCTAGAGTGCACGAGGGCGCCCTAGACTGTGCGTCCTAGAGCGCACTGAGAAAAAAAAAAGCTGCATTTCCGGTCCTCCACTACAGACACAGCTGCGAACAGAAAGCCAAAGGAGTGCTTTGATTGGTTTAGATGTGATTGACCTCTCATTCGACTAATAAGAGCCTTGAATTGGGTTTCTGAAACCTTGAAGAACCAATGACTGAAAACCTAGCAAGAAGGACCCGCCTACCAATGGCTGCGAATACAGCGAGCCAATTGAAGCACAGAAGTTCGAAAGCGTGCCTCCCTTGCCTAAAGTCTGTTTTGTGTAAGCTGCTGGGTGACACACACGCGTTCACCAGTCTTTTTTTCTTACTACTGTTCTTATTTGTTTTGAAAAATCGTTCGCCAAAACCACAATAATGGAATTATGGTTTGACTGGGTCGCGTGACCAGAACCACGAGTCCGTAACAAGCGGCCCAGCGTCATGTTCGTCTGACAATGAGGAAGAGAAGTTCGCCAGCGACACTGCTGTTGTGGACAGGTAAGTGTTATAAGCTAAATTATTCTTTATCCCTGAAAATTGTAATCAAAATGACTTTTGACCGATGGGTAAATTACAACTGTGCGTCATCGCAACATGACGGACCCGGACCGCTGTGTCCAGTCCGTGTGCCGCGTCCGGACCGTGAACGCCCCCCACCCCACCCCGCTACTCTTCTGTAGCGGATTGCAGATATTATTGCAGATATTTTAGTACAACTGTGCGTAGTCGTCCTCTGTAGCGGGGCAGGGGGGGAGTTGTTATCTTCTACATTACAGATATTTTAGTATAATTTTTATTGCACTGTAGGTTATTTTTTCTTGTAAAAAAAAAGCCACACATTTTTTACATGGCATGCTTCTTTGTGTGTGGGGGCTTGTTTGTTCATTCATTCATTCATTCATGAATAAACAACCCCCCCCCCACACACACAGCCCTTCACCTTTCATTAGAGCCCAAGATGAAGCTTCTATATTGAATCATTCAAAAGTTACAGACGTTTTTCCAAACTGTGCCATTTGGCACAATTTGGCACAGTTCAAAAACGCCTGGGAACAACCTAAGAAAAAAGCTGTGTGATATTTTCATTTTAGATAGATAGATAGATAGATCTTTAATTGTCATTGTCACAGGTACAACAAAATTCAAAAGTGCTCTCCAGTCAGTGCCCCATTTATAAAAACATTGCCCCATTATAAAAAAAACAGACCTAAAATTACTAAAAAAAATCAGTTAAAAATAATAATTAAAAAGAATAAATAGCAAGCCACATTCACACAGACATCAACACAGGACATCATGCACACACAGTCATTGCAAGGAGCATTCAACAACATATAATAATGTCCATTTAGCACATTACTTCCTCATTTTATTCAGAATGGTTATTGCTGTTGGACAGAAGCTGTGTTTGAGTCTGTTTGTCCTTGTGTTCATTTGTCTATATCGTTTCCCAGATGGCAGTAGTTCAAACAATGAATGTCCAGGATGTGAAGTATCCTTTAAAATATTTTGAGCCTTCTTCTGACAACGGGAGCGGTGTAGGTCTTCCAGTGTGAGGAGAGGGCAGCCAATGATCTTCCTGGCGGTGTCAATGACCCTCTGGAGTGCTTTCCTCTGAGCTACTGTACAACTACTGTACCAGATGCATATACAGTATATTAATATGCTTTCAATAGAAGCTTGATAAAAGGACACCAGCAGTCTCTGTGTGATGTTCTCCTTCCTGAGAATCCTCAGGAAGTACAGTCTCTGCTGGGCCTTTTTCACCAGCTCAGAGGTGTTCACACTCCAGGACAGGTTCTCCTCTACGTGGACTCCTAGAAAACAAAAGTCAGCTACCCTCTCTACACAGTCCCCGTTGATGATGAGAGGGGAAATCTCTGTCTTCTTCCTCCTGTAGTCTATTATCAATTCCTTAGTCTTAGAGGTGTTCACGAGAAGGTTATTCTCTCTACACCATGACGACAACCGCACCACCTCATCTCTGTAGGCAGACTCGTCCCCCCCAACCCCCCGAAATGAGACCCACCACTGTAGTGTCGTCTGCAAACTTCACGATGGTGTTATTGTGATGGGCGGGGGTGCAGTCGTGTGTATACAGACAGTAGAGCAGGGGACTCAGCACACAGCCCTGGGAGGATCTGGTACTGAGGCTTAGGGCCGTAGATGTATGATGGCCCACCCTGACTCTCTGTCTGCGACCAGAGAGGAAGCTGCTAATCCACATACAAATAGCCTGAGGAAGCTCCAAGTCCCCCAGCTTGACCACCAGTTTGTGTGGAAGAATGGTGTTAAATGCAGAGCTATAATCCACGAAGAGCATCCGCACATAGCTCCCCTGCCGCTCCAGGTGGGCTAGAGTGGTATGGAGTGCTGTGGCCACCGCATCCTCTGTGGATCGATTCGCTCTGTAGGCAAACTGGTGGGAGTCCATACTGCGGGGACTACTTTGTGGTATTGTTACAAAATTTTGACCTCAGCTGGATAATACTTGGTTCTACATTTCTGTTGCATTTTCCAGCCCGGATCTGACAGCTGTGTGTTATTTGCAAGCATTTGTATCCAAAAAAAACACCCAGGCAAACTTTATTTTCTTCAAGTTCAGTATGTTTAGATGACTGTTACTCAGTGGCAGGAGCACTTAAAGAGATTATGACTGTTTTGCCAAAAAATTCAAAGTGTTTTCTTTTAAATGAGACCAACCCCATGAAGATGCTGCAAAGGGTTGAAGAACAGCTTTTGATTTACTTTGGGTACGTTATTTTTTGGCGTTTTTAGGGAAATTGACCAGAGTGCAAGGGGTTAATTAACTAATTTAAGCTCATTATTATGTACATGGCTGACTTTAATCCGTCAGCAGCCTTCAGACGAACTAAATGTGCCAACATTTGGATTTCAAAATAAGGGAGCTTTTACCTGCTGTCTTGGTGGTAAGGAGATTTCTAAAACAAAACTATAAATACAGTGGTGTGAAAAAGTGTTTACCCCTGCCTGATTTCTCATTTTTTTTGTATGTTTGTCACATTTAAATGTTTCAGATCATCAAACTAATTTAAATATTAGACAAAGATAACACAAGCAAACATAAAATGTAGTTTTTAAATGAAAGTGTTTATTATTAAGGGGGAAAAAATCCAAACCTACATGGCCCTGTGTGAAAAAGTGATGGCCCCCTAAACCTAATAACTGGTTGGGCCACCCTTAGCAGCAACAACTGCAATCAAACCTTTGTGATAATTGGCAATGAGTCTTTTACAGCGCTGTGGAGGAATTTTGGCCCACTCATCTTTGCAGAATTGTTGTAATTCAGCCACATTGGAGGGTTTTCCAGCATGAACCGTCGTTTTAAGGTCCTGTCACAGCATCTCAATCGGATTCAGGTCAGGACTTTGACTAGGCAACTCCAGAGTCTTCATTTTGTTTTTCTTAAGCCATTCAGAGTGGACTTGCTGGTGTGTTTTGGATCACTGTCCTGCTGCAGAACCCAAGTGCTCTTCTGCTTGAGGTCACAAACAGATGGCCGGACATTCTCCGTCAGGATTGTTTGGTAGACAGCAGAAGTCATGGTTTCATTTACAACAGCAAGTCTTCCAGGTCCTGAAGCAGCAAAACAACCCCAGCCCATCACACTACCAGCACCATATTTTACTGTTGGTATGATGTTCCTTTTCTGAAATGCTGTGCTACTGTTACGCCAGATGTAATGGGACACACACCTTCCAAAAAGTTCCACTTTTGCCTTGTCAGTCCACAGAGTATTTTCCCAAAAGTCTTGGAGATCATCAAGATATTTTCTGGCAAAACTGAAACAAGTCTTTATGTTCTTTCTTATGGTGGAGTCATCAACACTGACCATAACTGAGGCAAGTGAGGCCTGCAGTTCTTTGGATGTTGTTGTGGGGTCTTTTGTGACCTCTTGGATGAGTCATCGCTGCACTCTTGGGGTAATTTTTGTTGGCTGGCCTCTCCTGGGAAGGTTCACCACTGTTCCATGTTTTTGCCATTTGTGGATAATGCCACTGTGGTTTGCTGGAGTCCCAAAGCTTTGGAAATGGCTTTATAACCTTTTCCAGACTGATAGATCTCAATTACTTTGTTTCTCATTTGTTCCTGAATTTCTTTGGATCGCAGCATGATGTCTAGCTTTTGAGGATCTTTTGGTCTACTTCACTTTGTCAGGCAGGTCCTATTCAAGTGATTTCTTGATTGAGAACAGGTGTGGCAGTAATCAGGCCTGGGTGTGGCTAGAGAAATTGAACTCAGCTTTCCAGAGATGTGATAAACCACAGTTAATTTATGTTTTAATGGGGGAGGAAGAGGGGGCAATCACTTTTTCACACAGGGCCACATACAGTAGGTTTGGATTATTTTTTTTACCCTTAATAATAAACACCTTCATTTAAAAACTGCATTTTGTGTTTACTTGTGTTATCTTTGCCTAATATTTAAATTTGTTTGATGATCATCAAACATTTCAGTGTGACAAACATACAAAAAAAATGAGAAATCAGGAAGGGGACAAACACTTTTTCACACCACTGTATATAGAAATATTATAACAGAAATAACTGCATCTTTGGTTATTTAAGTTATTTTTTTTTCTTTGAAATCAGAGTTAAATTATTGCTCTGTTCTGACTCTGCAAAATTATGTTCAAAAATGTAAATTGTGATAAGGAAAAAGTAAAAATAAATTATCACATTCTGTTTCAAATTTATTAAAAAAAACAGTAATTTCATTTTTAAAAAATAGACAAAAATTAGCCATAAAATAATCCACAAATTTATAATAAAGTCTCAAATGTACAAGAAAAGTGAATTTTACAAGAGGAAATTACAAATTTGAGGAAAATTGTTTTCAAATTTAGATAAATTTACAGAGAAAAGTAGAAAACTATAAGAAAATTGTAATAAATTTTGGAGAAAAACCTCAAACCTTCAAGACTGAAGTCATTACTCAAGTTTTTAAGTGGGTGCTCTTTGTACCCTTAACTCAACTAGAAATTTTTGGTTGTCTACTTTTAATTATTAATTTCAAAGCACTGCTTCTACATGAGTAGAAATTCTGGCTACTATACCCACCTCTGATCATGTAATTTAAGTATGCATGAGTAAACTCCTATTATGAATGCTTTTTCCCTTCCCTACTCAGGGCTCAGAGAGGGAAAGACGAGACAGAAGAGAGGAGCCAAGTAAAGGAAAGTGTTCAGGCAGAGGGTCCAGGAGAGGTGAGAACAGAGAAAGGAGAGAAGGATGACACCACTAAAAAGTCCAAACACAGGACGTCTGGGTGGGACCCCAACTGATCCAATATTCCAACATTCAAGCCTTGGTTGTACAATGCTTCAAATGGTAAGTTCCATATGCAAAGTTACTTTGTAAAATGTAAAAAAAGAAATAAATAGTATAAATGTGACACCCACTAATGTGTGGTCACAAGTGGGGTATTATTATTTTTTTTAATTAATTAATTTAATTTTCTTATGTTTTATTCCAATGCCCACATCTACTTGCAATGTAAGGAGACCCATTAACACAGTTAAATCAGCCATCTGTTTCCAGAACAGTAGAGGGCAGTATAAGGCAGAGACCTCGCAGCAGCAGTGCTTTGGTGTAACGGCCGTTTTACCTTCATTGCTATCAGAGCATTAAAGGGCCTATATCATGCAAAATCGACTTTTTTGAGCTTTTAAGCATGTTATAATGTTAATTCCTCACCAAAAACACCCCCAAAGTGGTATTTTGCTCCATTCACGCATCTCTGAGTATTCCTCCTCAACCCTGCTCTCTGAGATGCTGCTCCGCCCTGTCCCTGATAATGACTGGGTCCCCACATTCATACCTATGAACGTGGGTGAGCCGCCCACTCCAGGAAGTGCCTGTGCTGCCAGCACCGTCCCCAGGCTAACGCACGCACATTTACCAGTCAGAAACTTCCTGTAAACGTCTTTGAGGTCGCTGTGGTATCTCGTGCACCTCAAATTCCCGATCGGACTCTGGGTCCATCTTTTCTAAAGTTTACTGTAGATGTTGTTTTCGTGGGCGAAACCCAGCGACACACTGCAGCAGCCGGTTCAGGGGTTACGTCACGAAATGGGCGGCAGCCACAAGAAGGAGAGGCGGAGCCTCAGAGATCGAGTCATCTTACTTCCGGGTTGGAAAAGTAGCTCGCGAAAATAACTCATATTTCATAAGAAATTCATTCTCCAGTGTACCAAAGGTAATATACTATCACATACATGCATATAGTTTACTCTGAAAGGCTTAAAATAGCATGATATAGGCCCTTTAAAGGAAAACCCAAGTCACGTCTCTGCCTCATTCTTATTTCTGCTATTTTCCAGGTTTGTAAAGTACATAAGCACTCCCAATCACTTTGGTTTATGGGCTGACAAAACGTGTGGGGTTGTGAGCAAGTGGATTGTGCTGTAATGTCAGAAACCGCCATGCAAATTGAATAAGTACTCCACGTTCAGAGCTGTGGTAATAGTAGTGATGCTAACAAGCCAATTGTGGCTACATGATTAGCTTTGGAGCGCCTTTGGTTTGTAATGCTTAGTTAAGTCCAGTTGGTTTCAGTATTAAGTTTGCACGTTTGGGGTACAGTATGGTTTTCAGTTGTCTTATTGGGAGATATGCTGTACTTTGGTTATTAAGTGACTTTATAGATTTTATTTGGTTAAGTAACTGTACATATTTCCTGGTATATTTCAACACACACACACACACACACACACACACACACACACACACACACACACACACACACACACACACACACTATAGTACCAATTTCATTTATTGTTCAGTCCATGTTTATTTCTTCCCCTAATGCCTATTGTAAACTAACCAGTAGGGTTTTGATAAGAAAAGATTTTCTAAAAAGAAATATCTGTGGCCACAGTTTAAAGTGATATAGTGATTGATGTGATGTATTGAGAAAATTGTTTTAAATTCATGTCAAATGGACATTCATCATATAGCATAATAATGCAAATAAATAGCAGGTCATTTGGGAGAAATATGTTTAATAAAGGATTGCTATCAGAGCATTGAAGGAAAACGCAAGTCACGCCTCTGCCCCATTCTTATTTCTGCTATCTTCCAGGTTCCAGGGTCACAGACAATAGTCAAATATAACTGTTTACATGGTTGCAGCCTTGGGACCTGTAACATAAAATTAACATATTCCGGTTACAATAGTGTCATGTGTTTTCTGCCCCCCCCACCCCGGAAAAATATGTTGCCACCACGCCAAGGTGTTTAAGCCAGAAGAAACACTGGAAATCATAATATTTTGTGCAGTATTGCTGACATTTAATAAATTGTGCTTGCAGAACTGTTGTTTAAAAGCAATATTACACTTGAGGCCATGCAGTGTCAATGAATATAGTCACTACGGGTGTGATAGGTCTAATCCGTACTCCCTCTCATGTAATATTGCTTAAATATAAGTACACTGTTAATGTAATAATTAACTGTTATTTAAAAAACTTGCAAAGTGGAGTGATACATATATTAAATATGTAAGTATGGTTATTGTGAAGTATGCATACTTCTGGAATGCCAAGTCCAATCACACTGCACAGTTTGGAACTAACTGTTGTATATTTTTTAACCTTTATTTATACAAGAGAGGTTCATTGAAAGGCAACTTCTCTTTTTCAAGGATGCCCTGTTCACATTCACACCTGGAAGCTGCCCAGTACAGCCACGGACTGACCTGTGGCCACTGAGCAGCTCCACTGGAGCAGCTGGGGTTGAGGGCCTTGCTCAAGGGCACTACCGTTGGGTTAAGAAGGGTGGGGCACACACTGCTATGTCATCTGTCCCACCCATATCTGATCCTGCTGGTCCAGGGATCAAACCAGTGACCCTCCACTCACTCGTCCAAATCCCTATCCATTAGGCCACCACTGCCAACCATATAGAGAAGGTCAGAAAGAGTTGCACTGTGTCTTTGTGGATCTAGAGAACGCATATGATAGGGTGCCAAGAGAGGAAGTGTGGTACTGTATGAGAAACCCATTTCAATTCATTAGGTCATGTCAGATCACTGGTCTTTATCTAGAACCACCAAAAATTGCATTTGAAAATAAAAGTTAAAAGACTTTGTCAAATTTTATATATTCTATACTCTAATAACATAATTTCCAATACTAGTTAATGTGGCTATAAAAGTAATAAGTAACAAAGAAATCATAGTGTTTTTCTCTTGTGGTGATAGCAACGATTAAGATGTAATCAGCAGTAACATACTGTAAGCTGCTCTATTATCATTTGCAGATACATTTCTTTTCCACTACATCTTGCCACACTATTCCAAGTGATCAATAAAACATTGGCTGTTGGCAGTCACACCCCCAAAATATTTGCCCAGACCTGACAGCCTGACACCCAGAGTCCAGTCCAGATGGAGGGCTGGGAGCAGAGGGCTATGCAAATACATTAGGACTAACACACTTTGTGCAACCAAATGGAGCATTAACACAGCAAATTGAGTTTGGTGCTTTTTGGCCAGGACGCTTCATTACTCTTCAGCTGAAGTAAGACACTCTGTCAACACTGAGCCCATGTGGGACCATCCTGTCTGACCATACATCAGCTCTGATCAGAGGGGCATCCATCCATTAGCCCCGTTGCAACAACATAATAATGTAGTATTTTTCTTTCTGCCAACTTTCATCTTTACCTCACATACAGTCAGTGCCCCCCCTCCCCCGGTATGGTATTCTCATGTTTATTTTGTTTGCATTGGAAGGACCAACAGTCACTCTCGTATTGCTATCTACTCCATGTGTCTAAGATTTGAAGCCTTCCTTTTTCCGACTGTGATTTTAAGATCTCTCCATGGGTACGCTGTGGGATTTAGATCTGGACTCATTGCTGACAAATCCAGAAATTTAACCATTTTGGGTGCTTTTGAAGTATGCTTTGGGCCACTGTCCTGCTGTAAGAGCTCTGACCTCTGGCAGAGACCCAACTTTCTGATGCTGGTTCCAACATTGCAGCAAAGAACTTTTGGTAAGCTTCAGATTTCGTAATGCCAGATATTATAGCTAAGGCATCCAGTGAAGCAGCAAAGGAACACCAAAACATCAGTGAACCTCCACCATCTTTGACTAAAGCTATGATCACAAATAACCTTACGAACGGCTGCAAACACCATACAAACAATTTCTGAACCATTTCATATGGCCTTCTTAAGGCAGCCAGAGGAGAATCCAGCATTCGTAGGCCATCAGTAAGTTCATGGCCAGGTCAATGGTCTTTTTTTTACAAGCGCCCCTCGAAAACCCCTCATCATAGGGCGGCTGTATGAATGTCATAGGAACAATGTAAAAACTGCACAAGATGTTGGCCATAAGTATGCCTCAAGAACATCTTAAGTTGTTCTTGAGGGCCCCTTTACAGCGGTTATAGGAAGCACTGTACAAATCTCTGTTTGTTCATAGATTTGTACAGTGTGTGTAAGGTTGTATTGAGGCACTCATAAGGCAGAAGTACATCATTCATACAACATTTGTGCCAACAAAATGTGCCGAAAGCTGTAAGCTCTTCCTGCTGACCTTGAGAGTGCACCTTGAGAGTACCATGAGTTGCACAAAAATTTTCGTAAGATGGCAGTAAGTATGCTGTGGGAAGATCTCAAGCAACCCTTACAAAGAACGTAAGAACTCTATGCCCATCGTACAACAGAAAAGCACCTCATTTCTCAAGAATGCCTCAAGTTGCTCTTGCGAATTGAACAGCAGCTGTAAGAAACTATGCCCCCCTCCACAAATGTTTGCAAACTCCAGAATTTGCAGGAACTGAGAGATTCTTACAAACTCATTGTTCGTAAGAATCTTTACAACTGTAGAGAGCGAAACGTAGTAGTTGGTAAAAGCAGAGCAGTCATACATTAGAGTAAAGTGAAATAAACAGATTGTTAAAGGAAGCAACTGATTTCAATTATTTCTACCAAACATTACATTAAGGGTGCCCAGTCCTTTTTTGGAGTTCTGTGTGGAACGTTTGCCTCTGCCTTTTTGTGCTGTTCTAATACAAATAAAAATGAATTGGCAATATCAAACTATTTTTAACTGCAACTAATTTCTGGGAGAAATGGTGCATTATCTGACAAAAATGCAGGGGTGACAGTGTTTTTAACAATTACTGTAACTCCCATTCAAAGCAAATGTCTGTTTTTTTCATTATTATTATTATTATTGTTCACATTTGGTATAACAATAAGTAGAGATTCTTATTTACATTTGCGGAAAGGAGCATAGCTACCACAAAACCTGAAAGTGTTGGCTTTGAAAAAACTGATACTTTATAATAAATAAGAGACAATGGAAAGTAAAACTGTGCCACACATTGTGGATTTATTAATCACATGGATGAGCAGACTGGGGCTTTTCATGGCATTGCTGCCAGTTTACAAAATGAAAATAGGTGGTTGCTGCTTCTCTGGTGGCAGCGCAGTGGCTGTGTTGTGGGGTTTCTAAGCTGTACTTTAGGACTGTGACAGCCACTGCCGTTAGAAACAATCTCCCTTTTCATTATCAGCACAAAATACAGTTGAGGCTGCACTTTGTGTACCAAGGCAAATGTGGAAAAGTCTAAACATGCCAACACTTTTGTTTTGCAGACAATAACCTGTGGAATAAGCTTCCATGTTCTTATTTTGCATTTCCCTTAGCTTCATTGTGTTGTACACATCAAGAAATCTTCTGATGAACACCTAGTAGTCTTGTGCTACACTCATGATAAAGTGCAAAATTTAATAATAAGGCTCCTATTATTCCCCTCCATGGATCGCCACCTTATTGTGGTGGAGGGGTTTGAGTGCCTGAATGATCCCAGGAGCAATGATGTAAGTTTTATATATATATATATATATATATATATACATACATACACACACACACACACATCGATAGATAGATAGATAGATAGATAGATAGATAGATAGATAGATAGATAGATAGAGATATATCCCACTCATCTTTGCAGAACTGTTATAATTCAGCCACAGTGGAGTGTTTTCCAGCATGAACCACCTTTTTAAGGTCATGTCACAGCATCTCAATCGGATTCAGTTCAGGACTTTGACTAGGCCACTCCAAAGTCTTCATTATGTTTTTCTTAAGCCATTCAGAGATGGACTTGCTGGTGTGTTTTGAATCATTGTCCTGCTACACAACCCAAGTGCGCTTCAGCTTGAGGTCACAAACAGATGGCCGGACATTCTCCTTCTGGATTTTTTGGTAGACAGCAGAATTCATGGTTCCATTTACCACAGCAAGTCTTCCAGGTCCTGAAGCAGCAAAACAGCCCCAGACCATCACACTACCAGCACCATATTTTACTGTTGGTATGATGTTCCTTTTCTGAAATGCTGTGTTACTGTTACACCAGATGTAATGGGACACACACTTTCCAAAAAGTTCCACTTTTGTCTCGTCAGTCCACAGAGTATTTTCCCAAAAGTCCTGGGGATCTTCAAGATGTTTTCTGGCAAAACTGAGACGAGCCTTTATGTTCTTTTTGCTCAGCAGTGGTTTTCGTCTTGGAACTCTGCCATGCAGACCATTTTTGCCCAGTCTCTTTCTTATGGTGGAGTCATAAGCACCGACCGTAACTGAGGCAAGTGAGGCCTGCAGTGCTTTGGATGTTGTTGTGAGGTTTTTGTGACCTCTTGGATGAGTCATCGCTGCACTCTTGGGGTAATTTTGGTCAGCCAGCCACTTCTCGGAAGGTTCACCACTGTTCCATGTTTTTTTCATTTGTGGATAATGGCTCTCACTATGGTTCACTGGAGTCCCAAAACTTTAGAAATGGCTTTATATCCTTTTCCAGACTGACAGAACTCAATTACTTTGTTTCTCATTTGGTCCTGAATTTCTTTGGATCATAGCATGATGTCTAGCTTTTGAGGATCTTTTGGTCTACTTCACTTCGTCAGGCAGGCCCTATTTGAATGATTTCTTGATTGGGAACAGGTGTGGCAGTAATCAGGCCTGGGTGTGGCTAGAGAAATTGAACTCAGCTTTCCAAAGGTGTGATAAACCACAGTTTATGTTTTAATGGGGGGGGGCAATCAGTTTTTCACACAGGGCCATGTAGGTTTGGATTTTTTTACCCTTAATAATAAACACCTTCATTTAAAAACTGCGTTTTGTGTTTATTTGTGTGGTTTTTGTCTAATATTTAAATTTGTTTGACGAGGTGAAACATTTAAGTGTGACAAACATACAAAAAAATGAAGAAATGAGGAAGGGGCAAACACTTTTTCACACCACTACACACACACACACACACACACACACACACACACATACGTGTGAGTGTGTGTGTACTGCTCAAAAAAATAAAGGGAACACTTTTTAATCTGAGTAAGCTGGACTAGCCTGCCACAATTTCTTCACTTTAAGTTTTGGAGTGTTTTCACTTCCATCAAAAGATGTGGCATCTTTTCATTGTTAACACATTATCCAGTCCATATCAGTGTAGATATCCAGCTTATTTTTTCCCATTAAAATCTGATGTGTTTTCAAAGTGTTCCCTTTATTTTTTTGAGCAGTATACAGTATATATATATATATATATATTGTGGGTGACCCCCACAGCCTACGGGACAAGCAGAGCGCTCAGCTGGAGCAATTAGCAGAACAGTGAGATGTATGGACTGATATCAATAGGCAGCCTCTCTTTGTCTAATCCCGGCGCCAGTAATCCTGCTATTGATATGTGTGACTCTAATGCAAATGTCCATGCCTTCCTGCTGTTTACTGTGATGCTAATATGCCATGCATGCATTGTCTAGCTGGGTATATAAGTCAACTGCATATCGCTTGCTCTCTCTCTCTTATACTCTCTTATTGATCACTCGCATTGCCTGTTTGCTGACTAGAGACACAGGGCTCGCTCCAGCGCGCTCCCACAGCGCTGGGGTGAACTCTCGTGATGGAGGATGAATAAAACACCCTTTTAAACTTCAGTTCGCCGTGTCCTGCCTGCACTTATTCCGTGCCTCCACATCTGGGTACCCCTTATCTGATTCTCCACTATATATATACAGTATATATATATGGAGGAGTAGTACCTCCCTGGATTGCCATATGGATTGCCACATTCCATCTAGGCGTCTAGAGGCCCTTTTCCACTAGCACGCTTTAGCGCGACACGGGACAGCTCAGCACGCTTTGTACGCTTTTCCACAAGCCCCAACACGGTTTAACAGCCGCGATTCTCAGCCCCGCTCCAGGGCAGGGTACAGCAGTGCTGAGCTGTGCCGTGTTGTGACGTTAACAGACTGGTCGCCGCTGATTGGTCAGGTCGTAACCGGCGCTGATTGGTCAGGTTGTAACCGCCCCTCTCCTCCTCCTCTTCTACCGAATCTTCACAACCTTCTCAATAAAGTTTTTGAAAAAAAAAAAAAAAGAATTTAGACAACCGCCTTTACTCAGCACGCAACCACTGTTGGCGGTTTATTTTCAGTGTATTGCTGTGCTATTTTCATTTATTCTCTATCAAAAATGGCTTCGCGTAATAAGGGTGTTCCATGGACCAATAAGGAGGTGTAGTGTCTGCTCACTGCATTGTCAGACGAACGTATCCAGCGCGAGTTAGACAGAGCCGCCCGGAATGAAAAAATATACCGGGAGGTCTCGACATCGGAGTCCTTTAACGGTGAGTTTTAATTTTTTTTTATTGTGCGTTTTTTCGCAAATATATTCAGTAAGACGCTCAGTTTATTTATGCAATAAAAAAGCTGTTCATTTGTGGATGATGATCGCTGCTTTATTGCAGCACACTGCGGACTAAAGCTTTTATTTTAATTATTCATGTGAACAATACGCTGAAATAAGCTTATGTATTCTTGTTAAAAACTGTTGTCTTTTCTGTATATCTTGCACTTTCGTGCTGTATTTTATTGTGTGCATTTTCCTTGTAGAATCATCCCACGCGTCCGCTGCGACAGCCCGCACGGATTATTCAACCGAGCCTTCCTGACCCACAGCTGGCAGAGACGGATTCATTCAACCGAGCCTTCGTGACCCAGTTTGGGAAGCTGGTGTAGAGGCACTCAGTGGTCAGCGTGTATAAAATGTTGATTAACCTTCATGTTGTGTTGCAAAGTTTTTTTTTTTATTTTAATATTTTGTATATAATAAAATGGAATTGTTTTGGAAAGTGTGGTTTGTCTGTTATAACACTGAATTATAAAACAGTATAATTACATAGAAATTCCATTGCCTAGTCTGATCAAAATGATGCTGATCATCCTGTCAGGGGTCAACCATTGTAAAGGTAATGTAATTTTTAACTAGACCAAAAAACAAATCTTTTTGTAAGCTTTCTGTTCTTTTTATTGAAATATCATAAAAAATTAGCACCAAGTCAAAGTAGGTACAAGTATATGTAAATTGAATGTTCTATCGGCATTCCAAATTCAGAGATTTACAATACTTTAGAAGGAGTGTAGCATCATCTAAACGGAAAATAATAATACTGTTGTTCCAAACGTTGACCTGAATGTGAAAAACATGAATTTTTTTAATTCAGTACATCCAAAATGCCCTAGGATGTAAAAAATAATACAATTTGGTGTTGGGCAGTGTGCCACTGTCTCATTATTTAATACGAATAAAAACAAGTTTCAGCTCATTATTTCTAGGTCATTTGGCAGTTAATTCAAAACAAAAGTGACTTGTGTTGTTGCAGCTTAATTATGAGATAAAATTAATTGTGAGATAAAACCACAGAGCGAGCAAGGCAATAATCCTTGGATCCTCCATTTTTTGTCTCGTGTAAATAAGGACTCAGTCGGGTGCATAACGTCACGGGAGTGTGGCCCCGCCTCGCTGAGAATCTGCCGCTGCCTCGCTTCTAAAACCTCCTAACACAAACCATCACAGCACAAGCACAACACCGTGCTAATGGAGACAGAAGCATTCCGAGCCGTACTGAAGTGAATCGAGCCGTACCGAGGTGTGCTGGGCTAGTGGAAAACAGGCTTAGGTGTCCCAGTTTGGTCTCCCCAAGTCCAGCAGCATGTGATGTGCAATATAAGGCTATTTCATCATCAGCAAAGGGCCTCGACAGCTAGCCTCTCACATGCTGAAGACCGCTTGTTGTGGCTCCAAATGCCGCCCCTGGTTTTGCAGACCACAGCGGACATAGGGGAGTATACCCCGAAAAAAAAAACCAACATACTGTTGGCGGACAGAGAGGCATGGTGACCTCTGTCTTGTATAAGCTATAGAAAGGAACATGAAGATGACGACAAAGCAAAGCATGAATTCTATACAGCTGCCAGCTCCGGATGTGAGCAGGAGCATTGCTATGGGATCTGGCACACAGCTTTTTGGGCAGGATGGCATCAGCCTCTCAAACCCTTTTGGGAGGAGATCGACCAATGTGTGTGGGGAACCCTCGGCAAAACTTTTGAAGTGCAGGAAGCAAGTAGTGTTCGCAATGACGAACACATGCCCAATCAGAAATTTTGGAGCACAGCTTGAACTAGCATATTGAAATATGGTATTTCAGTTTTAGGCATTCAAGAGCACCATATCATACATGAGGACTCAAATCAAACAATAGCCTACCATCTTTTAGGAGATCACTATTTAATAACACCATCAGCCTGGCGCAGTACTGCACAGGCCACAGTTGGTGGAGTGGGCATGGCATTAAGTGCTGAATCAAAGAAATCTCTTCTAAGTGTTAGCTCAGTTTCCCCAAGAATATTAACTGTTAGTTTTAACAGCAATCTGATAACAACTGTGATATCTTTGTATTCGCCGAGCCTTGCAGTGGAAGGGGTGATTGAGGAGTTTTGCTCTGATCTCAACAATACCATTAATGCAGTGCCGGCTCATAATTTCTTGGTAATCCTAGGAGACTTTAACTGTCGCCTTGGTGTGGAGGATGTACCAGTCTCATTTCATGAGAAGAGAAATGAAAATGGGTGGTGTCTTCTTGATTTGATGGAAAATCACGCATGTAATACCCGTTTTCAGAAGTCTCCAAAGAAAATGTGGACTTGGATATCTCCACCGGATGTAAATAGAGTTAGACATAAGTAACAGATTGAGTTCATACTTGCCAGGCATAAATGGAGAAATAGCATACTGGACTGCCAAGCTTTTAACTCCTTTGCCAGCATTGGCTCAGACCACAGGACTGCGTCAGCAAAAGTGAGACTAAGCCCACAGAAGGTTGCTCAGAAGAAGGTGCGGTACAACTTTAGAGCACTGGAGTATAATCCTGAACTGCAGAACAAATATGAGGTTTCGGTTAGGAATAGATTCCAGCTCTTGAATGAGGAATTTGATGAGTCAGGTACGTCTAGATATGCCTGCTTTATTAAAGCCAATAACGAGGCTGCAAAGGAAGTTTTAGTACCTTTGCCTAAATGGAGGAAAGATAATCGCCTATCAGATGACAGGAGGGTTGTATAAGCACGGCAGGAAGTAGCAAAAGTATTTGCTACATTGACTCATCATGGCGATAATGACTATGGAACATACAGTGAACCTAAGGAAAAGCTATCATGTGTTTATGATGAAGCCTTCGATGAAGATCTTACAAAGAAGGTAGAGATAGTTGAGGCTTGCCACCTCAACAATCAGCACGCTGAGGGGTGGAGACTTGTGAGGGACATTACGGGGAATCGCTCCCCCTGCCCTTGCCAAACGGAAGGGATACAGCAGAGGAAAGAGTCAGTCTTTGGTACAGTCACTTTAAGAACTTGCTTGGACTACCTCCAGTAGTAGAGGATGAAGACGAGGAGATTATTTCAATTTTTGAGAACTTGTCCATTGAGGATGGCCCATTCACGGTAGAGGAATATCATGTGGCTAAGAAATCATTGAAAATGGGTAAAAGTGCAGGAGCGGACGAGGTTACCCCAGAGGTACTGAAGTGGGTAGACCTTGACGATATTGTCCTGAGCTTCGCGAACAGGGCATATGTGAATCAAGAGCTCCCAGAGCAATGGACTTCCTTTAACCCAATGACTGCCTTGCCTATGGTGCTCCATTGCACCATTTCCTCCTCTCTCCCTGGTGGTCAAGATTTTTTTTCAAGAAAATATTCAGTTCAGATGTCAGAGATTTACAAAGCTATAACTTGAAAGTGGTAAGAGATAATGGCTTACTGTCAATTAGAAAGATGTAGAATATGATCCAAAGTTTGAGATAGGAGTAAATTTATGCATCTAATTTGCATAATGCCACGGCAGCCATATCGAATTACATAACTTTTAGTCAAAAGCAGACTTTGGACATATTTACACAAAGGATGGTTTTGTTATTTGTCACCAAATTTGTCACTTACAGCTAGCCAGGCGGCGTGCTTCGTCCATTTTTGTCCATCCTGGTTGTTATTTTGTCTTCTCTCTGTCATTTTCGCTTTCTCTCCCACATCCGGAAACTGTTATGATTATTCCACCGCAATTTCGCTTTTATTCCGCCACAATTTATCTCATATGACGACTGGGAACCGGCGTGAGTGTTCTGTCCAGTCACATGGCGCTGGGGGTTGATGGCAGGTGCAAATCAACCAGCTTCACCCACCCTCTGTTATAAAAAAAAATGTAGCTATTTACCTTCATAAGCTAAATAATCTCTTTTTAGAATCATAGTTGGCAAATTTGGGAGCAAATGCCTCCCCCATTTTGCAATCGATCACCATTTGTTTACAAACTCTTCTTCTCCGGTGTCCAGAAGTGTGTGTGTGGGGGGGGGGGGGGTTTATATGGGGGCCATTAGTCCTCCAAGGCAAGAGCAGTAAGTTATATGTGTCTGTCACCTTGTAAGGTGGAGTACTTAGTACAACTCGGAGGGGGTATAGCATCACATGACATGCGCAGCACTGCAACATAGACAGTGAGAGTGCTTTTTATGTCCATAAATAGAAGGATGTCAAAGGGTTAATATTGTCCCTATTCCAAAAACCGGTGACCTCAGGAAGACAGATAACTATTGGGGGATAAGTTTGGCTTCCATTGTTGCTAAGGTGTACAATGATGATGCTTAACAGGATCCACCCAATATTGGACCCTTGCGGCTGAATCAAAATGGATTCAGAGAGGGGAGAACCACTACTACCCAAGTTCTTGCACTAAGGTGACTAATTGAGGGAGTTAAAAAGAAGCAACTGCCTGCAATATTCACTTTTATTGATTTTCGCAAAGCTTTTGACTCTATACATTGTGGTAAATTGATGAAAATCTTACTGGCTTATGGAATTCCGCCAGAAATGGTACAGTCAATTAGTAATATGTATACTAAAACCAAAGCAAAAGTGATCTCTCCAGATGAAGAAACAGAGTCACTTAATATCGAAGCTGGTGTGTTACAAGGGGACACTTTAGCTCCCTACTTGCTTGTGATAGCTCTTGATTACGCTCTGCACAAGGTAATCAATGGCCGAGAGGAGGAGTTGGGATTTACTATTCACACAAGGCGGAGTAGGAGAGTTGGTCCAGTATGCAAACTGACTTTGACTTTGCAGATGACATTGTACTAATTAGTGATTCTATAGACCAGGCGCAGGCATTGCTTAACAGCGTACAGCTAGAGTGTAAAAAGATTGGCTTGTTACTTAATGCTACTAAGATGGAGGTGGTGCAGTTTAACATCCCAACTGTAGCAGATCCGTCAACTTTAGAGGGTGAAGTGCTGGCAGTTAAGGATGACTTTAAATACTTGGGTTCTTACATTAGCTCTTCTGGCAAAGACATTGCAGCAAAAAAGCACAAGCATTGCGCGTACTGCATAAGTTACATAACATCTGGAGGTCGAACTTGTCTGACACCCTAAAGCGGCATCTGTTCGTAGCTACTGTAGAGTCCATCCTGTTGTACTGATGTGAAGCCTGGACTTTGACAGTTCAGGCAGAGAAAAGGCTGGATGGATGCTACACCCGCATGCTACGGAAAGTGCTTGGCATCTCCTGGCAAGACCGTGTCTGCAGTGATGTGTTGTATGGGGACTTGCCACAGCTGTCTGCCAAGATCAGGGACAGGATGATGAGGTTAGCAGGGCATTGCTTATGGGATTGCGATCTGCCTGCACACAGACCTGTACTATGGGAGCCCAAGCATAGACGTGGTCTCCGTAGTGGCCAGAGGCTAACCTACGTAGACCAGCTCAGGAAGGACACTGGCCTCCAGTCATCTGATGAAATAAGATCCATCATGCTGGACAGAACATCATGGCATGTCGTCTGTGGTTGTTCCCGAGGAGACTCGACCTAAGAGAAGATATAAACACACACACCCACACACACACACACATACGTGTGTGTGTGTGTGTGCGCGCACGCGTGCGTACGCACACACAAAACAATTAGTTCTGACCGAGCAATCTCACTGGACAATAGGGATTCTCCGAATACATATGTATCACTCTGCTTCAGCTGTGTTTTGATAAACTTTAAATTAATTAAAGTTAATATCAGTTGCTTCTTACATGTGAGAAATGTAATATTGTGTTGGATACTTTATTTTCCACAGTGAGGTGTTGTTTGAAAAGCAACTAGACAGTCTCAATCCAGTGCTCTCTGATCTGGAAGTCCTGTCCTTTTAAACATCCAGGGGCATATTTTACGTCTGTTTAAACAGAACAGAAAGGCTAGAGTTGAATTTATTGACTCGATTAGAAAACCACAATACCTATGTGGTGATGGACTCTTTGTTTCATCAGAAAATGCCAAGAAAAAGTGAGCAAAGTGTGCCAAAGCCAAATCGCTAGTATGCTAAGTAGCCACCGGCATGTGCCAGTTTTCAGTCTCAACCTTTCTGTGGTATGTATTTAGGTGCTTAGTAACAGTTACTGGCTACATTTAGAATAAAATATTTTCTTCTTCTTGACTGTGCAAAATAACTGGTTAAGCAAACAACTTGTAATATTTTGTCCAGTATTGCTGTCATTTAATAAAATGTGCTTTTGGAACTGTTGTATAAAAGCAATATTACACTCAAGCTCGTTTGGCAATATCAATGAATATTTTAACTGGTGGTGATCCATACGCCCTCTGCGGGCGACAAATATATATATATTATATATATATATATATATACACATATAGATAGATAGATAGATAGATAGATAGATAGATAGATAGATAGATAAATAATATGGCCTCCTGTGAACTTGTGTCTTAACCATACTAGAAGACGCAAGGAGGTCAAGGAGAGCAGTGAAGGCAAAATCATAAAGACTTGGTAAAAATGTTTGAAGAGTTGCACTTTTTTATACCTCAGCGCAATGGAGGCATATGGTAATCACTAAATGTGTCTGTGTGTGGTTGTGTATGTGTGTATCTGTCTGTCTGCCTGTTATCAGCTTTTCAGCTCACCCAATAAAAATCAAATGGAACTAAAGTCTAGTATCATTATATCTTCATACTTTCTCAGCTTTTAATTTGCCAGAATTTTGAGACAAGCCTTTGTCTTCAAAATAAACACAAATTTAACTCACCATTACACCCTCAATGGAGCCTCGAAAAAAGGTATTGTAATAACTGGGCCGGGCCAGTCGAGGTCACACCGAGGCAGCTGCACCTTGGAACTTTCATTTGAATAATGTTACTGCAGGTGATATTTTTGTTATTCTGAAGTATAGTGAAACTGTATTAGCTTGAAGATGTATTTCAACAGTGCCTTGTGTGTTCATGTGAAGCTTTTCCAATTTTTTTTTTTTGTTTTGTAAAAACCCAGACTGTGTTTTTGCTGATATCAGCCACATGTGGCATGGTTGTATGGGGTGGTATATGTTTTCCTTTCTTAATGAACTGTAATAAATTAAGCCTAAATAATGTCTGGGAATGAGATATGTGGTCAAGCAGCAGTAGAAGATAAAGCTGGGAACATGAATGTCTAGTCGGATGATTAAATAGAAAATTCCCAAGAACACCAGTCATAAGCTAATGCTTATGGCCAAAATATTATAGAACATGCCACAATGACACATTGGTCCTGGGTGAAGGGCCAGACTAAGAGCGGTCCAGTAGATCCCTTTGAAGAAAGTTACATCATAGACCCAGTGTACCCAAAGGAGCCACATGGGTCTACCCTCCAGTGGGACCCCCACCTGCAGGAAGGTTCACGGGGATAATGGTGCTATGTGACTGGGCGGCAGTCTGGGCTACTCTGGTTTGACTGCCGCCACTGTGACCTGGACCCCTGGATAAACAGTACAAGATTGATGGGTGGATGCTCATGTACTTCAGTTCATCCGGAGCGGAGTAAAACTGACTAACAACCAAGATGTCGGTTCTGAATAATAAAAACTGCCCCAAGATGTTCTACGTGGCAAGATACTAGTCTTAAATGTTTCAGTTTTCTGATTCAAAAGACAGTTTCAATCCAGTCACCTTCACTCAAGTTTTAAAAGAGGTCATGTTTGGTAAATGAGCTACACCTTGACCACTGTCACCAGCCATCAGCACCTCCTTGCTATTAATTTAACTTCCACCACCTACTGTAGACACACAGTTTCTATTCAGGCACCTTCAGCTCCATCTACCCCGAGGGAAAGAGCCAGAGTTCTGGTCCTGCTTTAATGCCCTGTCACACTTCATTTAGCTTCTAAAGACAAAGAGGACTGGAGTGTAAAGTGATGGCAGCCTTTAATACATACCTTACACTGGCTCACAAAAATACCTGTACATGTACTTTCGCACATGCACAAACACAGATAGTCTTCAGATGAAGCTCCTTCTGCTACTGTAAGCTGCTGTATAAATGGTGCAGAAGTCTAGAAATCACTCACACTTTGCAGACTTTCTTTGATCTCCTCTTACCTACTAGGCTTTCTTATTGTTCCATCTCTTTGTGTTCTCCTATTCAGGCCAAGGCCACCCAGCTATAGAGTGAGGTCAGAGTTACTGTTAAAGTCTAAACGAGGAGAAACACCCTGACTGCTTCAGTCATTCAGAGACTCAAATGTACTCTGACACATGGCTGAATCTCTCTGTCCGTCAAACCTGAAACAAGAACCATCAGCAGTGCTGAAAGGGCTTTCAAACCTTGCTACCTTTGTTCATGAGCCAAGTGTATGAAATAGGCAAGGTGCTGCATCATTAAGCAGACAGTATAATGGGTGTGCATTTAACCCCGTTATGGCCAAAGGCTGATGTAAGCCGCCGAATCTTCGGCCACAAGTGACGATCCAGGCTGGCACAGATACATAGTTGACTCTGGTTATATACGCTAGACTATTCATCGCCAGGCAAATCGCAGCTGGCCAAGTGTGGATGCCATATTGGCATAGAAACACAAAGAAGTCATTGCACCACATCGGCATATACTGCATTTTCTTCTTCATGATGCTGACAGAGTCAAAGCATGGGTAGGGCGTGTCAGCGTTGGCAAGGCGGTCTCCTCCATCTTTCATTTGTCTGTCCAGACTGTAATTTGAGAATGAATGAGGCCAGGGTCCCCAAACGACATGTCATGAGACGGAGCACAGTGCTTCACCGTGCTCAGGCTCTCTACTTATTTTTGTCTCCTGTATTTTCTCAGTTCATATATCATTTCTCTGTGTGTTGGGTTTTGTTTTTCGTAGTTCTGTGACATCAGCTCTCCCCCTCCAGACACTCCCTCCTTCCGCATGTGTTCTCAGCTCAGTAATTAGGTCACCCGCCTGCTCATGTGGTTCACACCTGATGGCACTTTGTATGTCTGATTACCTGCATTATTTAAGACTGCCTGTTCCGTTTACTTATTGTCAGTGCCTCAAGGTGTCTACGTTGTTTCTCTACTCCGTCGGAACCCCTACCCTGTTCCGACGTGCATTCCTACTTGTTATCCTCGCCGTTTACCTGCACTCCTCAGTTGTTTTAAGTTTATCTCGCTCACTGTTGGGACTTTATGTTTCTCCATTAAATTGCACAACTAGCAATCAAGCGCCTGGGTTTCCCTTTCTGCCCCGCAGGGGCCAATTCATGACACTACAAGTTGAGCATGTGCTGTTATGTTTTGGGGTTCACAAGGTCAAAGGTCAATTCCACAGGGTGACAAAAGACCAAAATTGTTTTTGACCAATTGTTACTTTGTTATTTGAGCTAGGGGCAAGAAATTTGTGCCTATGTAACCATAAATTGGGCTGCACGGTGGCGCAGTGGTTTAGCACTGTGGCAGCACAGTTTTACCCTCGGCCGGGGGATCGCGGGGATCATGAGATCGTGGGTTCAATCCCAGCCCCCGACCAACAGTGAGCTGTGTGGAGTTTGCATGTTCTCCCCGTGTTGCGCGGGTTTACTCCGGGATTTCTCCGGTTTCCTCCCGCACATCAAAAACATGTAGGTTTAGGGCACTCGCGCACGCAGCGACCAGCAGCCGGTGGCTTGTCACCAGACTGCAAACCAAATCTACCTACGGGTACAAATAAGTAACAAAAAAAAAAAAAAAAAAAAAGGGTGAAGCCACTTGACTAAAGTGAGCTGAGTAACAGACTTGGGAAAAGGATGTATATACAGTAAGCAATGACCAGTGGACAATAGCAAATTTCAGTGAACGTAATGTAAAATAACAATAAAGATGTATATTTTATCTTATGCTCTTTTTTCTGTTAGTAGCAGCATCCAAGTAGCATTTGGGAACTACTTGTTAGGTGTAGTGAATCCAAAAATAAACCGAGGTTTGAGAGAACACGTACGCGTAGGTTGGGCATTTGGAAAGGAACAAGTGATTATTTCCTTTTCTTATGTGTTATAATAGTTTAATAATGAATTATGAAAGGTTTACATCCCTGCGATGGACTGCCGATCTGTCCAGGGTGTACCCTGCCTCTCGCCCAAAGACGCTGGGATAGGCTTCAGCCCCTCCGTGACCCAAAAAGTATTAAGTGGTAGAAGATGGATGGCTGGATGCATGCATGCATGCATGCATGCATGAATGGATGCATGGAAGGACGGGTTGACAACCTAACCTAATAATTTTCCAATAAATTATTTGTAAGTCTTCTGTTATGGGAGTCTTATTGTAAAGTGGTACTGTCTACTGTAAAGGGCAGAACATGGTTCCAAGCTGGAAAGTTGAAAGTGCGTTATATATACGGCTGGGCGATATGGCTTTTAACACCGTGATACATTTAGGGTTTTAGCACGATACACGGTATATATATCGTGATATCTTAAGATCTCCTCTGAACCACTGTATAAATGTAAATATTAAACCTTCACATAAAATGGCACCGGCATGATAATAGAAACAGACGCGTGCATGGCACTTTTTTTTTAATTGCATACAAAAAGGATGGGGGGGGTATAAAATCAAGTTAAATTTAGCAAACTTTATTGAACCAGTCAGGCAACCCCACTCATAAATTTGCAACAAATCAGAATAAATAATGGTAGGCCTTTCTGTTATGGCCTGTAATAAAAACAATAAAAACAAAACAAAAAAGGACTCAACATAATAAAAAGTGCATTAGGCAAGGATTCTAGAAAAGGATATTTTAAAACTACTTAAAGGCCAAATGTCACGTAACAGGGTACTTTAAATATCTTGAAACTAGATATAAAAGGGAACCGATCCGTTCGGGTCTTGGTGCATATGCTTCAGTAACAACGGAATATTCGTTAATTTAAAACTGCCGCGCTTGGCCTGACACGGCCCCTGGAATCGCCTGGGGAAGAAGGCGGAGGTGACGAAATCGATTGTACCCTAGTTTGATGCTTGGGGTATTTCAATTGATTGTTTATATGGAGACTGGAAGGTTGAAGTGAGCAACAAGAAAGAAAAAATTGGATATTTCACCCATACCTTAAAACGGGACTATCAGGGACAGCTGGGTAATAAGGGACACTTCTCTGAGAAATGTTTTCATACCTGTCAAGTGAGACGTTTTCGCCGTACTTCAACACCGTAAAAAGCGGCTATAAGGGACGGCGGAGCAACAAGGGACACCTCTCTGGGAAATGCCCCAAATGCAACTCGTGTTGTTATTGTCAAATATTTTAAGGATTCATGGATATTTGACAAAAACAACACAACTCAGCGTCCGGCGCAAAATAAAAAAAAAAAGCAGAATTCTGTATTTGTCAGGCGATTTCTCTCTGTTCCGCAACCGCTGCACAGCTGAACGTGTTAAACCATTGTCCTAATGACTTCTCATTGTAGTGAGAATAGCTCACGCTGAGTGATCAGCCCGCCCGACAATCTGACTAATGATTGACTCCACACTTCTCATTGTAGTGATAATAGCTCAGGCTGAGCCATCTGCCAGCACCAGCTGTGGGGGATCACACACAGGACGTGCTCCGCAACACACTCAATTTTTTTTCCCGTATATTTTTCTTTTGGGCGTACAGAAATGGCAATACGCCCGTTTTTGCTAAAATTGCATTTTCCCCGTATTTTCCTTAAAATATTTGACAATAACAACACAAACTACATTTAAAACATTTCCCAGAAAAGTGTCCCCCACCACTCCGCCGTCCCCCACAGCCGCGCTTGGCACCAAAATACGGCGAAAACGTCTCACTTGACAGGTATGCGCCTCCATTTTCATATTGATCTGGTCAATTTCTTGACAGCAGCGGCTCTCCTCCACTGTAATAATAATGGCTTCCGAAAAATCAATATTTATGGGGCGCCCTCGACAGACTCCCTTCGGCTTCGCAATTCTGGAGGTGATTAATGTCCAGTTCAATGACATTTTCCACTGGTTCTGCTCTCTGGTCATCGTTGGAACTGTTGTCATCAGACAAAGCATCTGATTCCGTCTCGGACGGCTCGAACCTGTAAGGTTCTATGCCTCTGTCACTGTCTGAACCACTGACAAAAAAAAAGACAAAAAAAAAAAAGACAAAACTAAACTAATTTGTTCACAATCGCTGTCACTTTCCGTCATGATTTCCAATGTTGATAAGTGTGAATGTGGATAGGCAGGGCAGCCAGGGTACAACTGGTGATGTCAAAAACATGGGCGTGGTCTGGACTGGCTGTCACAAGCCAGCAAGCAAGGTGGGGCCTTCACCTGGTGTATTTTGTGCAATTATGTAAATACAGGTGGGTGATATGGTCTCCAGTATGAATATTTGGTTTAAGCTATGTGTATTTTATCTAAATTCGTTGTCATTTAGAAAAAAAAATTACGTGACATTTGGCCTTTAAATTAAAGCCCACTTTTTCTGTTTGGCCATGTTTTAACAATAAGGGTCAAATAAAAAGATGCAAGATTCATATTAGAGTAAAAGTAAAGGTGTGCCATTCTCAAAAATGGTATAATCCCCACAATATTAAGATATAGCTATGCTTATACACACACATCTTTCTTCCGTTTTGCCTTAATAAATCTTAATTCCCCTGAGAATGTGCATACATAAATGAGTCTTCTGTCCTGTCCTCTGCATACCCACATCCAACCATACCTTTTTATGCAAAGTACCTCATAAATGTTAATACAAAACAACTGAGGTCACTGTTCATTTGATCTTGAAAGATATCCAACGTGCTCTCTTCTGTTGTTGTTTATTGCTTTTTTTTTGAGTAGCTAGATAATTTAGATTATTTAAACAGCACCAATGCCTTCCAGAAATGGCGGACATCTGTTGAATGAAGTCAGAGTGATGTCATTTCCACATTAATTGCATCACTATGGCGTTTTTTGTACAAATTACTATGCACTGCTTTGTTTTGGGACAGTGCTGCTAGCAACCATCCAACAAATGGATCAGGACTTTCTCGTTTGTTTGCTGGAACACAGTTATTTGAAAGTGACATCGTTTCTGACCTCATTGTCCAGATGTTTAAACTTCCTGGAAGTTAACCCAAGCCAAGTCAGACTCTAATATACAACTTAATACGACCGTGCTCATTTCCCTGCCAACCTTTTTGGAAATTTCCAGTCATTAAATAACAGGAGGTATCAAATGTGTTTTGTTATACATGGCTTCAAAAACAGAACTAGTCTTTTCTGTAATGTCAATCCCAAACTACAACTAACAAAATCATGGTAAAAAAAAAAAAAAGAGAAAATTTAGCACGTGCAAACACTCACACTCGCACATAAGAAGTGACTTCATGTGCATTTTACATGTCAGGTTGCTTTCACTGGTTCCTGCATACAAACCACATGGCCGCATGACATTACGACAACTTCAAACCCTGCACAAGGCGAGAGGTGAGCACCAGATGCTCGATCTCTTTCACTAGTGTGGGAAATGTCAGCAGTGCAGATGGCAGAGGGTCTTTTTTTTTTCATATATCTTTGTCCGGTTGCGACCTGTCCCTGTGGTGCAGTACACAACAACTCATCCATAAACATGGTGGTGGGCTGGTGGATGTTGTGGTCGGCCCGACAGACTGCAGAAGTGATGGTAAACTCCTGTATGCTCCTCTTTATTATTCATCCCAAGGCCTCGCTTTGTTTTCAGGTCACACCTAGTTTTGTAGAGTGTAATGAAAAGTGGAAAATGAATCCATCTGACACAAAAATAATGCCCTTCATTTAGCAGCAGTTCATTGAAGTGCATTCTTTACCACATAACACAGCTTTTTTTTCCTATTTTTGATTAATTTACTTTCGTCTGCTCTTGAGAGACAGAACTGGAGTATACTCAAGGACGACTTTGAGCACATGTTTCCTTTCCTGTTTTTGGTTGCTCTTTGTTTTTTCACGGTCTAGGAGATTAGCACACTGCTGTGGAGACATGTGAGCATGAATGCACACAGATAAGCCCCTCAAAATACAAATAGATGCTAGAGAAAGCATAGCTCAACATAAAATGTGGGTAAGTCATGGTTTTTGTGGAGTTTTACGTTAACCGAATAAATAATATTATACAGAAGACGCATACTTTGTGAATATGTTTGCAATACTGTTATGAATACTCACATTATAAAACTGACACGCCGTCTCTATGATGAATAAAGGAGTGATGGCCCTACCTGTCACCTACTACTTCATTTAAAACACCAATGAAGCACAATTTAAATTCTACAAGCAGTGTCTGCTACTCAGACTCCAAGTCAATATTATGCATAAGTGCTCTCAAGCTATACATAAATTGCCTGTGCTGTACAACTTGAAGTTGTTGATACGGGAATGTAATTCACAAACTGTTACAGGGTATGATGTATTATGAAGGATGCATTATGAGGTATGAAGGAAACAGCACCAAGATGAAGGACACTGTGACAATACAGGTAAACAACAGAAGGCAAAACTAAAACTACAGAGCTAGAGGTTAAATCGTTTTTTGTGTTTAATAAACACCTCCTAAGTAATATTACATGAGAGAGAGTGTATCAATGAAAGCACCAAGGTACTAATGCCTTGGTGCCAGAGCCTTGGTGGAGGTATGTGTCCTCGGATCATCACCAAAATATTACGGGTTCCTTTTCAGCCCAAGGACCACCTGTGGTAAAAATTTCATCCAAATTCATCCAGTAGTTTTTGAGTATTCTTGCTAACACACTGTGAAAAGATAAGACCCTTGGTGGAGGTATGCATTCTGGGATCATCACCAAAATGTTATGGGTTCCTCTCTAGTCCAAGGACCACCTCTGGTAAAAATTTCATCCAAATCCATCAAGTAGTTTTGGAGTACACACACACATGGTGAAAATAATCTGCAGTTCACATGCCCATACTGTCGGTGGGTGCCAAGAGCCACTAAACCGATTTGAACAGCTCCAATCCAACCACAGAAGAAAAGCACGGTGGCAGACGTTTTAAATGGTGGAAGCAATGGAGGTACGTGAATACAGTGACAATCAAGACGAACAGCAGCTTTTGCTGTTTAGTGGCAGAGGAAGAAAACAGATGGGCAAAAAGACGATCATTTGTTCACCCAGTATTGCCGGATGGCTGAGTACTTTTCTCTGGCGGGAGTTCTTGGGCACATGCGCAGTACCGTTCCATTGACGGTAAAGGTGAACTATTTTTGTGTTTATTTCAAAAACAGAGTTATTTTGAAATTCTGGTAAATTAAAAGTTGAGAAAATATGGTGATACAATGATACAAGCTTTAAGTTCCACTTAATTTTGACAAGTTGAAACAGAGAGGCAGATGGACAGACACACACATACACAGAGACACTAACTGACTACTGTATGCCTCTCATTTTCATCGAGGCATAATGAATACTGCACAGCAGTGATTAGGTTGTCAGTCCCAACATGTCCCATAGGGCTGAAGACCTCACCAAGTTCCTATTTTCATGCATGGCGACAGGTGTAATATTGCCCCCATACAACACTTCTTCAATTTACATGTTGACAGTAATACACCACCATAAATTATTTTTATTTGCTTGTTTATTTAATGATGTATTGCTACATAATTTTCAAGAATTCATAATTTTCAAGAATTCATCAACTGAATCCCTTTAGCTGAGTGACCTGCTAGCTAGCTAGCACTTGATCCGTGAGACTTCACTACAGATTGTATACTGTCGGTTTTAATCTTAAAGTGACATTCTGCCAAAAATCCTTTTTTCTTGTTAATATGTCCATAACATGTTTTTTTATTATTATTATTATTATTATTACTTAAGGCCTTTACATACTTTGCAACAACAGAGATTTTTTTTTTTCTTTTTCTTGAGGTGGCAAGAACAAGAACAAAGTTCTTTCTGGCTAAGACATTTCATACTTCACAAGAAACTCACGTGCAGAACTTCTGGGAAATTCAAATTTCTGACCAGTTACACAATTTTCTTGGACACCACACAAGAAAAAAATGCTGCCACGATGATGCGTCAAGAACAAGCTGCAATAACTCCCAAATCTGGGCGGCAAGAACAAAAAGATGTCATTTTGTTCTTGCAGATAAGAAACTGGTTCCAATAATGATTACTACACATGTGCCCTTCAGAGGTAAAGTGGGCTATCCCACAAAACCATTATTTTGAGAAAATGAGCTCTAAAGTTGAAATATTCTCAAAAAATCAGTGTGCCTATATCATTAAAAAGTTACCCCCTATAATTACCTTCAAGGTGTGACTTAAATATGAAAATATATTTAAATCACATAAACTTTAGAGCTCATTTTCTCAAAATAATGGTTTTGTGGGATAGCCCACTTTACCTCTGAAGGGCACACATGTACCTTGACTGTCCTGTTCACCACCTATTACCTGAATTTATAGTTTCACTGTGAAATAAACTCAACATGATGTTTCATGCGAATATCCGGCATTTCCAAGAGTGCTGTGGCACCAATTGTGTCAGTGGCTGGAAAACCCCCTGGCCATGTTGTGACGTCAGCGAGAGAACACAGCGGTTGGCTGCCCATTCTACACGCATGATGGAAGCGGTTGAAAACATCAATGATGGTTCCAGCACATGTAGTCTGGAATTGGTTTGTGTTGTCCAATCTTCAGATGATTATAGTTCAGAAGAATGGGTTGATAATGAAGAATGTGGGGGCATCAGACCTTATAGGTTTGAGCCGTACGAAGCGGACATCGTGCCTAGCAAGTCAGACTCAGAGAGTGACGGTGGTGAGGCAAACATGCCCGCTGCAGCAGCAGCGGCAAACACACGGCAGGGGAACACCGAGTGGTATGCTTTTGTTACAGATATTGCAACAAATTATTTGTTCATAAAAATTATTTATTTAAACCCGATTTTTCAATAAAATCATAGCAGTGCATTTATAATAATATTGAAACATCTACCTGATACTGTCAACACCCCCCCCCCAAATAAACAAATCAAAAGATACTATTTTTTTATTTTTGCAGGTGCCAGTGTGGTCTGTGTGTGAGTATGACAACAGAGGAGGAGAGTATTTGCTGTCAGGAGCAGCACAAGGTGAAGCAGAAATCCCGGACAGTGCTATAAAGTGTATTACTGGTCATCACAACTGTTTATACAACATGCTAAAAAATGTCAAATTCGTGTCATGAGCACTTTAAAGAACATAGCGAGGATTAAAGGTCTGATGTCTCAGCAAGATCTAGAAAAACTTGTCCATGCATTTATCTTCAGTAAACTGGACTACTGTAATGCTGTCCGCACAGATCTCCCTAAAAAGTCCATCAGACAGCTGCAGTTACTTCAGAACGCTGCAACTCGAGTCCTCACTAAGACCAACAAAGTGGATCATATAACTCCAGTTTTCAGGTCTTTACACTGGCTTCCTGTCTGTCAAAGAATAGATTTCAAAATACTGCTGTTGGTTTATAAAGCTCTGAATGGTTTAGGGCCAAAATACATCTTAGATCTGCTGGTTCATTATGAACCACCTAGAGCCCTCAGATCAATCAGGGTCAGGCCTACTATCTTTGCCCAGAGTTAGAACCAAACATGATGAGGCAGCGTTCAGTTCAACTTTATTTATATAGCACCATTTCACAACAACAGTCATCTCATAGCACATTCGACTGTAAGGAAAACCCCCACAATTGAACCTCACATGTGGAACAAACTCCCAGAAAGCATCAGGGCTGCCGGAACTCTCAATTGCTTTAAATCGAGCTTAAAACCTTTCCTATTTGGCACTGCGTTTCAGTAGAACAATTGTTAGTCTCCCACAATGCACTGTAACTTTTATTTCTTTCACTTTATCTGTCCTATTCTATTTTTTTAGTATACTTTATTAATCCCAGAGGGAAATTCAGGGCATCCACATGGATGGATGAAGCGGCCACAGTACGGCACCAATCCCTTCACCATTATATTTATATGTACATATGTATACTTGCTGCTCTTGTTTTTTCTCTTGCCTTCTGATTGTTGCTCTGAGTATTGCTATCCCTGTGCTCTTGCAATCCTGGAATTTCCCCATTGTGGGACTAATAAAGGCTTATCTTATCTTATTCACACACACACACACACACACACACACACACACACACACACACACACACACACACACACACACTCACACCTAGGGCCAGTTTAGAGTCTCCAATTCACTTAACTTGCATGTTTTTGGCCTGTGGGAGGAAACTGGAGTACCCAGAGTAAACCCACGCAGACACGGGGAGAACATGCAAACTCCACACAGAAGGGTCACCAATGGTCAAGGGGTGGGATTGATCCTGTGATCTCCTTGCTGTGCTGCCACAATGCTAACCACTGCTCCACCAAGCTGCCCTTTGTGACCTTTATTCATGCAATTTTAGCTTGTTTCTTTAATTTATTTTTTAGTTTGCTTTAAAATAATTCAGGAGGAGCAATGTGGTTTTCGTCCTGGCCATGGCACATCACTCTTTACCCTCTCAAGAATCCTCGAGGGTTTGTGGGAGTTTGCCCAAATAGCTTAGATGTGTTTTGTGGACTTGGAGAAGCCATTCGACCGCGTCCCTCGTGGTTTTTTGCGGGGTGTGCTTCGGGAGTATGGGGTATGGGGTTCGTTGTTTTGAGCTATCTGGTCTCTATATGGCCGTTGTGAGAGTTTGGTTTGTGTTGCTAACACTCGGTCAGACTCATTCCCTGTGAGAGTTGGACTCCGCCAGGGTTGCCCTTTGTCACCAATCATGTTCATAATTTTTATGGACAGGATTTCTAGGCGCAACCAGGGAACGGAGGGTGTCATGCTTGGTGACCACAGGATTTCATCTCTGTTTGCTGATGATGTTGTCCTGTTGGCTTCATCCAGCAATGACCTACAGGTCTTACTTGGATTGTTTGCTGCTGAGTGTGAAGCAACTGCAATGAGAATCAGCACCTCCAAGTCGGAGTCCATGGTCCTCAGCTGGAAAAAGTTGGATTGTCCTCTCCGGGTTGAGGACAAGCTCCTGCCCCAAGTGGAGGAGTTTAAGTATCTCAGGGTCTTATTCATGAGTAAGGGGAGAATGGAGCGAGAGATTGACAGACGGATCAGAGCAGCATCTGCAGTGATGCGGACATTGTACCGGTCCGTTGTGGTGAAGAAGGAGTTGAGCTCTAAGGCAAAACTGTCAATTTACTGGTCAATCTACGTTCCTGCTCTCACCTATGGTCATGAGCTTTGGGTAATGACTGAAAGAATGAGATCGTGGATACAAGCGGCTGAAATGAGCTTCCTTCATAGGATTGCTGGGCTCACCCTTAGAGATAGGGTGAGGAGCTCAGTCATCCTTGAGAGGCTCAGAGTAGATGATCCCCTCACTTTTCTGTTACGACCCACTCTCTGGACCAAGGCCAGAATCGCCTACTAATCCCAGGATCATGAATCACAAAGTTCGTTTCAACCCTCAGTCAAGGTGGACATACTCAAGTCACTTTCACCCTCAGGTAAGGAAGACATACACCTCCTAATATCCCAGGCCAAATCTTGAACCCATGACCTGAAAAACTCTACTCTACCACTGAGACAAAGAAGAATTTCTCACTAACTCTCACTAAGGGGGAAGAGGGGCTCGTCTATGGATATTTGACATCTGCACCACTTCCTTAAGGGGGGAGGTGTTACGCACCCCTCCTTGGGGAATTAGTAAGTGGTGCAGTCCCTGACACCTTAGAGTACACCTCCGTTACTAGCCAAGAGCTAGTGAGGAGTTCCTCTTTGGCTTGGTGGTAGAGTAAGCAGTTTCAGATCCCAATATCATGGGTTCAAGACTTGGCTTGGGATATTTGTTGGTGTTAAGTCTACCTTGCATAAGTGCAGGAAAGACTTATTAGGTGCTTGTCTGTGGGGTGAAAAATGATTTAGGTCTATCCACCTTGACTGAGGGCAAAACAGACTTTGTGATCCCAGGTTTGGTAGGCAATTCTGGCCCTGGGTGTTACAATCCAGAAAGTGGGTCATAACATTTTGAGCCCCTGAAATGTACTATAACTTCAGTTTGGATGTGAATACCCTCAAATTAAAGCTGAGCGTTTGCACTTAAAGCTCATAACTACAGTATAGCTTGAATATTCAATTCAAAAAAATGTATTTATCCCCGAGGAGCAATTTAAAGGGCACAGTGGAGCAGTGCAATAACAACACAAACAATACCACACAACAACACACAATTAGCATATGTAGCATATGTTTTGGTAAACAGCTAAAACAAAACTTGTCAGTATCTGTCACGGTGGGTGGAGAATTGGACCCAAACACAGTATTTTGTCACGTGTGGCCCTCGCGAGCCACACAATGAGAGCCGAGGGCGAGCCAGTGAGTTTGCGATGTTTTATTATGATAGGGAACAGGGGATAAGGAACACGGCCTCGTGGGGCCAAAAAGCACAAATACTCATACAAGTGTAACACTCACATATAACGCAGAACGATGCGTGGGAGGCTAGCGCCAGGCGAAGGGGTTCCAGCCTACGATGAGCGAAGTCACAGCCCCGAATGATCGGAGCTGCTCCTCTTTATACTCATTAGCAGCGCCTCAGCTGATGAGGATTAATTGGGCTCCAGCCGTCCCGTATAACTGACAGCTGGGAGCCCGCTGAGACGCTGCCAGAGAAAGAACCAGGCTGAGGGGGAATATGGTCTGAGCGCCGGATGACACGGCGTCTCATCCCATGACACAGCCCCCCCCCCTCTCGGTCGGACTATGAATGACCCGTAACACCCAAGACCCCCCCCCCCCCCCCAGCTAGGGTGGGCGGAAGGGGCGTAGGTCAGGAGGGAGAGAGTCAAAGAAAGGAAAAAAGAAAAAATCGACAACTAGAAAAGCACTCGGAGAGCGCAGACCTCCGCCAAGCGCCACAGTTCCCCCCATACAGTCTTCAGATTCCTTGATCATGAAAACATATGACAAGCAGTGGTTCAGTAGTTATTCACGAAAATGGCATTTTCACAGTTCCTCTCTCGGCGCCACACCAGTCGGCTGCCTTTTGCAACAGCGGCTCGATTCCGAGTTTTTTTTTTTTCCCTTCCTCTCTCTTTTGATCACTTTTTTTTTTTCACCCCACTTATATCACGGACACACAGATCGTCCCAAATGTCTCCTGAGCCGGTGGACGGAGCCACTGTTTATAGCAGGATTCGATACAACAGGGAAGAGCTGCTAGCATTTAACCGCCACCCGGTCCCACTGGAAAAACTCGACATACCGAGAGAACTGAGGCGAAAACGCCGCGGCTGCCGGGCTGGAGTAAGGCGGAGGACAAAAAATATAAGGTACAGACCCTCCCTTCCATCTGTTGTCATGGGAAATGTACGGTCGATACTGGGAAAGTTAGATGAGCTAGCGGCTATCTCCCGTTATGATAGCACTTACCGGGAGTGCTCTCTCCTTTTGTTTACTGAGACGTGGCTAACTGAACTAGCAGCAGATGCTAACATTGAGCTGGAGGGTTTTCACATGATACGAGCTGACCGAACACCAGAGAGTGGCAAAACTAGGGGCGGTGGAGTGATAATGTATGTTAACAACAACTGGTGCAGACCGGGACATATCACTGTTAAACAACGACACTGCAGCAAAGACATTGAGTTGCTAGCTGTTAGCATGAGGCCTACATATCTCCCGAGAGAACACTCACACGTGATCTGCATTGTTGTTTATGCAAATCCGACGGCGAACGCTGGGACAGCGCGTGACGTCATCCATTCAGTAACCAGCAGGCTGCAGACAGAACACCCAGATGCTCTTCTCCTCATCTCAGGCGATTTCAACCACGTTTCACTGTCTCCCATTCTGCCCACTTTCACCCAGTATGTCACATGCCACACTAGAGACAATAAAACACTGGATTTGTTCTACGCAAACACTAAGGAGGCGTACACCTCATCACAACTCCCCCCACTTGGGAGATCGGATCACAACTTGGTTCATCTCCGACCGGTGTACAAACCCCTAGTGCACAGACAACCTCCGGCCATGCACACTGTGGAGTTATGGTCTGAGGAGACAATGGACACTCTAAAGGACTGTTTTGAAGCCACTGCCTGGAAGCAGCTCTGCGATCCACATGGTGAGGACATCGATGGCCTCATTCACACCTTCACGGGCTACCTTAGCTTCTGTGTGGACAAATCCGTTCCCACCAAGACCATACGGCGTCACTCAAACAACAAACCCTGGATCAACCCTGAGATAAAAACACTTCTGAGAGAGAAGAAGAGGATCTTCAGGTCGGGGAACAGGGAGATGCTGAAGTCCGTACAGAGGGAGCTGAGGAGAAAGATCAGAGAAGGCAAGGACAGCTTCAGGAAGAAGATGGAGGACAAGCTGCAACAGAGCGACATCAGCGGGGTCTGGAGAAACCTCAAAACCATCTCGGGGCTCCAGAATACCTCCCCCCAGGCCACGGGGGGCAGGGAGTGGGCGAACAACCTGAATCTGTTTTTCAATAGATTTGACCAACCGCTCTCCCCCCTGTCTGCACAACAACCACTGCTGCCTCTAAGAAATCAAGTCCTGCTACCCACTCCCCACTCCACCGACACCCCCCCCCCACTCCCAACACACAGCCCCCCATCCTGACCCTGACCAAGACCCAGGTGAGGACGGAGCTGAGGAAGATCAAGGCGAGGAAGGCGTCGGGACCGGACGGCATCAGCGCAAAGCTCCTCAAGTCCTGTGCAGACCAGCTGTGTGGGATTGTGACATATATCTTCAACATGAGCCTGAAACTGGGGAGGGTACCACAGCTGTGGAAAACATCTTGTGTGGTACCTGTACCAAAAACTTCCCACCCCAAAGACCTGAACAGCTTCAGACCGGTGGCCTTGACGTCCCACTTGATGAAGACCCTGGAGAGACTGCTCCTTGCTCATCTCCGCCCCCTGGTGGAACCAGCGATGGATCCACTCCAGTTCGCCTACCAGCATGGCATTGGGGTGGAGGATGCGGTGATCTTCCTCCTTCACCGTTCTCTGTCCCACCTGGAGAAGCCCGGGAATATGGTGAGGATCATGTTCTTTGACTTCTCCAGTGCTTTCAACACCATCCAACCGATGATCCTGAAGGACAAGCTGCTGCGCGCAGGGGTGGACCAGCACCTGTCATCATGGATCCTGGACTACCTCACGAACCGGCCTCAGTTTGTGAGAACCCGGGACTGTGTTTCCGACACGATCATCAGTAGCACGGGGGCCCCCCAGGGAACGGTGCTGGCTCCCTTCCTGTTCACTCTTTATACTGCGGACTTCTCACACAACACAACACATTGCCATCTACAGAAGTTCTCTGATGACTCTGCGATCGTTGGTCTCATCTCCAGCGGAGATGAAGCTGAGTACAGAGGGCTTATCCAGGACTTTGTGGACTGGTGCCATCGGAACTGCCTCCAGATCAACGCGAGGAAAACTAAGGAGCTGGTGGTGGACTGCCGCAGGCATGGGCAGCCCCTCACAGCACCAGTAAATATACAGGGAACAGACATCGAGATGGTGACATCCTACAAGTACCTGGGTATTCATCTGAACAATAAACTAGACTGGTCACACAATACTGACGCACTCTACAAGAAGGGACAGCGCAGGCTGTTCCTGCTGAGGAGACTCAGGTCTTTTGGTGTACAAGGGGCGCTGCTGAAGTCATTCTATGACACGGTGGTGGCATCAGCCATCACTTTTGGAGTGGTCTGCTGGGGCAGTGGCATTACTGCAGCCGATAGGAAGAGACTGAACAAACTGATTAAGAAAGCTAGCTCTGTCCTGGGGCAACGCCTTGATCCGATGGAGGAGATAGGAGAGAGAAGGACGGTGGCTAAACTGTCATCTCTGCTGGAGTCCGAGTTCCACCCTATGCAGGACATACTGGATGCACTGAGGAGCTCATTTAGCAGCAGACTACATCATCCCAGGTGCACAACCGAGAGGTTTCGTAGGTCCTTCCTACCAACGGCTGTCAGACTGTACAACCTAAGCAGGGCTGCTCGCAGAGATAGCAAAAAGACGTAACAAACTAATAGTTTTTTGAATGCAAAAGATGCAATAGACTTACACAATGGTCCTCTCCGGCATACAACTAGGAAAATACCGGTCGCTATGGAGGGTGAGAATATGTATGGGCACATAATCATACCATGTAGGATAACTAAATAGACGGTTATGCTGTTTCATCCCACCTAGCAACAATGCTCTGCACTGTGTGTGTTTATATATTTACATATTTATTCCATCTAGCTGCAATGCTCTGCACTGGGTGTGTTTATATTTATATATCTATATATTTATTCCATCTAGCTACAATGCTCAGCACTGGGTGTGTTTATATTTATATATCTATATATTTATTCCATCTAGCTACAATGCTCCGCACTGTGTTTTTATATATCTACATATTATTCCATCTAGCTACATTGCTCCGCACTGTGTGTGTTTATATACTTGCATATTTATTCCACCTAGCTGCAATGCTCCGTACTGTGGGTGTTTATATATTTACATATTTATTCCATCTAGCTACAATGCTCTGCACTGTGTGTTCATATATTCATATATTTATTCCATCCAGCTACAATGCTCTGCACTGTGTGTCTGTGTGTGTGTGTGTGTGTATATATATATTTTATAGTAATATGTACATATGTATATTAGCTGCTCTTGCTTGCTTGTTTTTTTTCTTGCCTTCTGATTGTTGCTCTGAGTGTTGCTATCCCTGTGCTGTTGCAATCCTGAAATTTCCCCGTTGTGGGACTAATAAAGGCTTATCTTATCTTATACAGTGTTTGTGTGTACGTTTTCAGATTCCTTGACCATGAAAATACTGTATATGACTAGCAATTGGATTGACAATGATAGGATTAGTGGTTCAGTAGTTATTCACGAAAATGGCATTTTCCATAATGGCGGCCACTGTTCCTCCCATACAGTGTTTGTGTGTACGTTTTCAGATTCCTTGACCATGAAAACATATGACTAGCAATTGAATTGACAATGATAGGATTAGTGGTTCAGTAGTTATTCACGAAAATGGCATTTTCCGTAATGGCGGCCACAGTTCCCCCCATACAGTTTTTGTGTGTATGTTGTCAGATTCCTTGACCATGAAAATATATGACTAGCAATTGGATTGACAATGATAGGATTAGTGGTTCAATAGTTATTCACGAAAATGGCATTTTCCGTAATGGCGGCCACAGTTCCCCCATACAGTGTTTGTGTGTACGTTTTCAGATTCCTTGACCATGAAAACATATGACTAGCAATTGAATTGACAATGATAGGATTAGTGGTTCAGTAGTTATTCACGAAAATGGCATTTTCCGTAATGGCGGCCACACTTCCCCCATACAGTGTTTGTGTGTACGTTTTCAGATTCCTTGACCATGAAAACATATGACAAGCAATTGGATTCACAATGATAGGATTAGTGGCTCAGTAGTTATTGACGAAAATGGCATTTTCCGTAATGGCGGTTTAGCGCCACAGTTCCCCCCATACAGTGTTTGTGTGTACGTTTTCAGATTCCTTGACCATGAAAACATATGACTAGCAATTGGATTCACAACAATTGGATTGACAATGATAGGATTAGTGGTTTAGTAGTTATTCACGAAAATGGCATTTTGCGTAATGGCTGTTTTCTTGTGGACGGTGATCCGGATCACCACCAAAATCTAATCATCTGTAGGATACCCCATTTCTGACAATCTGTGAAAATTTCATGAAAATCCGTCCATAACTTTTTGAGTTATCTTGCTAACAGACAAACAAACAGACAAACAAACAGACAAACCAACGCCGATGATAACATAACCTCCCCCTTTGGCGGAGGTAATAAACCAATACAGAGTACCAGGGAAAAAACCCAAACACCATACTCCATAAAATACAACATGAGAAAAAACCCAGAGAAAGGGAAAAAAAAAAACCCCGACAATAAACCAATATAGAGTACAAGGGAAAAAACCCAAACACAATACTCCATAAGATACAACATGAGAGAGAAAACCCATTCAGGCAGAGGATAATTGCGGGAATAACAGCCCAACACACAGGGAAGAGAAAAAAAAAACACAATACCCTATCACCATGACACGGGTAAGAAAAAAAACCATGTACAGACAAATACAAAGAAAATCAACCCCGGAGACCCCAACACGAGAGGAAAAACTCCCAAGGGCGAAAATAAAGCATTGCAGCCATCCCTCACACAGGAGGGGAAACAAATAAAAAAAAATCACGCTAAACACGGAACAGTCATAACAGCTTAGCTGTACCCACCCAAACACAAGTACAACAAAAGACATTCAGTTCGGGGGGTCTCCCCGCACCCAACGTCCACACCGCCAAAAGGGGCGAAGGGAAAAGTTCCGGCGGCCCACCCGAACCCAAGGCCAGAAAACACAGTTCCTCGGGAGGCCGAACCAGATCGCCGAACAGAAAGTCTAGCGGGTCGGGCGGCCGCACAAGCGAGCCGAATGGGCACGGCAGACCCTCCGGCGGCCGACCCGCATCGCTCAACCACCAGGCCCATAGGGGAGAGGGAGAGGTCCAAATGGGCCCCAGTGGAAGAGGCTTGGGGAAGAGCTGATGACGAGGTGGTCCAATGTCAGATGGCAGGAGAATGGCAGCTCCCTCACCGGACCTGGACACCGCTGGTGCAGAACCCACGTCGGACCCCGATTGGGTCTCGGGCGAACCCACGTCACGTCGGACCCCGATTGGGTCTCGGGCGAACCCACGTCGGACCCCGACTGGGTCTCCGACGGACCCACGTCGGACCCCGACTGGGTCTCCGTCGGACCCACGTCGGACCCCGACTGGGTCTCCATCGAATCCGCGTCGGACCCCGATTGGGCCGGCACCGCACCAGAACCGACCTACGATGTCGAACCTGGACCCTCTGGCACCACGAGTGATGGCAGCTCCTCGCCAGCGACCCTGGGAGAAGGCTCAGGAGAGAAAACAGAACCGGGATCAGGATCACCGGCGGCGCCAGAACCCGGCGAGATAAGCTCGGACGCAGCGGACGGCTGCACCCGGCTCATCTCCCCTAGAGACGGGCTAAAGTGCTCTAAAGTAAGGAGAAGAAAGATAAGATAGAGCACTTGCCTGCTCTCGGGTTCTGACGCCGTCCAGGACTGCGAAGATCTGGGATCCAGCATCAGGAGGTCGTCGCCAGGCTCCCACTCAGCTGCGTCGGGCTCCGCAGCTGGCATGATGGAAAGCGCAGCCTGTGCGTCCTCTGGCATCGTTGTCCACGCCGACAGCCCACACGGCGTGGTGGCAGGAGAACCTCATTCCGCTGGACCGGACCGCTCCTCCGCGGAGACCCGGGGACGCTTGGTCGTCGGCGCAGGCTCCACGTAGCAATCCGCTTTCCTCCTCCGTCCACGGCGTAGCTGCGGAACCGGAACCAGACTGCCCAGAACCGCAGGCCCCCTCCTCATCCCACGACGTTGGCCTGGCGCCGGGGACCGCTCAGCGGAGGGAGACACAGAGGGTGCAGGATTAATGATTACAGCTACAGCAGGTGGTGGGAGTTCGGGGAGCTGCGAACCCCGAACTCCACCTCCAGGAGTTTGACAGAGCAAATCACAAGGTGAATGTGAAAAAACTGGGACTTGCCTGTCTCCTGGAGGCTGGATGGTGCCTGCTGTAGCGGACGTTGCTCCTCCCTTTCCCCGCCGGGTGGTAACGGAGGACCCCCGGGAGGACATTGGGGAGCCGCTCGTGTTGATTCCAGGAGGGAGCTCGCCAGGTCAGGATTCTGGACACACACAGCAGCCGGGGAGCGCGTCGAGGAGGAGGGGGCGACAGCCGAGATGAGCCAGGCCCAGAGCGCTGGCGTAACAGCGGAGGGAGGTGGCTCCGGAGACGAGGCTGCGGGATCCCCTCTCAGACGAAGCGCAGGAGTGACAGCTGCGTGGGAGGATGAGACCTTGCGGCGACCCGGAACTGGATCCGGACGGGGTTCATGCTGAGATGGTTTAGCGATGTGGCGACGGCTATTCCCAGGGGGCGAAGCGAAGGAGAGACCCAGGAATCGCCGCTCCTGAGCAGAGACCGAGGCGAGGAGGGCGTCGAACTCAGGGTAGTCTCGCAGCCCTGGACTCCTTTCCACCAGTCTTACTGCCGCCGCCACATGCTTCATGGTGGAGGACGGGTGCATAGCGGAGCGAGCAGCAGCCACTCGGTCCCAGACCTTAATAGCTATCAGCTGCAGATCCTCCTGGGGAATCCCGAGTGACTTCGTGCTGGATGGGGAATGCCCTCTGGATGGCGCAAACTCCTGGACCGGAGCGGAGGCAGGAGCGGGATTCCGAGATGAAGGGAGACGTCTCCTCCTCTTCGGCTTCCTGCCAGGGCTTCCCTCCAACCCACGGAGTTGTTCACGCTGTGCAGCTATGGCGTCCCTCCTGGCACAGACCTCAGGGTGGTTGGAATGGCGAGGGAGACTGTCCAGGAGATTCTCAGCATAGTCTAGGTGCCAGCATCTCTCGTTGGGGGTGTCGTACAGGGTGGCGGTGAAGAGCGTCCCGTTGACATCCTCCAAGATGGCCGTCAGCTCGTCGCCCTGGCGCCGAACGCGACTCCTGGGAGACGGCATGTTCTAAGAGCAGGCACCCAGACAGGGAAGACACAAGTCCAACGGCAAACTCACGGCCGCCGGCCACTCGTCTGGCTGTGACTTACTGTCACGTGTGGCCCTCATGAGCCACACAATGAGAGCCGAGGGCGAGCCAGTGAGTTTGCGATGTTTTATTATGATAGGGAACAGGGGATAAGGAACACGGCCTTGTGGGGCCAAAAAGCACAAATACTCATACAAGTGTAACACTCACATATAACGCAGAACGATGCGCAGGAGGCTAGCGCCAGGCGAAGGGGTTCCAGCCTACGATGAGCGAAGTCACAGCCCCGAATGATCGGAGCTGCTCCTCTTTATACTCATTAGCAGCGCCTCAGCTGATGAGGATTAATTGGGCTCCAGCCGTCCCGTATAACTGACAGCTGGGAGCCCGCTGAGACGCTGCCAGAGAAAGAACCGGGCTGAGGGGGAATATGGTCTGAGCGCCGGATGACACGGCGTCTCATCCCATGACATATTTAAAGTTTTCAGTTTGATTTATTATGAGCTGGCCGAACAGGCGCACCTCGAGAAAAAAATATAAAATAATAACACACAGCTCGGGAGCTGAAACAAAAACTCAAATAAACTGTTAGGCAGGCTACAGACATGACCAGGAGCGTGTTGTTCACGCTGTATGATGAACGACACTCATGATGAGACACCGATTGGGGTTGATATATATGGACACATTGGCAATCAACAAAACACAGAACAGGTGGACATAATCAGCAGCAAACAGAGACAGCAGGGCATGGTCACAGAGAAACAGGACGGGCGGGGCTGAGCAGACAATCATACACAGAGGATCAGGAGAGACAAGACCATTCCAGTGATAATGAAAATAATAATGATAATAATAATTGAGATCAAAAGCAAACCAATAGAGAAAAGAATATACAAGGCAGAATAATAACCATAATCCACAGAGAATAATAAAGATAACTCAAAGCAGGGGCATGGACTGAGGCCCTTGCCCTGAAGACAAGAAAATGCAAATTATAAATTAGCATGAGGGCAAGGGGCCACGCCCACGCCCTGACAGTATCCAAATATGTATGAGCCTAACTGTAAATCAATTTTGGGGGAAGAGGATGCACACTGAATGAAAACACTATGGTTTCTTCCTGCTGATTGTTGCCATAAATCAGCTGAAATCACAGGGTCAGTGTGCTCTGGACAGACAAAGGAGATGGCATAATCAGATCAAACCAAACAGTCAAGAGGGCAACAACATGGGGAGCAAGTGACAAATGAAGAGCTCTGCAGGGATTCAGGCATGGATGATATCCAGTTCTTGGAGAATATCACTCTTAATATCTGGGTATGTGGCAGTCTAAGTTCACATGTCGACAGAAAGCTGTAGACCAAAAACCAGAAGTTATTATTTTCAGTGAGAAAGGGAGAGGCCCCATTGTTGGATGGAATGTTAAGTCAGAACTTTTCAACTTGCTCTGCCTACCGCAGCAGCAAGCACACGCCAGAGGTGGATATTCTTTTTGAAAATAATGGAACTTTGATGTTCAATGTACTATTTACCGTCAAGATTTGGGAGCAGCAGCAAACAGAAATTCTGCGGCTTTTGGCAGTAGGGTGGTTTTTCTACTGTCAACATGTGAACCCAGCATTGTAAGATCACATGGCTGCTGGTCCATTAATAATGACCCCAGCAGATAACAGTGTTGGTAGAACTAAGTTGTGTAACTGCTTCACAAGAGTATAGGGCATATTTACTTCTTTATAAAGTGAGAACTGCTACAATAAAGTATTAAATCCATATTTAGCAGGAAGAGGGCATCGCCTTAAAATGACTGAAAGCCTGACTTCATTTTATGCCAGTTGAAAAGCTGCTGTTAATGTTTTTGTTGGCGCAAGAAAAATCTGAAGCAACAGGATATCTGTATTGGTTAGCCAACTACTCGTGTTTGAGATGCAAATCATCAGCTCTCATTACGCATTACAAGGTCCTGCTTCATATCTTGTACTTTGTTATCTAGATAGATTCAGAGGTGATGGACAAGCTATGAAGCAGATAAAAGGAAAGTGAGCTTTTCTTTCTTTCTTTTAGCTTCTTAAACTCTTTTAGAGTTGTTTGGGAATTAAGGAACTATGCATTTTTACAAAACAATTTTTCTGCCAAAATGCTGTTCAACAGTCCAATTCAACACCTCAGACAGCTGCTGCATCAAAACATTCTCAACCAAAAAAACAGAGCATTGGACTGCAGTCAAACTCATCTGCAAGAGTCCATTAATCATGCTCGAGCCCTCTGTTAATAAATTTGGGACTTTTTTAGAGAACAGTTACATGCACACATGGTCTTTGTCATGACAGTGTTAATTAGTGTAACTGCCAGTCCTCGAAGGGATTAAACAGAATGTAGAAAACTTTTGTAGCAACACATTTACAGCTTTATATGCATAAGCTCAAATCAAGGGCAGTGGAGGAGATTGATCTTAAATGCATGCTTGCCATGAGCTTTGCATCCCTTGTCAGTCTAGCATGAAATGAATATATGATGACTTTAATATGGACTTCTATCTGCATATAATATGACACTGTATGGCAATGGAAAGAGACAAAGAAAAGGGGGAGGGGTGAAAGCAGGCACAAAGGAGAGAACAATAGAGTACAGAGGCAAAAAAAAAAAATAAAACGGGGGGGGGGGGGGCATAGCCAAACAGAAAACTGTTAACAAAATAAGTGGCCATTGATCAGTGGAGTACTCCAAACCCTAACACAAACAATTTTGAAAAGTGAAAAGCAATTTCATGTTAAAACATCTATCTTTTATCGTAATGTCTCTGTGAGACTGTTCTTTACCTCGGCACTGACAAAGCCAGGCAGACCAGGTGAAACTGAATAGACAGAAGCAGAAACTGCAGTGCATGAAGAAAGCAAAATGGGTAAAAGCTGGAGGAGCAAATGAAACCTGACTGTAAAACTCACAGAGACAGAAAGATATGCTAACAAGACATGACACCGGCGGCAAGGGCCAAATTCACAAATGCAGTTTTATATAAAGCCTTGTTTTACTGTCGCTTCTTAAATGTGACACTTTAAATCTTCTCACAGCAACATGACCTCCCGAAGTGTATGTAATATGAGGAAAATGGATGCAAGTGTATGTAGTACTAAAGTGCAATTAAAATTGGGAGGAGTGGTGTGGTGGGATGTCCCAACCTTCAGTGTCTACGGTGCAATTAAAATTGAGCTGAAGCTGGCCATTTGGCGCAGCAAGCAGGGGGCCCACCTGAGAGTGTCCCACTTCACTGGTCCAAGGGGCGCGTCTACAAAGTGCTCTGGGTGCACCTTCCCCTTAATAGGTCTATGTTAAGACTCACATTATGCAAATTAAATGAGTAAATTTACTCCCATCATAAAGTCTGGATCATTTTTCTTGTTTACAATAAGCCATTATCTCTTAGCACTTTCAAGTTACAGCCTTTGTCATTTCTGATAGCTAAACTGAATATTTTCTTCGAAAAATTCTTGGCCGCTAGAGGGTGCATGCAGATGGTGTGTCAGGTCGACTTTTTTAGGCTAAAGGGTTAATAAGTAGTAATTTGATTGTGATCACTGGAACAAGCAAAAATGACTTGCTTTTCAATTTTCTCTGTAGTACAGAACAATTTGACTATTAGTAAAGCTGTATCGTGGTGGTTATTTGTCATTTCCCAGTGAGGTACACTGCTTAACAATGATTTATATCTTTTCTCATGCTGTATGTATCTATAAATGCAAGGAATCTCTCTGTGTGTGTGTGTGTGTGTGTGTGTGTGTGTGTGTGTGTGTGTGTGTGTGTGTGTGTGTGTGTGTGTGTGTGTGTGTCTGTTCCTTGCATATCTCTCAAACTGTTCGTCAAACTGACGTCACATTTTATAAATGCTTTGCTGAGGTTGCAAGGGTGTGCATCTCTAAATGTCAGCCTCTCCGGATATGTCTAAGTTTAGGAGAGGAAATCTTTAATGAGCGTCCATAGGGGAGCTATTAAATGAACACAGAAGTGTAAAAGGTATAACCGTTGGGATTTGGGGGCTGAAAATTTGGATTAATGGCTATAATATTAAGCCCAATAACCCCTGTAAATTTCAGCCTCCCTGGATATGTGTAAGTTTAGGAGAGGAAATCTTTAATGAACTATCAAATGAACACAGAGGTGGAAAAGGTATAACTGCTGGGATATGGGGGCTAAAAATTTGGATTAATGGCTATAATATTAAGCCCAATAACCGCTGTAAATTTCAGCCTTACCAGATATGTGGAAGTTTGGGAGGGGAAATCTTTATTGAACATCCTTAGGGGAGCTATTAAATGAACACAGACATGGAAAAGGTATAACTGCTGGGAGTTGGGGGCTGAAATTCACAGGGAAGGCTTTGGAAGCCAGTGGAATAAAATGATAAAAATTTGTGCCTGAGCCAAGCTCCAGAACCGGGTCTTCCTTAGAAGACCTTATAAGGAGTTATTCAGAACTCCTGACCTCAGACTACTTATAAGGAGTCCTTATTAGGAATTCTGAACAACTCCTTATAAGATGTTCAGTTCAGTGGGAACTGAACAGCTCCTTACTGTATATGGTCATGTGACCGAGCACTGCACTAGTTATAAGAAAATAAAAAAGTCTGACCATCAAATGAAGTTGTTTAGTGGATAATCCAATATTTTTGCCGAGGGGCCAAGAAATTTCCTTGAATGGACATGCTTGAATGGACATGCATAGAACTCAGTTTTTTGGGGCGTTTACCGTATATTTTAATATTGTGATCGCTGTGCAGCAGTATTATTATTATTATCATTTTTTTTTTTTGCTTTATCAACTTTTACCACTTCTACAAAACAAAAAGTAAAAAAAAACAAAAACAAATTTATAGGTAACGGGTAAACTGTACATATACTGTACACTACCGTTCAAAAGTTTGGGGTCACTTAGAAATTCCCTTATTTTTGAAAGAAAAGCACTGTTATTTTCAATGAAGGTAACTTTAAACTAATCAGAAATACACTCTAATATCTAATATACATTGCTAATGTGGTAAATGACTATTCTAGCTGCAAATGTCTGGTTTTTGGTGCAATATCTACATAGGTGTATAGAGGCCCATTTCCAGCAACTATCACTCCAGTGTTCTAAGGGTACAATGTGTTTGCTCATTGCGTCAGAAGGCTAATGGATGATTAGAAAACCCTTGTGCAATCATGTTAGCACAGCTGAAAACAGTTTAGCTGGTTAGAGAAGCTATAAAACTGACCATCCTTTGAGCAGGTTGAGTATCTGGAAAAAAATATTATTTCAAATACAAATCATTATTTTTAACCTTGTCAATGTCTTGACTATATTTTCTATTCATTCTACAACTCATGGTGGTAAATAAGTGTGACTTTTCATGGAAAACACAAAATAATTGTCTGGGTGACCCCAAACTTTTGAACGGTAGTGTACATTTTGAGGTTGTTTTTTGTTGCACTGACAAAGTGACAAGAATAGACAGACAGACAGACATAGATAGATAGATAGATAGATAGATAGATAGATAGATAGATAGATAGATAGATAGATAGATAGATAGATAGATATTGTCAATTATCATTTTGCCAATTTTCCAACCTATTATTTCTACTATACACTAATATAGTTAGCTAAATCTGGCCCTTGGGTCTAGGCTGTGAGAAGTTATCACGCCATGGCATGTTGTAGCAAATCTACTGACTCACCATCCTAGTCTTGCTGAGAAGAGAGAGCGGGTCATGACAGTGCTACCGTTTCTCCTATTACTCGAGCTGTACCACATCTTTCGCTGCTTCTGCTCATGGAGCAGGGCTCCTTTTATTTAACCAAAAATCTAAACTTCATCATTTCCTGTACAACTGACACAGAAAAGGCATGTGCTTTAAAAGCATTATAAGCCGGGACACCATTTTTGTGTTATGTCATGCCAATACAGAGTGTAACATAATGGTTGGTATTGACATGAAAATACTCCAGATGATTGCTTTCAAAAGGAAGCTTTGTAGGAGCAGCCGTTTGGAAATAGATGACACAGTCAGCATGGTGTTGAGTTCTAAAACACCATGAGTTCCATAAAGCCACGTGGACATGAAAAGCATGTATGGGATGATAACAAATTATACAAGAGATGAATGCCCATATGGAACACAAACACATCATACACACACACGCTGTTGTTCAAATGTGTGATAAATTTTAAATATCACACCCATTCACCCCCCATCCCCCACCCCTCGGGAGGAGCTGTCATGGAAAAGAGGAGCAGAGCACAGAGTAATGCAGGGCCATGACGCACGAACGAGCACAGAGCACAGCTGAAGGGAGACCCGAACCAGGACATGTTGATGTCGCTCCACAGCTGCCAGAGACGGTCATGCTGCATGTCATCTGCTAATGGAAAGTTGAGATTGAGATTGAGATTCAACTTTATTGTCATTACACATGTATGAATACGAGGTAACGAAACGTGACTTGGCATTTGGGCACGCTCTGCAGAGCGCATCCAAGGCCGGGGCAGCCGCTAGGCGCAGTTCCTGCGCGAGTGAATGGGGTGAAACCAGGTGATAGTTACGGAGCTCCGCCGGACCATCTATCAGCCCACGGTAAGTCTCATTTTAAAAGTAATTTATTCTCCAAGTACTAACTGCAGAATATCGCCGCGTATGAAATAAATAGAAATGTGGTTTTACGCAGCAACCACTGGTGAAACTAAAAGTTAGTTCCATAATCAAACCTATTAATGTGTGAGAGAAATGATATGTGTGCTACCTACTGTATAAATTTGAGTTACTTATGTAAACATCTGTTTCAGTTATATATCTTCTAAAAAGCAACTGAAAATATATGTTTAATTAGGCTTTCTTCAGATCTTCTTCAGGCTTGTTTCAAATCAACTACTTATTAATCGTCTCAAATTTTTAAATAATTTAAATCTTTTGTTTTAACTTTGTTGTTTGTATTTTGCAAATTTAGTTTTTATTTCTATTTTAATTGAGTCTCTACTTAGTTCTTTTTTTATTCTATTTTGTTATGTCTATGAAAAATGTTTGCATTAACGGAGCTGCAGTTCACGCTTACAGGTTTAAACTTTACTTACTTTGAACAAAATAATATGTTCATAACTCGATCCATACAGCAATTCAGTGTTTTTCCTTTCATAAATTACAATAATAAATGCTGAAAAATACATTGATTTTTTTCAAATGAAAATGCAGCATGCATCGTGAATGCTGAATCCCAGTCAAATCATGAGACCAGTGAAGATCCACACCTCTAGAACCGAATCGAGGGTCAGCACTCATGTGGACACATCACTTTTTCACACAGGGCCACGTAGGTTTTGATTTTTTTTACCCTTAATAATAAACACCTTCATTTAAAAACTGCATTTTGTGTTTACTTGTGTTATCTTTGTCTAATATTTAAATTTGTTTGATGATCTGAAACATTTAAGCCTGACAAACATACAAAAAAAATGAGAAATCAGGAAGGGGCTTTTGATATACATATATATACACTACCGTTCAAAAGTTTGGGGTCACTTAGAAATTTCCTTATTTTTGAAAGAAAAGCACCGTTTTTCAATGAAAATATCTTTAAACTAATCAGAAATACACTCGAGGTGTGCTGGCAATGGAGCAGGTGTGTGCGTTGCTGGCTCCTGCTATATTTTTTTTCAGTCTTACTTTTTAAACCCTACTTTGCTGTAAGCTGTCAACGTTTTGGACATTTAATACGTGCGGAATCTGCTTTGAGTTGAGAAATATGTCCAAAACAAGAAAGCAGACTGAAAAGGAGGCAGCAGTGAACAATGCTTACACCAGCTTAGCTGAGGATACTAATATAAGCCTTAACCCTGCACTTGTTGCCTTGCTTGAGCAACACAGAATGTCCATAGCTGCTGACTTTAAAGCTTCATTTGAACTTATTAATGGTAAGCTGGACAAGATTCAAGCAGATGTGGCGAACCAGGAGCAACGCATTGGCGACCTTGAAAACAACGCGGAGGACGTCAGCCAGCGCCTAGCGGCGCTTGAAGTTACGTGTGAGTCAATGCAGGAGGAGAACAAGCTTTTGAAAAACAAACTTTCTGACCTGGAGGGAAGAAGCAGGAGGCTGAATATTCGTCTGGTGGGTCTGCCGGAGTCCTTTGATGTGGGTCCACGGCCATCTGAATTTTTTTCTCGGCTGTTGGTGGACGTCTTTGGCACACAAACTTTGCCATCTCCCCCAGAGCTGGATAGAGCCCACCGCAGCCTTACGCTCAAGCCGGGTCCGAACGGGAAGCCACGCGCTGTCATTATTTGTTTCCACTGGTTTCGGACCAAAGACTTGGTGATGAGAGAAGCGCGGAGACGCCGTGGGACTTTGGAATATCGTGGACATAAATTCCAGTTCTACAAGGATTATAACGCCGACGTTCAGAAGCAACGAGCTGAATATAAGGAGGTTATGTCCGAATTGTACAAGAGAGGTTTTCGTCCTTCTCTTCTCTTCCCCGCCAGGCTCCGGATAACTCTTCCAGACGGCAAAAACCAGTGGCTGGCGTCCATCTCGGAGGCCACCCGCTTCATGCAAACCATGGAGAGAAACCAGCGATTTTCGCCCTGAACTGGTCATTCCTGGGTTGACCAACTACCACACTGGACTACTTGATTACTACTTCATTAAAGCTGCACTGACTGGACATTGATGCATTTTTAGATGTTCAAAAACAAGGTAAAATTGGCTCCCTATACGTTTGTTTACTTAATTTTTTTTTTTTTTTTTTTTAGGGTAAAATGTTCATACTATGCAGGATTGAAGCCAGTTGTATGGGAGTATTTTGTTAGGATGAGAATAGAGCAGGAGATGGAGCGGTTGCTGTTTTTTGCAACCGGCTGGAGTGTTGTTATAGGTTTGGTTGTTGAATTTTTTTTTTTTTTTTGTTTTGGATTTATTTACACCCCCCCTTACACCCCCCTTTTTTTTTTACCCGTACCTCACCCTATTCTTTTTTGGGCTACACAACACAATATATAAATTTTACTCTTTGAATGAATAGTAATCTTACTTTGGTAAGCTGGAATGTGAAGGGGTTGAACCATCCAATTAAACGAAAGAGAGTCATGTCACGTCTAAAGCAACTTAAGCCTGGGGTACTGTTTTTGCAGGAAACCCATTTGCAGGATTCCGACCACTTGCGCTTGTCAAAATGTTGGTCAGGACAATTTTTTCATTCAAATTTTAAAGCTAAGGCCAGGGGCGCTGCTATTCTTATTGATCGAAATATCCCATTTATTCCCTCTAATGTTGTATTAGATAAAAATGGACGATTTGTAATAGTATCAGGTAAACTTGGCGATAAACATGTCACCTTGGCTAATCTGTATGCGCCAAATTTTGATGGTGTACACTTTTTTCGTAACCTTTTTTCGCAACTTCTAGATTTAAATACACATTCTCTAATTCTTGGGGGTGACTTTAATTTGTATATGGATCCGATCTTAGACCGCTCATCCTCAAAACCTGCTAGTCTTAATAAATCTGCAACTTATGTTAAGTCTTTTCGTGAGGAATATAGCCTTACAGACCCTTGGCGTTTTTTACATCCTAACGGCAGGGACTATTCTTTTTTCTCTCACGTACACCATACTTATACCAGAATAGATTATTTTTTTGTTGACAATTTATTAATTAATAACCTTTGCTCTTGCAGTTATGATAGCATCTTGGTTTCTGATCATGCCCCTCTTGTACTTAAAATGATCCTCCATGGATGTGACTCCATGAGAAAGCATTGGAGACTGGATCCATTATTACTTACAGATGAAAAATTGGTTGCGAATATTTCTTCTAAAATTATTTTTTTTTGAAAGAAAATAAAACTCCTGGTATGCCAAACAAAACAATATGGGAGGCCATGAAGGCATTTCTTAGGGGGGAATTTATCTCATTGGCAGCATTTAAAAGACGATCCATAATACAGGAACAGAAGGCTATTTTAGATCAAATCTTGGACATTGACAGACAATATGCTCAATCTCCATCACCCGCTCTGTACAAGGAACGTATGACATTACAAACTAAACTTAATTTACTTTCTACTCGACAAATTGAAGGTTGTTTAATAAGGAACAAGAGTGAATTTTATGAACATGGCGAAAAAACCAGTAAACTTCTAGCTAATCAACTGCGTGGTATTAGAGCTAAATTATTACTGGAGTTAGGACAGATAAAGGAGAGGTGACATCTGACCAACAAGTGATTAATGATATTTTCAGGTCATTTTATTCCAAATTATATACCTCAGAATATACAACAAACTTAAAAATTTTACTTTAAATTTTTTTTGATTCTATTGATATCCCTTCGATTTTCTCAGAATCTCAGCAAAGTCTAGAAGCTCCTATCACAAAAGAAGAAATTCAGCTGCCAATATCATCCATGCAATCAGGAAAATCTCCAGGACCTGAAGGGTTTTCCGCTGATTTTTTCAAAAAATTCTCTGACGACCTTGCCCCTTTCCTTTGTCAAGTTTTTACAGAGTCGCTTGACTCTGGTACACTTCCTCCTTCATGTTATCAGGCCTGTATCACTGTGTTACTTAAAAAAGATAAGGATCCTGTTGATTGTGCTTCTTACAGGCCTATTTCCTTGTTAAATACCGATGTTAAAATTTTGTCAAAGTTGTTAGCTTCAAGGTTGGAAAAGATTCTTCCTTTTATAATTTCACAGGACCAAACCGGTTTCATTAAAAATCGCCATTCTTTTTTTTAACTTGCGGCGGTTGTTTAATATTATTTATACTCCTCACCACAACATACCTGAATGTCTTATTAGTTTGGATGCTGAAAAGGCATTCGATAGGGTTGAGTGGGAGTATTTGTTTTTTACTTTGGAGAGGTTCGGTTTTGGTCCTTCCTTCTGTTCCTGGATTAAACTTCTCTATGCTAGTCCTTTAGCTTCAGTGTTAACTAATTGTCGCTATTCTGACTATTTTAGACTTTACCGTGGTACGAGGCAAGGCTGTCCTTTGAGCCTGTTGCTCTTTGCCTTGGCAATTGAGCCATTAGCTATTGCAATCCGTGGGAGCCGGGACTTTCTAGGCATTCGTAGGGGTGGCATCGAGCATAGGGTTTCACTCTATGCCGACGATCTTTTACTATTTCTCCCCAACCCACTTACTTCATTACCCGCTATACCGTAAAACGGGGCTATAAGGGACGGCGGGGTAATAAGGGACACTTTTCTGGGAAATGTTTTAAATGTAATTCTGCTTTTTTTTATTTTGAGCAGGACGCTGAGTTGTGTTGTTATTGTCTTTCCTGTAGATAGATATTAGTTTTAAGAAATTTGTTGCCGTTATATTTAAGGAAAATTTAAAAAAAAAGTGTCCCTTATTACCCCGCCGTCCCTTATAGCCCCGTTTTACGGTACTCAACATTTTGGATAGTTTTAGTAGGTTTTCTGGTTATAAAATTAATCTTAATAAGAGTGAATTGTTTCCGATTAATGAAAAGATTCAAGTTCAGGATCTTGAAAATTTTCCTTTCAAGGTTGTTATTGATCATTTTAATTATCTTGGGATATGTGTCACTAAACAACTTAATTACTTGTTTAAAAATAATTTTCTCCCCTTATTTGACCAGTGCAAGCTAATACTTTCCAAATGGTCCCCATTATCCTTGTCCTTAATTGGCAGAAACAAGTCTGTAAAAATGATGTTACTTCCAAAATTTTTATATTTGTTTCAATGTCTCCCCATTTTTATTCCTAAATCCTTTTTTAAGTCTTTGGACTCTCTGATTACCTCATTTATTTGGAATGGTAAACATCCGAGATTGAGGAAAGTTTTTCTTCAAAGACCCAAATCAGTGGGTGGCATGGCTCTGCCTAACTTTCAATATTACTACTGGGCAGCAAATATCAGGTGCATGTTATATTGGAAACATTTCTATCTGGAACCCAAATCACCCATTTGGATCCTTATGGAGTCACATGTGGACAATCAAACCTCCCTACCGGCAATTTTAGGTTCACCACTTCCCCTTGCTTTGTCTACACTGGGTAATAATAAAATAGTTTGTCAGTCTCTTAGAATTTGGTCTCAATTCAGGAAAAATTTCGGTCTTCAGTTTTTCTCCATTAGAAGTCCAATTGCCGCAAATCATATATTTACCCCATCAACTATTGATAGTGCATTTCATATATGGCACAGAAAAGGTTTAAAATCTTTTGCGGATTTATATTTTGATGGTCAATTTGCAAGTTTTTCTCAACTTTCCACTAAATTCGACATCACTTCTACACATTTTTTCCGCTTCCTCCAGGTCAGACATTATGTGCAAACCATGGCAAAACAATTCCCTCAAAAACCTTCTGATAATCCTCTAGATGATTTTTTTATTAGTTAATCCAAATTCTAAGGGGGTAATATCAGCTTTATATAATTTAATTTCAAATTTACAATCTTCTTCTCTGGCCGCTATTAAATTGAATTGGGAACAAGATCTTAATTTTACTTTTACTGATGAACTGTGGGACTCTGTTCTTGGCCAGGTTCACACTGCATCAATGTGTGCTCGTCACGCTCTTATTCAATTTAAGATTGTACATCGGGTGCACCTGTCCAAGGTTAAGTTAGCACGTATTTACTCGGATATAGACCCAACTTGTTAAAAGTGTGGTAGCGCTCCTGGCACTTTGCTTCACATGTATTGGTCCTGCCCTTCATTGGTGAATTTTTGGCATTCTGTTTTTATCACTATGTCTGAAGTCCTGCAATATCAAATTAAACCTGATCCATTATGCGCCATTTTTGGTGTGGCTCCAGAACTTGTCTTGCCAAATTCCAAATTAAAAGTATTCAACTTTTCATTATTATTGGCTAGACGTGCTGTTTTACTGAAGTGGAAAGACTCTTCGCCCCCTTCACATTACAGTGGATAAAAGATATAATGTCCTGTTTGGATTTAGAAAAAATCAGATATACAGTTTGTGGCTCTGAAAACAAATTCTATAAATTATGGCGCCCGTTTCTTGATTTCTTTGAAAGACCCACGATTATAGTTTCTGAGTAGCTCATATCCCCTTTACCCCACCCCCACCTCACACACACAATTTTCCTTTTTTTTTTTTTGTATTTTTTTATTATTGTTTATTTAAAGGTTTTTGTGTTTTGAAGCATCCACATTTGTTAGTTTTAAATTCTAGTTTTGCACTGTTTGGTTAAAACAAAAATGAAAATTTCTAATACTTTGTATTGTATTGATACTTCAATTAATAATAATAAAAAGACCTTTGAAAGAAAGAGAAGTATACTCTATACATTGCTAATGTGGTAAATTACTATTCTAGCTGCAAATGTCTGGTTTTTGGTGCAATATCTACATAGGTGTATAGAGGCCCATTTCCAGCAACTATCACTCCAGTGTTCTAATGGTACAATGTGTTTGCTCATTGCATCAGAAGTCTCCAGATTACCTCAACAAATTAACAGCTAGAATGCCAAAGGCCTGCAATGCTGTAATTGCTGCAAATGGAGGATTCTTTGACGAAAGCAAAGTTTGAAGGAAAAAATTATTATTTCAAATACAAATCATTATTTCTAACCTTGTCAATGTCTTGACTATATTTTCTATTCATTTTACAACTCATGGTGGTAAATAAAAGTGTGACTTTTCATGGAAAACACAAAATTGTCTGGGTGACCCCAAACTTTTGAACGGTAGTGTATATATATATATATATATATATATATATATATATATATATATTGCGTAAACCCCTTCCAATGGAGGCTTGCTGCTGTTATCTGAATAGGGTTACACATGTCAGATGACTCCAGCTAAATGACCCTGCAGGCAGTGTGGGTCATTGTCCACCTTACCTCAGTTCAGCGGACATTTGAATAGGAAATGCGGATAAACAGGCATAGACTATGGGTTGTATTACAATGACGCAGTCAGTTGTCACTGACGCAGAACGCATTTATGGTCATTTCCAAGTTAATTTTCTTATCACAGCAGCACAGAAATGAATTTTCCGCCGGAAAATTCCGGCGTATGGTGCGAAGAGGCAGGTCTAATCATTCAGAGGTGTGCTTTGGATAATCCAATCCAAAGCGCTCCTGCCCATCCCTTTAATGCAAAGAGCTGCATTATCTAAAGTGAACTGTGATCATGACTGTTTAAGACGGGTTTTGGACTGACCAAAGCCTGTGCGTGTGAGCCAAAATGCACACAATAGTAATGCTGCAATAAGGAAGACATCAATAGCAGCTGATGTCCAATTAGTTATGTTAGAAAGAATAAACAGAGATGAATGCTGAGCTGAAAAATCAGCTGAATGGTTTAATGTAGTGCACATGGAGGCAACACACAAACGTGAATGGGTTTGATGCTTAAGGAAAAGAGGATGATGCCTATTTTTTTTTTTTTTTTTTGTTACTTATTTGTACCCATAGGTAGATTTGGTTTGCAGTCTGGTGACAAGCCACCGGCTGCTGGTCGCTGCGTGCGCGAGCGCCCTAAACCTACATGTTTTTGGTATGCGGGAGGAAACCGGAGAAATCCCGGAGTAAACCCACGCAACACGGGGAGAACATGCAAACTCCACACAGCTCACTGTTGGTCGGGGGCTGGGATCGAACCCACGATCTCATGATCCCCGCGGTCCCCCGGCCGAGGGTAAATTGTGCTGCCACAGTGCTAAACCACTGTGCCACCGTGCAGCCCCCTATGCAAACGTGCAGCCTATGCAAACGTTCATAAACGTTCATAAACTTTCATTAACGATGGCATGGAAGTCGCTTCCAGCCCGTGGGGAGATGGATTGCTCCCTCTCTTGTTGCTTTCGCCGACTGAGGGTCTCCCCCATATTTGCGGGGGTCTGCCGAGGTTTCAGGCTCTCTGTCCCAGTCCCTCCCGGGCAGGAGGGAACATTGAAATCTGGCGTGGCTTCCCGACCCCAGCCATGAAGCGAGCCCACTTTTGGCAGCTTCTGCTGGCCCCTGACAGGTGGCAGTCTGGGAACTTGCTGGTTGAGAACCGCAACCCTAGGTGTGGTGCGGGTGGCCTCGGCCCAGCTGGAAACCCAGGGCGTGCGGCCAAAGCAGATGTGTGGACAGATCTCCTGTCTCTCTGGGGAGTTACAGTGAAAAGTAACTGCATACTCCTTGTTCACTCATTCATTCAAATTTAATTAAAAACAAACACATTAATGCCTAAAAAGTCCAAGACGAAAATGAAAATGTGGATGGAATAAAAATTTTCAAACTGGCATGCCTCCCCCGTAAGCACACATGCTCCCTGTTCATTTATTCATTCCCCTAATCCTACATTAATCCCTAATCTATAGACTCCAATGGTAATTCCGCAATTAAAATGAGTGTGTGGATGGAATAAAAAAACTAGTGTATGATCATCATATAATTAAAATGATAGGCAATTACAGTAAATGATGATTGTTACAATAAGATCCCAGCGGATGCCGTTTCCTCATTAACTCTGGAGCTGCGCAATTTCAAAACACGTCACTGAAATATCAATAAACAATGCACTTCTGACGACAGACCTCCTTTTTCCTGATCAAAAGCAGATTCTCAAGACAAGGACTATAGCTTATACACAAATTGGATCAGCTGGGCCTCAGAGCTTCACTGTACAATTGGATCTCCAGCATCCTGACAGGACGCCCACAAGTGGTGCACTTGGGCTCACCTACCTCAGCTTCCATAACCCTGAAAATCGGCACCCCACAAGGCTGTGTACTCTCACCAATTCTGTACTCACTGCTCACCCATGACTGTGTCCCTGCATATAACTCAAACACCATAATAAAATTTGCAGATGACACGACCGTGATCAGGCCGATCTCTCATGGTGATGAGTCAGTAAAGCAGAGGTGCAGAACTTGGTCAGATGAAGCTCTGCAAATAACCTGTCCCTCAACTCTGGAAAAACCAACTAATTAATTATTGATTTCTGGAGATCTGGGGAGAAGGATCACCCTCCCATCTTCATTAATGGTGATTGTGTGGAACAAGTCTCATCCTTCAAGTTCTTGGGAACCCACATCTTAGACATCCAACACCAATGCTCTGCTGAAGAAGACCCAACAGTGTCTCTTTTTTTTTGAGATTGCTGAAAAAATCTGGCCTCTCTCAACATGTCGTGCTCTCCTACTACCACTGCACTACAGAGAGTATCCTTACATTCTGCATCTGCGTGTGGTTCCACAGTTGCACTGCAGCTGAGCAGAGAGCACTACAGCATGTAGTAAGAAGACCAAAGAGAATCATTTGATTGCGGCTCCGAGAGCTAGAGGGCATCTACCACACTTGCTGCCTCAAGAAAGCGAGGTCTATCTGTAAAGACCCCACACAGCCATTCCATAGACACTCTGAACTCTGCCCTCCTGTAAATATTTCAGAGCATTCCAGGCTTGCACAACAAGACTGAGGGACAGCTTTATTCCAAGTGAAACCCACATTTTCAACAGTCTTTAGAATCCTCTCGCTGTTGTATGTTGCACATTTGCACAGGTTAGACTAGAATTGCACTATGTTAAGTCAGCATTGTCTTTTATCCTTTTTTAATGCTATTTATTCTTGTCCTTTTTTTTGTGGACAGATGCATCCAAATTTAATTGTGTTTCACTGTACAATGACCATAAAGAAATTCTATTCTATTCTATAATAGTAATGTGCATTAGATTGCGCGCTGCCACACCTCTTTGAAATGAGCCTCCCCCTGCCGGCGCATAGCGAGTGCACTGTCTACTGGAATGCTGTGCTAGCTTGTTAATTTCTAGAAACCCAGCCCTCTGTGTGTTATGGGACCCACCTTTGATAACCAAATGCGTAACATGTGACCATTTCCTCCAACCAGCTCCCTGAACCAAGACATATCCCCCCTTGGCAAGCTGGCTCACAAAAGCGGGAAAGAGTTAGTCATGTACTCCGTGATTGGTGGGTTCACAGTAAACCCTGCCCCTATGTGTGAATCTGCGCCCCTTATCACACACTGAGATCTAAGCCTCAGTCTTGTTTTTGCCCTCAGCATTGCTCCGTTTGGAACTGCGTGGCTGTCACCATGCATGCTCACACAGCTGTTCCTTACTCCTCAGATGTTCCTTTTTGTAGTTCATTTACCGTTTTTTGTTGTTTTTTTTGTCAGACAAAAAGGTAGAAGATGTTTGTTTTTTACCTTAACATGTTTCGACTGACACCTGCAGTCATCTTCAGAAGCATCAGCTGATCACTGTGACGTGTCAGCTGGTTTCCTTAGGTGTGGCCGGCCTGATGAACCTGACAGATCCACCACGCCGGCCACGCCTCCCCTCGCCAGGTGGCCTCTGGAAGATGGAATCTCAGGCATGGGAGGCATGGCTGGTGTGGTGGATCTGTCTGGTCCATCAGGCTGGCCATGCCTACGGAAACCAGCTGATAAACGACACATCACAGCGATCAGCCGACGCTTCTGAAGATGACCGCAGGTGTCAGTCGAAACATGTTAAGGTAAAAAAACAAACATCTTCGACCTTCTTGTCTGACAAAAAACTGTAAATTAATTATGGAAAAAGAAGACAAAATGAGTGTACTTGAGTATGTTCCTTTTTGTCTAAACTCTGCATTTCTACATTTTTCTGTAAGGCTTGCCACTTTGTTTAGGAAACAGAACCAGTTTAAGCAATCTTTAAGTTTCTCCTTTTTCAAGCAACTGAAGTTTTGATGTTTTTCTCTTTAACTTCAATGTTTCTTTAAACTCAGGTGTACCTCCACATGTTGGCACGCTCCGTTTATAGCTTAAATGCTTCCTCTGCCTGTCTGCTCAACTCCAGACCCCACTTGGGAGAGTGGGGCTGCGGCCACCGTTGTCCTTCGCCCCCCTACAATGACTCAAGATACAGGCTTCAACCAGGCCCAGCCTCTGAGAAGGTTTCTGGTCATGACTTCTACGGAGCAGACTCACGAGTAAAACTCTGAGGAACTTGGACAAATATGGTACCAATTTGAAAAGCTCACATCATTTCTTTCTCTAGTTATCTCATTCACAAAGCAGGTGTTGACGACAACAACCATCCCGCCCAGTGGGGTAAAAACTGAAAATTTATGAGAAAGAAAAAAGGTAGCAAATTTTATCAGAAAGAATGAAAACTTCAGCAGAAAATTATGTAAATTTAAAAGAAAATGGATACAATTATGAGAAAAAAGTTGCAAATTTACAAAAATCATATATAACAAAAGAAATACAATTTACAAGAGAAAAACAGCAAAATCATTAGGAAAAAAGCTGCAAATTTATATGGAAAAGAGTTGCAAATTTACAAAAATAGATGAAAAGATACAAGAAAAAAGAAAATTGAGGAAGAAGTTGCAAATTTACAAAACAAAAAGGTCACGGATTTCTAAGAAATTATTTAGAACAAAATTAGCAAATTTATGAGGAAAAAGTTCCAATTTCAAGACAAAATGTAGCAAATTTACTAAAAATAAAAAGAGTCGATGGTAATTTTAATTCTAACCAAAAAATACTGAGGGTGAACTTGTAACTTGGGCTCACCGCATTTGTGTAGCCTCCTTTACAGGAAAAAAACCATCTGTGGCCTCCTGATTTTGGAAAAACAGGGCGGTTTGGCTTAATTAGAGCGGGACAGTGCATGGACACCGAGAGAGAAACGCTTCACTAATGGGACCGTCCCGGCTCCTTTCTCCACCTCTTCCTCCTGCTCCTGTGTATCCCCTCAGTGGAGGCCCTTTACCCTCTAATCCGCTAATCTGACACTTCCAAAGCCCGCAGCGCGCTCACATTACACACTCTTCCTGGCACCACAAGCACGTGCGAGAGACCAAGCGCCAACATTAATCAAATAGACGGAAGGTGCGCACGTTAATTATGCAGATAAACAAACCCACACTTGCAGGGACACACTCATACATAGTAATCACTCTTTATAAACCACAGTCAGTGTGTGTGTGTGTGTGTGTGTGTGTGTGTGTGTGTGTGTGTGTGTGTGTGTGTGTGTGTGTGTGCGCGCGCGGCTCTAGCCACACAATTTAAATAAGACGAGCTGATCCGGAGTGTGTAATTTCCCACAAATGGCTCTTTCTCAAATTACAGGTGCCCACAGTATTGAATGTAAGTCTAAGTGGGCCCATTAAGGCCAAATTGGACTAACTCAATCCAAAAAATCCAATTTGGTAATGGGATTGCAGGACTGTCGGATGTAGTTGTTAAATTCAGAGGGGTTCATATGGACCGGACGGCCACTGGTGCAATGTGAGGTTGTGACGTGTTGACGAGGAGGTGAACTACTACACGGGTGGGACTACAGCGAGGCTAGGGTCGTCTGAGGGCTACTGAGCTTATTCCCACTTTCCCCCCGTGCTCACCAGCAGAATCAACAATGAGGAGCATCAGAATTTAACGTGAGCCACCCCCCAAAAAGAACCCATTTCAGATGCTGCCTGTGCACAGTGTCCGTTAACACAGCATACAGATGTTCCTAAAGCTGCTTTCGCCAAAAAAAAAGAGTGAGTAAATAAAAAAAAAAATAACCCTCTACATCACAGGGCTGCTTCAGAATTCACAGAATTACATGGAAATTGGTGTGCTTACAAGTACTGTAGTTTTGATTGTGTGACATTTCATGAAGTATGAATCAGTACATCAGAAAATAGATCAGAATCTAGAGGCCAAAGAGAATGAATTCACCGCCTGAGTGAGATGCAGGCAGGTGAAGTTGCCTTTATAACTTCTGTAGCGGTGCTCACCCTGCTGTAGAAATCCCCAAAATAACAAGGTTTACATTATTTACAAAAAGTTGTCCCTACCGCCAAAACTTCACAAGATGGGAGTTTCCCTTGCTAGCTTGCTAGCCTTGTTAGCGCGTCCATGGCAGGAATCCGTGGTGACATCCCGGTTCAGCTGAAGAGCTCCCGGTCCTTCTGTCTCCAGGTGAGCAGCGGTCTCATTTTCAAAGTAGTTTGCTCCCCGGTGTTGATACTTTTACTCCGGTGACAGCAGAATCTCAAAGGTAGCGCGGACACAAATGCGCAATTTCGCGTGTGCTCGCCTCTTTCCATTGACTTTGTATGGATTCACGCCGCCCGTTCGCGCTTGGTGTGAAGGAGCTCAGTTTAATTCCGCTTGCTCATTTTTTACAATATGCAGCAGAAAATTTCCTTTTTAGAGCAAGGAAGATTTCAGAGATAAGAATGATGAAAGAATTTGGAGTATAGGCCCAGCCATTTTTTTTTCTGCAACCTGCAAAACCAGTTATACTGCCACCTATGAGTGCAGTGCCTCAAGTGACCTTTTGTAAAACTTCATGTTTCTACAACTTACAGTTTTTGTTATATATGCACTTTTAGCAAAGAATAAGAAGAAAACATATTAGGATACTTATTACAGTGACTTTTGCCTATAGCATCTGCGTCAAGCCATCACATTTGTAACTGATGGAAAACAAATAAGCCTCATTATACTGTGAAAAATGCTTCATGGAGCAGCAAAGAGGAAAGACGGTGGCCTGTCTGCACCAGACATGTAATGTTTTCATTGTGATTTGTTTGTCTGTTTGCTTGAAGGAGTGAGATTACACCACAACTACAGCAAAGACTGTGATGAACTGTTCTTCAAAGGTGGCCTTCATGCCAAGGATAAAGCCACTGGATTTTCAGGCAGATCTGGATCAGCATGCATATCTCACGTTTTCTCTTTTTTGTTTAACCACTGTGAGATAAGGTTTTTTTAATTGATTTTTGCTAATGTCATGAAACATCACAGGCATATCATCCTAAAAATACACAGGCGCAGACAACACATGACACTCTGTCAACTGACACATTTTAAGTGGTGGAAAAACCACCTTGGCAGAGGTATGAACCTTCTCAATGCCCTCTAGTTCCATTGTTTCTTTTGCATAAATGCAGACCTTAGAATTTGTGCAACGTGTATGAACCACAGAAAATGGGAAGAACTAGAAATTCTGACTTTTCCTCCTTTTCTTTGTCATCAAATATTATTATATAACTAACTGTATGTTATAATGGATGTTCAGAAACTGGTTTTTCATCAGTCTGGAACAGAGTTTGTTAATAAACAGGCGTATGCACAAACAATTTGAACCTGTAGCAACATGCGCCTCATCAGTGCATGTGGGTGAATGTCTCATATGCATCCGTGCATGCCTAAAAAGGTCAACTTAAACCAGTTGATGGCCAACACCAGGGACGGGGAGTAGCTCGCTACACTTCGTCCTCACATTAGCATAACAATAAAGGGGAAAAAACCCACACATTCATCTCCTGCTCCTGCCGCAATAATCACTTATTTACCTACCTCCGCGGGATTTTTTCATGACCTTGAGCGCAGCTGCACCCCAGCGAGTTTAAATGTTTGCGAATCAAATCACAAAGGAGCGTGCTTTTTTGTGTCTTTGTGTGCGTGTGCGAGTCTCAGGATCCAAACCTGCTCCACAAAAGCCTGTCTTCGCATCTCCAGTGAGTCCTCCCCCACCACACACACCAATACTTAGGGAAGAAAAACAAGTGAAAGGGAAAAAAAAAAACCCACCAACAACAACAACAACATGCCAGAAATGAGGCAGCCGGCAGGTCGGGCCTGTTCCGAGTGGCTGAGCAGCGGCTGAAGGTTATCCCACCTAACAAACACATCACACAGGCATGGCCGGAGCGCACACACAACCGCAAAGGTATGCACACCCAAACAGCCTGCTGAGGCCCAACAATAGTCTGTAACCTTCAGCGCCGTGGCAGTGAAATACAGGGTGTGACGAACAAAGTGAGCTCCGTGTCACCTGGGTGGCTGAAGAGATGTAGCAAACAGAACAAATTCCCAGCTAGAAGGCAGAAAGAGCGCATACCTCCGCCAAGGTCTGTCTGCCTGTCTGTGAGCAGGATTACGGAAAAAATACTGGAAGGATTTTGATCACATTTTCAGCCAAGGAGGCCCCTGGACTACAGATGAAGCCGTTAGATTTTGGAGGTGATCTGGGCCAGAATGCAGATTCTGGGTATTTTTTTTTCACTTTCTTTGGCCTCGGCAGAGGTATGCACTCTCAGATCACCTCCAAAATCTTATGGGTTCATTCGCAGCCCAAGGGCCACCTCTGGTGCTCATTTCAAATCTGTCCAGCTGTTTTTGCGCAATCCTGCTAACAAAGAGACAAATTGCTCCAATCACATTACCTCCTTGGCGGAGATAAAAATAAAAGAATAAATTCTGCAAAGCCTAAAACAGAAGCAGCAGGTTCTGATTATACTTGATTTAATCTATTCTCTATTTAGAGACAGAGCTGCCCTGAGGAAGAAATCTGTCTCTGTTTTTATTAGTTGTAGTTGTGTTAAACAGATCATTACTGCAATGACTCAGACATATTACACCACTTTCATTGCATTTTGAATTGTGGATGAAGTGGTGCAGACACTATTGAGATAGAGTTCAACATTGTGTGACAGTCCATGGGTAAAACGGCATTAGAAAGTTTGGTCAAGTGTACAAATGGAAGGATACAAGTAAAAAAAAACAAACAAAATGACATTTTTCTCCGAATTACAGCTAGTCCAGCTTTGTTACAACATATGACTCATCGTGTCTCCCTCTGAGACCAGACATTCAGAAATTTTATGAGTTTTTGCCTTTGGATATGTTAGGATAAGACTCATCTAAACTACACCTGGCATTCTGGCCAACATAAGGTGGTTAAAGCTTCAAAACTGCCAGCCAGCTCCAACAGCAACATTTCTAATTCCAAGAACAGAAATAACCAGGTTTATAGCAAGGTAGGAAAAAGGACATACAGTATATAGCCAGATTGGTGTGTGATGTTATTATTATTATTACTATTTGAAACCTTAAAACACTAATTATTTACTTAAATGACCTTATTTAGAGGTTTACTGCAAACTGTTAATGGAATTTTCACCACCGTTGGAAGTTTCAATAGAGCTCCACTTGCACACCCCAAAGCCACTACTTGCTCACACGTCACATCATTCATCGCCACCCTGATCCTTAATTCTCTGTCAAAACTTGTAGAGTTTTTGTGATAGCAATTGCTAGAAAAGTGTTCTCAGGGTTCAGCTGATGTCAGGTTCAGGACATGTCCTCGCCTTGGTTTATGCTTTGAGATGTGCTCGTTTTAGGTTATTGCTGGAACTTTCTTTGTTATTATTATTATCACAGTTACGTGTTGTTATTCCTGTCATGATCTTCAGTTCTGAGTTAGGTTTTGTTTTGACAGTGTCTTTTGTTTGTTTCCTGTTTTGCGTGCTTGGTCTTTGTTTAGTGTTCACAGCTGGGTTTCATTTTGTTGATTGCCGATTATTCACAGGTGTGCCTCCTTGTATTGTGCACTACTTATACATGCCGCGCTAAAGGCAGAGCGTGGCGTTCTAGGCCTTTCTAAGCTATTCACGGTTTCATGTTGTCGTGCCAAGCTTTGTCACGTCAAGGGTTTTTGGACAGCTCTGTGTTTTATTTTCCACAACTGTAAGTTTATCTGCCATACGGCTTATCTGTGTTTTTCCAGCCCACGAGCTGCATTTATTTTTTGTCTTTAAATAAATCATGCCAAGATGTCACCCTGTGCATGAGACCAGTCTTATGCCCTGAAAGGGCCACTGACAGTTCAGCCCAGTGTTAATAGGACTGTGTTAAAGTTTGATATAAAGGAGCCATTAATATGCTAGTAATGCTAAGCTAACCAGGCTGAGGGTGAGAATTAAAATTAGCAACAAGCAGGAGTAAGAAATATGTTTTAGTGTGTTTCAGAAACTCACCAGAGCCCGTGAAGTGTTATTACTTCAGGCAAGGAGGTAATGTGATCGAGGCAGTTTATTTGATTGTTAGCAGGTTTACGCAAAAACTACTGGGTGGATGGTGATGGAAATTTCACCAGAAGTAACCCTTGGGCTACGGATGAAGCCATTAAATTTTGGAGGTGATCTGAAAGCGCATATGCCCTCCAAGGTGGACAGAGGTATGGAGGGATGGGTATGAGCAGATGGAGGAATAGAAGGATGGGCAGAGCCTTGACGGGGATATGCACTCTTTGACTGCCCTCTAGTTAGGAATAGGTAACCTAAATGTTTAAATGGAGGAGAAAACAAAACAGTAGCTATGCTAAGCTAAATGGGCTAACACTGGACCTCTTCCCTGCCTCAAATGCAGTTTTATGTAACACTCAGGTCCTCCTGGCCCATGGTCTGGGGCTAGCTTATAGAAAGCATAGGAGCTCACAGGAGGTACATCTGTTCACTACAAGACAATCAGAGTCACTCATCATAATGCTCAGGAAAGCTATACCAATATTAACTCATGATTGTGCTCATTGCTAATGTTATGCTAGTTCAAAAGTAATAAAAAAACTAAATGAATCAATTACAAATAGAATCGGTAGGGATGGATGGATGGATGGATGGATGACACTGCATTAAGTAAAGATAAAAGTGACTTGTTGTTAGCAGTCTTTCTCTCAGTTCCACTTCCAGTCAAGACATATCAAAGCATATAAAATACAATCAGATGGTGCTAAGAAATCACTCTCTCTCTCTCTCTGCTGATGCCAAGCTCAGCTATTTCATCTCACACTTGACTGAAGCCAGCAGTCGCAATGAATTAGGCAGAGATGGGCAGGTTTCGATGTTAGCTGAGGGCAGCGCCAGGATAATGTCGACCTGTCAGGATCTAACTCGAGCCGCTATCCCGGCAACAATGCTGCCATGAATGATTTAGAGTGGATAAGAGAAAGAAATCACAAAGCTTTTGTTTGGCTCTCCAATAGGACTCATCCTCCATTTCACCCTTCGGAAAATAAAATGCTGAGGGTAACTGACTGCTAAAAAAAAAAAAAAAAAAAAAAAAAATGGGTGTGGCTGGGTACAGATGTATTTGTGCATTTTATTTTCTCCTTTTCCAAGGTTTTTTGAAAGGGAATAAAAGCAATGAAACAAAATGCCCAAGGTGCAGAAAATAAGTAGAGCTGTTGGGTGATTAATTGGAAAACCTTTGGCCATGATTTGAGATCAATACAAGTTTTTTTTTTTTTTCTCAGCAGAACTCAGAGGTGTCAGTGCTTCAGGGTGAAAATGGATTGTACACAATAACAATTCACTCCAGTGTTTGAGGCAAATGAAATATCTAAGTAATTAGTCAATTAAAGTCTAACGCAACAAGGTGATTTCACTCCCACTTGGGGCCCAGCACTGGATTTTAATCATCTGAGGGCATTCTGGGAAAGCTCCACATATGACTGGCTTTTAAAAATGCTGCTTTTTTCACTTTTTTCCTAGCTTCTTTGTGTTCTTATACGTAATTTTCTATTTTAAAAGACAGTACAATATATACTGCAACATTTCAACCTGATATTGAAGTATTGATATTGTTCCAAAGTTGGTATTAAAGCTACTCCCACATACACCAGAACAGCACAAAAAAGATGATTGTGCCTTCTGGGTGTGAAAAGTAAAGGAAAAACTGAAGGGCCATGACATTTCCTTCTTTCTTTCTTTCTTTCTTTCTTTCTTTCTTTCTTTCTTTCTGTCATAAATCACCCTTTTCAAAGGCAGAACTGAGGACACCAAATGCCAGCTGTGAACTGCAACATTTATTAGCTTGAACACAAACAACATTTACAAATGAGGAGTGATGGGAGAAACGCTGGAGGAGAACGGAGCTCATGACCGGTGAGAAAAGAGAACAGCCTGGACGGACCCAGGCTGAGGCACTTGGACACGCCGGGGAAAAACAGACAAAACCTAGTCGGAATCACACCTGAACAGAGCCGGGGCTCATGCCTGGGGAGACGGGAAAGGAGATAATTCCCGGACGGAGCACACCCGCTCACATCTGCGGGAAAAACACTTTCACTCAGAGTTTGGCTGGTGCTCTGAGGAAGTAAACAGTAGGATACGGCAACAGGGAAACGTTGCCGTATCCTTAAATAGGTAAATGGGAATGAACCAATGAATGACAGGTGTGGGTCACAAGAGTGACGAAACAGTCAGGTCAACAGCTGACAGCTGTTAAAGCCCACAAACAAGCCTTCACAGCAAGAAGTAAACAAGGACTGTCAAAATAAATGCACAAACCATGACAAACGAAAATCAAGAAATGAACAAGAATACACTTAACAGAGGGACCTAAGGAGAGGGTAAGGATAGTAAGAAATACAAAACCAACAAGACCTAATGATACAAAACTACAAAAGGAGATCTAAGGGTGTCATGAACCAAGCCAGTGTTCTCCTGTGGGCTCGGTTCTGATTGTTCTTGGTGGCTCAGGCATTGGGGTTGTCATGTGGTGTTATGTTTTGATTTCTCGTCTGTGTGTTGTTTATTTCCATGCTTGTAGCCGCTGCTCTGGCTGGCGATCATTAGGCAGCTGTTTTACCCACTCCATGGTGGGCACTGTCTAACATTCGCTGGTCCGACCACGCCCCCCCCCCCCCCCTCTGACAGTCAGCGGTGCACCCCGGTAATCATCTTTCCCGCGCCTCGCCCAGGTGTTGCCAATTTGTTATGCCAGCGGTGTTTGTACTTAAACAGTTCTTTGCTAGTCAGACACCACTGGACCATTGTACGTGCTCTTCACCATGTGACCGTCACGTCAGGTGAAGGATCGTTGTGTTTGTGCTCGCTGGTGGACTTGGACGACTCGGACTGTTCCTGCACGGTGAGTAAGAGCTGTCTGTGTTTCTGTTTGCAGTTGTGCTGCTACGTTTGCCTGTAGCATTTCCCCTTGCAGCACAACTGCTACGCTTAGGCACTGTTGCTCAGCTCTTTCCCGTGCCAGTCGAGCGTCCTGGAGAACTGAGTTTAACCCGAGCTGTCCTGTCTGTTTTTGTGGCCACGGTGCACAGTAGTCTGCCCGCTGCACGCAATTCGTGTGAGCCATTTTGTGCACAACTGTTACATTTCTGTAAGTCTTTATTTTTGAACTGTCTAGATATCAATAAATGTGTGTTTGGTATACCCTGCGCTTAAATCCTCAAGTCCATCCTTCCCTCTCCTCCTCCGTGTGCTGTGGAAAAGCGCACGGGGAGTTTATGACAGAATGGTCCAGCCAGTGAAAAGGATTTAGCGGGTTCACCCGCACATCCCTTTTTCCTTTTTTTGTGTGTCATCTTTTGGACTGACCTGTTCCTGGAGTTCACCATGCCCCGCTCTCGATGAGGCAGAAGAGGAACGGCAGCGGGGTTTCCCACGGTGGGAGGGATGGGCCACTGAATTTATCTGGAGCTTCGTGAATGAGGTCCTCACTGCCCGGGGACCGAAGAAGATGCTGGAGTGCCTGGAAGGAGCTGTAGAAGTCCTGGAGGCGTATCCCAGGTTATGGGACTACCCCGAGTTTGCTGACCTGCTGGCTACAGTTTGTTCGCTCCAGCGCTCCTTCCCTAGGATGACGTTCCCCATGGCGCCGAGACGGAGACCCGGAAACCAGCAGGCCCCCATTCTCTGTGACTCTTTCCCTTATCCCCCTCCTGCTCCAGCATGGGCAGTACCAATTAATAGGGGACAGCGTCATCCTGCGTGGAAGCGCCGGGAAAAGCCCTCTCCTCCGTCAGCTGCCATTGTCCCTCCGGCTGCTGTGAGGTCCGCTAAGGTCATCCCGGGAACGCCCACCTCCGTCATCGTGGAGACGGCTCCTCCGCAAGCCCTCAAGAGGACCTGTGTCACTGCTGGCATGGAGAGGGACGAGTGTCTGCCGACTGCAGCTGAGGATATCATCGACCGGGATGACAGGCAAGTATTTTTTCATTCTAAACCTTTCATTAACATTGAATCTTGCCTGTCTCCCGACGGAGAGGCCCAGTATCAGCAGTCCACTGGGTCCTCTCCTCCAGCTGCAAATAATGATTGTTTCCTTCCCCTCTCCGTGTCTCCTCCTTTAATTCCTGAGGGCCTGCCGGTCCAAGAACCAGGCCGCCAGACGGTGGAGGAAGTTGAGGTCCTGGATGATCCTGCCCAGGGACCCACACGGAGGTGTTTTCCTGCAGCCATGCAGGTAGAATCCCCAGCGTTAGAGCCACTGCAGGAGGACAATAGGACTGCTATCACCATCTCGCCAGCTGCGGAGGCATCCACAGCAGATTGGGAGCCTGAGCTGGACCTCTTGGAGGCCGGGCCAAAGAGTTCATTGCCAGGATTGACGGAGTCCTGGACAGCGGTGGAGCTTGAGCTCAGGCAAGTTTTCTCTCTTGTTTTTCTTATGACAGTTTTAGAGAGATCTTGTAGGGCTCTTGGGGAGGAGAGTCAGGTGCTGCCCTCGGCTGCATCTGAACTCACTTCATCAGGCTCCGCTGCTGCCGGCGACCCTAACCATCTTTCTTCTCCTGCTTCTCCGAGCCTTCATCTAGGGTCGCCGCCGGAGGTCACCAAGGGTCCGGTCCAGCCAGAGGAGGACGCCACTGCTCCAGCTCCTCCTGCCAAGGTCGTCAGGGCTCCCCTCTCAAATCACCTCCTCAGCCTGCTGCTCCTGTGGGTTGGCCAGCTCCCCGTGGGTGCAGCTTTGGCCCAATCGGGGTTCACCACGGGTGCTGCAGAGCTTCAGCCGGAGGTCACCGCGGGTGCAGCAAGACTCCCGCTGGGGTCCATCATGGCTGCAGCGGAGCCGGCCTGGTCGGGGTCCATCGTGGGTGCAGCGGAGCCGGCCCAGTCGGGGTCCACCACGGGTGCAGCTGGGTCCCAAGCCGGGATCACCGCATGCGCTGCGGATCACCATGAGGACACCATGGTCCCCTCTCCTCCCAGTCCTACGCCATGGGGGTTCCCTCCCTTCGGTCCGTTCACCCACCAGCGAGTTTCCTGGAAGGCAGGCCGCCTCCTGCCTCATCCCGCCGGCCCTGGTGGATTTACAACGCTGGCCGACCGCCTGAGGGCTTGAGTCTCTGGGCCAGATGGTCCATGTTTTCCGGCAGGCCACTGGACTCTGGTCATCAGACTGCCTGCTGGGCCTGGGACTCTGGGCGGCCTCCCGAGCCTCCACGTCTTTGGACTTGGGGGAAGATTAATTGTGGGCCCTGGGCGGGGTATTGTGTTCCCTCCTTTCCTGTTCCCCCTACCTCCCACCCGGGTTTGTGTTGTTTGTTGCTTTTGCTCCTGTTGGGGAGGGGGGTGTTATGATGTTACCTTGGGTGTCTGGGAATCCACCCCTACAGGGAGGGGCTCTGTCATGAACCGAGCCAGTGTTCTCCTGTGGATTCGGTTCTGATCATTCTTGGTGGCTCAGGCATTGGGGTTGTCATGTGGTGTTATGTTTTGATTTCTCGTCTGTGTATTGTTTATTTCCATGCTTGTAGCCTCTGCTCTGGCCGGCGATCGTTAGGCAGCTGTTTGACCCACTTCCTGGTGGGCGCTGTCTAACATTCGCCAATCCGACCACACACCCCTCTCTGACAGTCAGCTGTGCGCCCTGGTAATCATCTTTCCCGCCCTTCACCCAGGTGTTGCCAATTTGTTATGCCAGTGGTGTTTGTACTTGTACTGTTTGGTGTAACCCTGCGCTTAAATCCTCATTCCTCCTTCTCTTCCTCTGTGCGCTGTGGAGAAGCGCACGGGGAAGTTTATGACAAAGGGCAAGAACAAATATAAACACAGGAAAATAACTAGAAGTACAAAATACAACAAACCAAACTAAATACAAAATAAGCAAAAATGCAGAAATACAGAAAGTGACTACAACAACTTAGAGGCTGAGCACAACTCCCACCCGTGCTCAGCATCATGACACTTTCTTTCTTTCTTTCTTTTGACCTGCATGGGGAAACTCCCTCTGCAACTGTTTTGCTCACTTGAAGGGTGTCTTCACTAAATACTGCACCTTCCCTATACGTTTCTCAACTCAGTTTCAGGTCAAGAATATAGAAGTACTCAAAGAGTGTTAATCTCCACTAAGGTACCTCACTGTTTAAATCCTTAAAAAGTTTATAGAGGTGGAGCTTGATCCAGATCAACACCAAAATTTCTGTGCCACACATCACCCATTAACAAAAAATCGTCAAAGTCAGTTCACTACCTTTGGTGTAATCTTGCAAACAAACAGAAACATACCCTCCTTGACAAAGTTAAGTATATTTATAGGAATAAGGCTAGTATCAATGAACTATAAAGCAGTTTTTAGCAGAACAGAAGCTTAGGTTCTGTATTATTTCAATGACATTGAAATAATAAAGGTGATTTTAATTGTTTTATTTTATTAAATACATTTTTCAACTGAAAGGTGTGCTTTTGTGGATGTAATATAAATTTTAAATGTTTTTCTATGTTGTCAACTAAAATATGTATAATTTAGGGCTCATATACATGGAGAAGTGCTGCCCCCACCAGCTGGCTGCTCATCCTCCCTGCCCTGTATGATATGGACAAATCCAGAAGAGGAAAATAGACAGCTTAATTCTGTGTTCATTGCCAGTAACGTTGGCTTACCTGTAACCTTGTTATTAGTGGTATCAGGCCCTCTTCGGACCAGGAAGGAAGGGCCTGATACCACTCTTTAGGGAAGCAGGTTCAGCACAGATTGGTCAGTTCAAGTTTGCTTAACACCTCACGCCCACCCTCTGTTATAAAAAATGTAAACATTTACCTTCATAAGCTAAATTATCTCTTTTTTGAATCATAGTTGGCAAATTTGGGAGCAAATGCTCCTCCGTCCGCGATCGAGTACGTCCACAGCAATCGGTAATGTCCATACAGTATGTGTTTGTCTAAAAATTTCTTCCTCTCTGGTGTAAATAAGGATGTTTCTATGTCCGCCATAATTCCTCCAAGGCAAGAGCAGGAAGTTATACGTGTCTGCCACCTTGTGAGGTGGAATTCTTAGTACAACTGGGGAGTGCTTGGCACATCACACTCGCAGGTGCAGTGCACGTTGCAGCACTGCGCCTGTCACAGTGGTGGCGCTATCCGTTCATGTAATCAACAATGTGAAAGGGTTAAGATCCAGTGTGCGGAGAGCTCATCGCTGGATCGTCTGGGTTTGCAGCCGCAAGTTAAGTCTAAGCTTTGTCTCGTTGTGATTAAGTTACCTGTGCACTCATCTTGTTTGTCCTGCTCTTCAGGTTGCTGCCATCCGCAGGTGTGTCTCCAGAGCTGATCACGCTCCCCTGACCAGGATCAAGATCCATGACATCCACCCAGGTCTCTGCCTTCCCCCTGTCCCCTGGTCCTCGCAGGAGTTCCCTGCTGAACTCTGCTGCTCTGGTAGTAAGTGTGTTTCCTATATTATTCTCCCTTTGGAGAATCTGTCCCTAATGACCTCTGTCTGCTCTCTCCCATGGGCTACGTGCGCTCCAGGGGGTACCTGTCTTGTTGGAAATTTAAGTTGGCGTTTTTGTGTTTGGTTTTCTTTATTTTATGCATTTTTATTTTCTGTTGTGTTTTCAATAAACTCGTGAAACTTTTTATCCGAGTCTGAGTGATCGTTCTGGCAGCTCTGCGTTTGAGTCTAACCCTCTTCTGAATTATGATAATTATGAATTATTACCACAAACCGGCCATGACCAGGAGCTCTTCGCAAGATTTCTGACAGAAGAGTCAAGAGAATTATCAGAAGAGTTATCCAAAAGCCAAAAACCACTCATGGAGAGCTCCAGAAAGACCTGGAGTTAGCAGGTACTGCTGTTTCAAAGAAAACAATAAGCAATGCATTCAACTGACATGGGCTCTATGATCACTCACCTCGCATGACTCCATTGCTGAAAAAAAAGCATGTTGAAGCTCGTTTAAAGTTTGCTGCACAACATTTGGGCAAGCCAGTAAAATACTGGGAGAATACAGTCTGCTCAGATGAGACCAAAATTGAACTTTTTGGATGCCACAACACACAGCATGTTTGGAGGAGAAATGGCACTGCACATCCCCTCATGGTGTGGGAGTGTTTGTCAGCACATGGTACAGGCAGATTTCATGTAATTGAAGGATATACTGTATGAATGGACAAATGTACAGAGACATCCTTGATAAGATAAAACGAGGGTGGACATTTCAGCAAGACAATGATCCCAAACACACACCCAAGGAAACTCTCAACTGGCTCCAGAGAAGGAAAATGAAGCTGCTAGAATGACCCAGTCAGTCACCTGACCTGAATCCATTTGAAAATCTATGGAATGAACTGAAGATCAGAGTTCATAGAAGACACCCAGAGAACCTTCAAGATTTGAAGACAGTCTGTGTGGAAGAATGGTCTAAGATCGGCTTTTCTACTAAATATTAAATGAATTTTACCAAGTGTGTTCAATACTTATTCCCTGTGTCATTCCACTTCATTAAATATAACTTGTTTTGTGAACACAGTTGCCTTGATTTCTTTGTATGTCTGGATTACTTGGGTTGTTACTGATATCTGGTGAAAATCTCAGGTCAATGGCTCCATCAGAAATATGTTTAATAAGAAAAATGTTGACATGTTCAATACTTATTTTCTCCACTGTGTATGAGTTTCACTTTTTGAATTGAATTACTGAAATAAATTAACTTTTTGATGACATTGTAATTTATTGAGATGCACCTGTATTTACAAGAAAAATTCTCATTTTGTCATAGCCTACAATTGCTTATTATGGATTATTTTTATTTTTTAGTTAATTTTTATTTAAACAGGGTAGTTCCACTGAGAGGCAACCTCTCTTTTTCCAAGGACGCCCTGTTCACACTCACACCAGGAAGCTGCCCAGGTCAACCACAGACTGACATGTGGCCACTGAGCAGCTCCACTGGAGAAGTTGGGGTTGAGGGCTTTGCTCAAGGGCACCACAGTGGGGTTAAGGAGGGTAGGACAAACACTGCTATGTTATTTTCCTACAGCTTAAAATTTTGAAGTTGACAGATCTGGTTGAATTTCAAACAGTACATATTTTGTATAGAGCAAAAAACAATCAGCTACCAGGAAACATCCAAAGTTTATTCATAGAAAGAAAAGGAAGCTATAGCGTAAGAGGATTATATAAATTCAAAATTATTAAGGCACGCACTACCAAAAAGAGATTTTGTTTTTCTGTATGTGGACTAAAATTATGGAACAAGCTAAATATTGATTTGAAGCAATGTCCAGATACAAAGTTGTTTAAAAAGAGGTACAAAGATATGGTGTTCCAGAAATATAAGAAAGTAGATGAAAACTGATAATTAACAAAAGTCTATTTTTTTTTCTTTACATCACAATTACTGATCTTAGATTGGAGGTTTGTGTTTATGTGGTATGGATGTTTAAGTATAAATTGTGAAGAAGTAGGATATTTAATTTGTTGCATACTGTGGAGCTTATGTAAGTGGAAAAGTTGTATTTTTTTAACATTTGTTTTTGTTATATGTATAAAGAAGTCGTGTCCTTTCTTAAATAATTGATGACTTATGGAAAAGGGGTGGGATTATATAAGTGTAAACTTCCACCCACTCCTTTTCAGATATGTAGACTATTAATATGAAGTAGTATAAGATTCTTTGTTGTATTTTTCCTTATTTTGTAATGTATATAATGCTTTTTTGTATATATCTTGTGTAGAGCACTGTTTATGTTTGAAATAAATTAAATGAAATCTGTCCTACCCAGATCTAATCCTGCTGGTCCATGGATCAAACCCACAACCCTTGACTCACCAGTCCACATCCCTAACCATTAGACCATCACTGCCCATTATTTGATTGAAAGTGTGCTATTTTCCCCCAAATAAGAGAAGGCTCCACATGTCGGTCTGCACAGTTTGGTTTTCAGTTAAAGGCATACTGGGTAATATGTTTAGTAATCTAATCTTAATTATGAAATTTAATGCAGCATAAAATCATTATTTTTTCATTGTTATATAATCATTTTAAGTTAAAATTGTTCTGTTTTTTTTTTTTTTTGTATTGTAGGATTACTTCTTTATACACAAGAAGAGGGTCCGTCTGCATGTAGGCAGCCATGTTGGATCACAGTAATGTCTTTTTAAGTTTTTAATGCATAACTCTTTCAACACAAGACTTTTGCAGGTTATTGTAAGTGCTTAATAAGGGAGTAATGACCATTATTAAGGAAATATTTGCATTCTGAAGTCTGACAGATCACGAGATTACACACTGCACCATTTAACATTTTTTCAGAAGAGTCTGGCTTTTTCATTTGCTGCACATAAAAGTGATAATATTCCATCAGTTGTCTTCACCACTGTAGTATGAATTCATAAATGCCACAAACTACATTTCTTGTATTTTCAGTGCTACATGTAAAACTTCATGAGCAGCATAATCTTTATTTTAAAGGCCGGAGTGGTGGCTCAGTTGGTAGAGCATCCGCCCCACACCCGGGAGGCAGGGCTTCAAATCCCGGCCGGGTCATGCCCAAGACCATATAAAAGCGGAACTTTCTGGTGCTCAGCAATAATGGAATGGAGGAGGGAAATCTGTGGCAGTGCCTTGCATGGCTGCAGCCCCTCTGATTCTATATATGGGGTGTGTGTGATATACAGTAGGAAAAACACAATTTCGTTCTACTGTACATGATTGGTTGAATGACAATAAAGGGTGATTTAATTTAATTTAAAAAAAAAAAAAAAGCTGGTGCTGCCCTCAGCTAATTCTATTTTAGTCAACATGGGACAAAATGGCTCTTTGGTTGGCAAAGGTTCCAGACCCCTGCTCTAGATCAACTTATGTCTTCAACATCAAATCAAAGCTGGGGCTCTATGATGTCCCTTAAATCAATCACATTACAACAGTACTGCCTCATTTTGCAATAAAATGTTAAATTCTTCTGGTTCCACACTTGGGGCCCAGCTCCCTTTATTGGTTGGGAAAAGTAGAACTGATTATGTTTTGTTAAACATTTTTAAGTGCAAGAATTTGGGCTTTTAAGGAACAAAGGTTTGGGGCCACTGTCTAAATGATCATCTCAAGAAGCGCTGTATCATAATACTGTACATTGCTGCAACTTTTGAGCATCAGGTCCCAGTTGTACCGATTTACAAAATTCTTTTGCCACCTACTGTATATCTCCAGCTTAAAATTACTAATACTAAACACCCAGATTATTGTATTTTTTAGACCTGCAGCTTTCCTGTTATCCCCTTTCGTCGTACTGCCCTCTCAGTATTCTCCTTCTGACTTCCTCCATCTCCCCACTCATCTCCTCCCCACTGTCTGCCTCATCCCCCTCCCCCATCGCTCCTCTCCATCGTCCACCTTGCCCCATTCAGTCAGTCTCTCCCTGAGCAGGTGAAGAAATCAATCACTAATTTGTCGATTCTGCAGCAGCTCACACCCAGTCGAGTGAGTTTTCAACATCGACTGGTACTTCCCTGCCAACATTCAGTGGGGTTTGGAGGAAGTACGTGCGGAGGGAGTGTGCGCTTGTGTGCAGCTGTGTTTGTGCATGAATGTGTGTGTCTCTATGAGCGTGATTTCAAACAGCATTTGAGAAAAAAGAGGGGCAAGGACAACATGCAGATCAACTTGTGTCTTGGGGTTTTTCTCCCTCTCCCGTTCTCCTTGTTTGCTCTGGATCCTCTCACTGACACACATCACGTACTGTATAGGCCATTTGCTGATTTTTTGTTTGTTTGTTTGCAAACTATGACAAAAGATAATTTACAATTAAAAGTCAGAAATTTACCACAAGCAATTTCCAAATTTATGAAAACAAAGTTACAAAACTGTGTGGGAAAACTCACAAGTTGGGGGGGGGGGGGGGGTCCACAGAGTACAGCTCTGGAAAAAAATAGGAGATGACTACAAAATATTTCCTAAATTAGCATTGCTGCATGATTGGCAGCCTTCCAATTTGAGTATCTGTTGAATCCAACACAAGGACACCTCAGTCTACTTAAGGAGGTACTGATTAGGTGCTGGAAAACATGATGGAGAGATGCATGAAAGTTGTGAATAAAAATCAGTTATTACACAAATAAAGATTTCTTAGTTCTTTCTAAGTTAAAATTTAAGTATTGTAGTATTTAAGAATGAACATGAACTTGTTTTCTTTGCATTATTTGATCTTTTTATCTTAAAAGTGCATCAAATAGCACACCAAAAAGCAGTGTCTTTTTTGGTGTTGGCCTGCTGGCCAATTGTTCAGTTGGCCAGTTGTCATTTTCTGTAAGGAAAAATAATGATATTTTGACTTGGAATTTGGGTGAGTTGTTTTCAGTAGGCTAGAGGGGGGAAAAAAAACAAAATTGTGCATTTTACTCAAACACATATAGTACATATAAACAGTGAAACTAGATAAAGTAATAATTTTGCAGTGGTCTCTTTGGTTTCTTGTGTTTTTCTAGAGCTGTAAGTAATAATAATAATGGATTGGATTTATATAGCGCTTTCCAAGACACCCAAGGTGCCTTACAGTGAATCCATTTTACATTCCCTCCACAGACAGACAGACATTGTTAAAAGTTGTAAATCTGTTTTGACAAAGGTAATAAATTAATCACAAAAAAATACAAATTTAGAGGAAAAAAATTAATTAAAAAAGCCATAATAATATATATCCATATAGAAAATGCACGTAATTTTACAAGAAAAAATTTCATAAGTTAATAAGAAAAAAAACTCACAAATTGGAGGGAAAAATGCAAATGAAAACACCACAAACTCATGAGGAAAACTATCAATTTTGCAAGAAAAAAGTCACAAATTCATGAGAAAGAAAAAAGACAAATTTATGAGGAAAAAATGTGAACTTTTTGAGTGTGTCTGTCGCTGAATTGGGACATAACCCCTACTGGTCAAGAGTGGTAAATATTTTCTGTCAACAAAATAGTTCAGATTTCCAAGGCTATAACTTGAAAGTGGTAAGAGATAATGGCTTACTGTCAATTAGAAAGATGTAAAATATGATCCAATGTTTCAGATAGGAATAAATTTACACATCTAATTTGCATAATGTCACAGCATCTCTTTAAATTCCATAACTCAGTCAAAACTGGACTTTGGACGTATTTACACGAAGAATGGTTCAGTCTTTTGACACCATTTTTTGTACAGAGGTACCTCATCATCTAATCTTCAAAGTATATGAACAAGAAATCAGTACAATATTTTAAAAAAAACACAGAAATAAGTCACTTACTGGGAGCTAAGGGGACTCGCTAGCTGCCGTGGTCACTGCATTTTCACCCATCGTGGTCATTATTTTGCGTTCTGTCGGTCATTTACGATCTCTACCACATCTACAAATTATCATTATTATATTAAATATCCCCTCTCTTGGATTGTCACCTTATCATGGTGGTGGGGTTTGCGTGCCCCAGTGATCCCAGGAGCTATGTTGTCCGGGGCAATTTGCCTCTGATAGGGTCACCCAAAACAAACTGGTCCTGGGTGAAGGGCCAGACTAAGAACGATCCAACAGACTCTCATGATAAATTCTATATCAAGGATTCAGTGTACCCCACCCGGTATGGGGTTACCGGGGCCCCACCCTGAAGCCAGGCCTGGGGGAGGGGCTCGAAGGCTAGCGTCTGGTGGTCGGGTTTCCACCCATGGGGCCCGGCCGGGCTCAGCCCAAAGGAGTTACATGGGTCCGCCCTCCACTGGGCTCACCACCTGCAGGAGGGATCATGGGGGTCCAGTGCTATGTGGATTAGGTGGCGGTCAAAGGCGGAGACCTTGGCGGACTGATCCCAAGCTTTCTAAACTGGCTTTTGGTACGTGGAATGTCACCTCCCTGGTGGGGAAGGAGCCTGAGCTGGTGTACGAGGTTGAGAGATACCGGCTAGATATAGTCGGCCTCACCTCAACACACAGCTCCGGTCCCGGAACCAGTCTCCTGGAGAGGGGCTGGAGCTTGGCCTTTTCTGGAGTTGCCCCGGGCGAGAGGCGACGAGCAGGGGTGAGTATTCTTGTATCCTCCCACCTTGCTGCCTCTATATTGGAGTTTTCCCCGGTGGACAAAAGGGTTGCTTCCCTGCGCCTTCGGGTTGGGAAACGGGTCCTGACCATCGTTTATGCCTATGCACCAAATGATGTTTCAGAGTACCCACCCTTTTTGGAGTCTCTGACTGGGGCGCTGGAGGGTGCTCCTCTTGGAGACTCCATTGTCCTACTGGGGGACTTCAATGTGCATGTGGGCAACGACAGTGAAACCTGAAGGGGGGTGATTGGGAGGAACGGCCTGCCCGATCTGAACCCGAGTGGTGTTCAGTTATTGGACTTCTGTGCTAACCACAGTTTGTCCATAATGAACACCATATTCAAGCATAAGGGTGTCCATATGTGCACCTGGCACCAGGACACCCTAGGTCACAGGTCGATGATCGATTTTGTTGTCGTGTCATCAGACCTGCGACCGTATGTCTTGGACACCCAGGTAAAGAGAGGTGCAGAGCTGTCAACTGATCACCACCTGGTGGTGAGTTGGATCCAATGGCAGGCAGGGGAGGATGCCATTCAGACCTGGTATAGTGAGGGTGTGCTGGGAACGTCTGGCTGAGGCCCCTGTCCGGGAGGTCTTCAACTCCCACCTCCAGAAGAATTTCAACCACATTTCGAGGGAGTCTGGAGACATGGAGTCTGAATGGGCCATGTTCTCCACCTCTGTTGTTGAAGTGGCGGCCCAGAGCTGCGGCCACAAGGTGGTCGGTGCATCTCGTGGTGGCAACCCCCGAACCAAGTGGTGGACACCAGTGGTGAGGGGGGCCATTAAGCTGAAGAAGGAGTCCTATCAAGCTTGGTTGGCTTGTGGGACTCCCGAAGCAGCTGAGGTGTACCGGCAGGCCAAGCGGAGTGCAGCTCGGGTGGTTGCTGAAGCAAAAACCCAGGTATGGGAGGAGTTCGGTGAGGCCATGGAACAAGACTTTCGGTCGGCCTCAAAGAGATTCTGGCAAACTGTCCGGCGGCTCAGGAGGGGAAAGCAGCTCCCTGTCCACACTGTGTATGGTGCGGATGGGACACTGTTGACTTCGACTGGGGATATCGTCGGGCGGTGGAAGGAATACTTCGAGGATCTCCTCAATCCCACTGATACGCCTTCCACAGAGGAAGCAGGGTTTGGGGACGAGGGGGATGACTCGCCTATCACAGGGGCTGAGGTCACCAAGGTGGTTAAAAATCTCCTTGGGGTCCGGGCCCCGGGGGTGGACGAGATTCGCCCTGAGTACCTCAAGGCCCTGGATGTTGTTGGGCTGTCATGGTTGACACGCCTCTGCAACATTGCGTGGAGGTCGGGGCCAGTGCCTTTGGCATGGCAAACCGGGGTGGTGGTTCTTCTCTTCAAAAAAGGGGACCGGAGGGTGTGCTCAAACTTCAGAGGGATCACACTCCTCAGCCTCCCTGGGAAGGTCTATGCCAAGGTACTGGAGAGGAGAGTCCGGCCATTGGTCGAATCTCGGATTCAGGAGGAGCAATGTGGTTTTCGTTCTGGCCGTGGCACATCGGACCAGCTCTTTACCCTCTCAAGAATTCTTGAGGGTTCGTGGGAGTTTGCCCAACCAGTTTACATGTGTTTCGTGGACTTGGAGAAGGCATTTGACTGTGTCCCTCGTGGTTTTTTGTGGGGGGGTGCTTTGGGAGTATGGGGTATCGGGGTTGTTGTCACGAGCTATTAGGTCTCTGTATGACCGTTGTGAGAGTTTGGTTCGTATTGCCAACACTCGGTCGGAGTCATTCCCAGTGAGAGTTGAACTCCGCCAGGGCTGCCCTTTGTCACCGATCCTGTTCATAATTTTTATGGACAGGATTTCTAGGTGCAGCCAGGGAATGGAGGGTGTCATGCTTGGTGACCACAGGATCTCATCTCTGTTGTTTGCAGATGACGTCCTGTTGGCTTCATCCAGCAATGACCTACAGCTCTTGTTGGGACGGTCTGCCACTGAGTGTGAAGCGGCTGGGATGAGAATCAGCACCTCCAAGTCCGAGTCCATGGTCCTCAGCTGGAAAAAGGTGGATTGTCCTCTCTGGGTTGGGGACAGGCTCCTGCACCAAGTGGAGGAGTTTAAGTATCTTGGGGTCTTGTTCACGAGTGAGGGGAAAATGGAGCGAGAGATTGACAGACGGATTGGAGCAGCATCTGCAGTGATGCGGACGTTGTACCGGTCTGTTGTGGTGAAGAGGGAGCTTAGTTCTAAGGCAAAGCTGTCGATTTACCAGTCAATCTACGTTCTTACTCTCACCTATGGTCACGAGCTTTGGGTAATGACCGAAAGAACAAGATTGCGGATACAAGCGGCTGAAATGAGCTTTCTCTGTAGGATTGCTGGAATCACCCTCAGAGATAGGGTGAGGAGCTCAGTCATCTGGGAGAGGCTCAGAGTAGAGCCACTGCTCCTCCACATTGAAAGGAGTCAGCTGAGGTGGTATGGGCATCTGATTAGGATGCCTCCTGGACGCCTCCCACTTGAGGTGTTTCAGGCACGTCCCACTGGGAGGAGACCCCGGGGCAGACCCAGGACTTGGTGGAGAGACTACGTCTCCCAGCTGGTCTGGGAACACCTTGGTATCCTCTACGAAGAGCTGGAGCAGGTGGCTGGGGAGAGGGAAGTCTGGGCTTCTCTGATTGAACTGCTGCCTCCGCGACCCGGACCTCCGGAAAAGCGGTAGAAAATGGATGGATGGATGGATATTAAATATCCATATGTCCAAATATGTTAAACACACACACACACACACACACACACAGACTTATACAGGGTGTCCTAATTTTTTGACATGACTGTAAACATGAACTCGACAGTTTTTGTGGCCTCAATATATCAACTTGTGTGTGTGTTTGTTTTGATAATCTGCCAACATTTCCATCGGTTGCGCTGCTTCTGGCCCTGTCCTGTCAGTCAGTATACTCTCTGTGGGAAGGGCCATAGGCACACAGTGGACACAGTGACAAAAAGTGAAGTGTTAAGGCCTGCTTACAGTCTAAAGTTTGTCCCAGCCAAGACTAAAAGTCTGTTCCTTTTGAATAATATGATTGCTTTGCACTGCAAAGCCCTCGACTTTGACTCAATTGAAGGGATTCTCTTCAAATCTGTTGCAGCTACTCATGGACGAGCACACGCATGTGGTGTGTGCATATGATGCATGATCAATGTGTGAGAGAACCTCACCAAAAAGCATTGTTCACTACTGTGCTTCTTGGAAATAAATAGCGCTTATTGATGATGTAAGCCACGCATGTCGGCTATCTTTGGCAATGTGTCAACTGCCCAGCTTTGCTAAAAACAGCATTAGCACAGGACCACTTGTGGCTAAGTTTCCCGGCTGCGTAATTCCAGAAAGTCTGGAACACTAAATTGAATTGATTCCACAGGCAAATTCCAAATACATTTAAAAAATAACCACAGTCTGCTATAAAGGAGCTTTTGATTCGTGATGCAAATATAAACATGACAGTTCAAACATTATTGCAGCATTATTGGCTTCATAGTAGAACTCTCTTCTTTCTTTTTTTTTTTAAGAATGTTCAAATAAAAATCAATGTCAATGTCAATAGTAGATGAGATGCAAACATTTTTAAATTTTGGATATTTTAAATATTTTTCCACACTCAATTCTAGTGTTAAATATTGTTGATAAATAAAAGTTCAAAGCTCTTTGAAAGGATATGCAGTGTTTCAGGTTTGTGCACTCACTTCCACCAGTGAATACTGAAATCCACTTCATCTGCTCTGATTATGCCAATGTGGCTTGTTTAGGCAGCCTTTAAAAGACTCCTGTGGACTCCTCTTCATTGGAATGTCAGACCTCTAGAACTACAGTTCTGCTTGAGCCTGCCACCTGTGCACAACTGAATGCCCTTGTGCCCTCCTCCTACAAGGGATCATAAGTTAATCCCTTCCACAACTTTCCTTTCCCTCATTCTATTATGCTGAGCACCAAGCTAGAAGGTGGAAAGAACCATTTTTATATGGTCTTTGGTATGACCCGGCTGGGATTTGAACCCACAACCTCCTGGTTGCGGGGCAGATGATCTATCAACTAGGCCACCATCCGGTACAAGGGATCATAGTAAGCCTAAATTCCTCTCTAACCTTCTCTTCTCCCTCATTATTTTCCAGGACCAAACCCCCTTCTTGGCAGAGTGGACTCTCTCCCTGAGAAAAAGGTAGGAACGGCTCTGTGGGGACCTCAAAAATGTCCCCACTTTTCGAGGTCCCCATAGTGTAGGCCCGTTTTCATACAAATGTCCCAATTTCTCTAGAAAAAAGAACATATATGCACACACAGCCTGTGGTGCCCATGTTGTTTACTGAGCCCTTGTGACTGAAGATTTCTAATGATAGGCCAGGTTTGGCAGTGCTACTGTTATTAATGTTTCAGCTTATTCAACAACACACACACAAACAGCCTGTGCAGGCCTGTCATTGTCCTGTCACAGCCCTGAGCTATTTTGGGCTGCTGTGCTCACAGTCCTCAGTTGAAGATGCCCACCCTCTCCTCCTACAGCACCCGTCAGCCCCTGTCGCCCTCTGTCACCGCTCCAGCCAATCAGCAAGCTCTCGGAGCAGCTCCCACAGGAAGCAAAACTGACAGCCCACCAATCAACTAATAACCACTCTCTGCAGCGAGACGTTGACAAGACTTGCTGTGGTTATGGATGCAGTATTTATGGCTATTTGTGGTATAATTACAGCTTGATTACATGAAACCACTTTGCTTTGATAAGAAACAATGCTGGCTGGCAAGGTACACTTGCATCAGACTGGGGTAAGAGAATGAAATTCAACCATGTTCCCATTCGCTCTTGAAAGACGCCGCTGAAGCACAAAACTGCTTAATTGGAATTTTAATAAGAGCCTCATGAATAGAAGTTCATTTTAACGAAGAGGCTGCACTGCACAATGAATGTTGGGCAAATAATTTATTACAACTAGCAGCTGTGTTAACCAACTGGGCTGTGAAATGTAAAGAAAACATGACAATGACACCTGCCGCATGAGTAGCTCTGAGCCAACATATGCAAGCTTACTTGCCAATGGAGTCTTTCCAAACCAAATGTGGATTTTTGTTATCTGAGAGAGAAAAGCAATCAACAGGAGTCACAGAAAAGGACACCACTAAATTATATATTATTTTTCATTCCAATTTATTCTTAAGGGGTGTTTATATCCACAAATAACTAAAACTAGTATGAGATAGAGAAAGAGATAGTAAACCCCAAGACTGTACCCATCTGTCACAGTTTAGTTTCACAGGTCCCCATCTCCTTATAAAGTTGTCTAACTTTTCTCCCACTCTTTTCTCACTCACGGAAACTAAATTGAGAAGGATTCGAGATGGGTTCAAGATGAGTTTGAGACACCTGCAACGACTCTGTGACTATTGTGAGAGAAACCTTGTCAAGCTAATTTTTTTTAACATGTTCAAAAATTCCTATGACAGGAGAGCAAAGCCCTGGGACTCAACGGGATGAAATTGCGAACCCACTGCAAACTTTTGGAGAGATTTTGGAAGCTCCCTTGTGAATGCCATTCTCTAGCTAGTTACAAACTGTTGCAGCCCAGTGAGATACTACCCTTAGCCTATTTTACTTTATCAGACAGGTTCGATTTAAGTGATTTCTTGATTCAACAGGTCTGGCAGTAATCAGGCCTTGGTGTGGTTAGTGAAATTGAACTCAGCTTTCCAAAAAATGTGGTTGATCACAGTTAATTCATGTGATTTCTTTTTCACATAGGGCCAGGTAGGTTTGATATAGTTCCATCCATCCATCCATCTTCTACCGCTTTTCCGGAGGTCCGGGTCGCGGAGGCAGCAGTTCAAGCAGAGAAGCCCAGACTTCCCTCTCCCCAGCCACCTGCTCCAGCTCTTCAGAGGGGATACCAAGGCGTTCCCAGACTAGCTGGGAGACATAGTCTCTCCACCGAGTCCTGGGTCTGCCCCGGGGTCTCCTCCCAGTGGGACGTGCCTGAAACACCTCAAGTGGGAGGCGTCCAGGAGGCATCCTAATCAGATGCCCATACCACCTCAACTGACTCCTTTCAATGTGGAGGAGCAGCGGTTCTACTCTGAGCCTCTCCCGGATGACTGAGCTCCTCACCCTATCTCTGAGGGTGAGTCCAGCAATCCTACGGAGAAAGCTCATTTCAGCCGCTTGTATCCGCGATCTCGTTCTTTCGGTCATTACCCAAAGCTCGTGACCATAGGTGAGAGTAGGAACGTAGATTGACTGGTAAATCGACAGCTTTGCCTTAGAACTAAGCTCCCTCTTCACCACAACAGACCGGTACAACGTCCGCATCACTGCAGATGCTGCTCCAATCCGTCTGTCGATCTCTCGCTCCATTTTCCCCTCACTCGTGAACAAGACCCCAAGATACTTAAACTCCTCCACTTGGGGCAGGAGCCTGTCCCCAACCCGGAGAGGACAATCCACCTTTTTCCGGCTGAGGACCATGGACTCGGACTTGGAGGTGCTGATTCTCATCCCAGCCGCTTCACACTCAGCGGCAAACCGTCCCAGCAAGAGCTGTAGGTCATTGCTGGATGAAGCCAACAGGACAACATCATCTGCAAACAACAGAGATGAGATCCTGTGGTCACCAAGCATGACACCCTCCATTCCCTGGCTGCGCCTAGAAATCCTGTCCATAAAAATTATGAACAGGACCGGTGACAAAGGGCAGCCCTGGCGGAGTCCAACTCTCACTGGGAATGACTCCGACCGAGTGTTGGCAATGCGAACTAAACTCTCACAACGGTCGTACAGAGACCGAATAGCTCGTAACAACAAGCCCGATACCCCATACTCCCGAAGCACCCCCCACAAAAATCCACGAGGGACGCGGTCAAATGCCTTCTCCAAGTCCACAAAACACATGTAAACTGGTTGGGCAAACTCCCACGAACCCTCAAGAATTCTCGAGAGGGTAAAGAGCTGGTCCGATGTGCCACGGCCAGGACGAAAACCACATTGCTCCTGCTGAATCCGAGGTTCGACCAACGGCCGGACTCTCCTCTCCAGTACCTTGGCATAGACCTTCCCAGGGAGGCTGAGGAGTGTGATCCCTCTAAAGTTGGAGCACACCCTCCGGTCCCCTTTTTTGAAGAGAGGAACCACCACCCCGGTTTGCCATGCCAAAGGCACTGCCCCCGACCTCCACGCAATGTTGCAGAGGCGTGTCAACCATGACAACCCAACAACATCCAGGGCCTTGAGGTACTCGGGGCGAATCTCGTCCACCCCCGGGGCCCGGCCACCAAGGAGATTTTTAACCACCTTGGCGACCTCAGCCCCTGTGATAGGCGAGTCATCCCCCTCGTCCCCAAACCCTGCTTCCTCTGTGGAAGGCGTATCAGTGGGATTGAGGAGATCCTCGAAGTATTCCTTCCACCGCCCGACGATATCCCCAGTTGAAGTCAACAGTGTCCCATCCGCACCATACACAGTGTGGACGGGGAGCTGCTTTCCCCTCCTGAGCCGCCGAACAGTTTGCCAGAATCTCTTTGAAGCCGACCGAAAGTCTTGTTCCATGGCCTCACCGAACTCCTCCCATACCCGGGTTTTTGCTTCAGCAACCACCCGAGCTGCACTCCGCTTGGCCTGCCGGTACACCTCAGCTGCTTCGGGAGTCCCACAAGCCAACCAAGCTTGATAGGACTCCTTCTTCAGCTTAATGGCCCCCCTCACCACTGGTGTCCACCACTTGGTTCGGGGGTTGCCACCACGAGATGCACCGACCACCTTGCGGCCGCAGCTCTGGGCTGCCGCTTCAACAACAGAGGTGGAGAACATGGCCCATTCAGACTCCATGTCTCCAGACTCCCTCGGAATGTGGTTGAAGTTCTTCCGGAGGTGGGAGTTGAAGACCTCCCGGACAGGGGCCTCAGCCAGACGCTCCCAGCACACCCTCACTATACGTTTGGGTCTACCAGGTCTGAATGGCTTCCTCCCCTGCCATCGGATCCAACTCACCACCAGGTGGTGATCAGTTGACAGCTCTGCACCTCTCTTTACTCGGGTGTCCAAGACATACGGTCGCAGGTCTGATGATACGATAACAAAATCGATCATCGACCTGCGGCCTAGGGTGTCCTGGTGCCAGGTGCACATATGGACACCCTTATGCTTGAACATGGTGTTCGTTATAGACAGACTGTGGTTAGCACAGAAGTCCAATAACTGAACACCACTCGGGTTCAGATCGGGCAGATCTCTTAATAAATGAAATTATCATTTAGGGTTATCTTTGTCTTATATTAGGTTATCTTTTTCTAATATTAAAATTTATTTGATGATCTGAAACATTTAAGTGTGACAAATATGCAAAAATATATGAAATCAGGATGGGGGAAAATACTTTTTTCTAGTACTGTATATCAATAGCCAGTGTCGCCAGCACTCATTCTTTTGCCCTCACTATCACATCACAAACCTAATTATCACTCCAAAATGAGGAAAATATTAGCAATACTGTTGTGACTTTCTTTAGATTTTTCCACAATAAGAGGTCTTAACCCTTCAGCTCTATACATACTCTGCAAGAACAGAGAAATTTGTTCTCTCTCCCAGGGCTGCAAGTACAAAATGACATCAATTTGTTCTTGAAGCCCTGGTGTGGGAGTTCTTGCAGCTTGCTCTTGACACATCACTGTGGCAGAACTTTTTTCTTACGTGGTGTCCAAGAACTACTGTGTGATTGGTCAGAAATGTGACTTTCCCAGGAGTCCTGCACTTGAATTTCTTGTGAAGTATGAAATGTCCTGGTCAGAAAGAACTTTGTTCTTGTTCTTGCCACCTCAAGAAAAAGAAAATATTTCTCTGCTCTTGTACAGTATGTAAAAGCCTTTAGGACACACATGGCCCACATAAGTGCCAGATGCAGATTCATTGTGAATAATGCCAAAATAGGCTGAGTGCTCTAAAGGTTAAGGTAGTGGTAGATTGTCAAAGTACGGTCAAGGCTGATTGCCATGGCTTTTAGTGGAACCGTTTTTACAGCTACATGAGAACGCTTGATGGTATATAGCAATCAGAGGTTTGTATCTTTTTTTGTTTCCAGTATGTAATATTACGTAAACTTGTTTTATCCAGAAGATTAAAGCTACGGTCACAAATACCCTTACAAACGGCTACGAACACCGTACAAACAATTTTTGGACCATTTCGTATGGTCTTCTTAAGGCAGCTGTAGGAGAATCTAGCATTCGTAGACCATTCGTAAGTTCATGGCCAGGCCTAAGGTGTTGTCCAAGAGTTCTATGAATGCCCCACAAAAACCCTTCATTGTAAGGTGGCCGTACGAATGCTGTAGGAACAACGTACAAACTACGGAACATGTTGGCCATAAGTATGCATCAAGAACACCTTAAGTTGTTCTTGAGGGCCCCTTACAGCGGTTGTAGGAAATGTTGTTTCATACAGCGTGCCTAAGGCGGCAGTGAGGTGCTCATAAGGTGGAAGTACATCATTCGTGTGACATTTGTGTCATAAGATCTTCCTACCAATGACTTGAGAGTGCCATGAGTTGCACAAAAATTTTCATAAGATGGCAGTAAGTATGCCATAGGAACAGCCCAAGGCACCCTTACGAAGAACATAAGAACTCTAGGGCCATCGTACGACAGAAAAGCACTTCATTTCTCAAGAATGCCTCAAGTTGCTGTTGCAAATTGAACGGCAGCCATAAGAAACTATGCCCCCCACCACGAATGTCTGCGAACTCCAGAATTTGTAGGAACTGGGAGATTCTTACGAATCCATTGTTCGTAACAATCTTTGTGACTGTAGCTTTACTTACAAATTCATTCAGCACAACCCTGAGGTAAAGCAGAATGAACATGTTCTACATCTTATACTGAGGTTAAAAAAATGTATGTATTGAAGAAAAAAATGTTTATGTGTATTGTACACACGCACTCTCACTCCAAGTGGGCCCCCATGTCGCCAATTAAAATACCACAAGCTCAGATGTGATGAAATTAGTGGCGAAAGTCAATGTTTAACTGCAATTAATCCCAACCATTTGTCAGTTGATCATGATTAATTGTGAAACAAAGAAGCTAAAGAGTAGCTAATGGAAATTTTTTGTTTGTTTTTAGAAAATAATGCATGGCGCAACAATGAATTACAAAGCCCCTGGGGGGAATGTAAAGGCAAACCAGCATACTGCAGTACATTTTTAAAGTCTCTCTACAAACCACTATAGAGATATGAATCAAAGAGTAAGAGGAAAAGTCATCCACGACAATGACCATGTTTACATGGACACAAGTAACCTCATTAAAAGCCTGATCGGAATAAAAATACTTCATGTAAACAAGCCAATCTGAATATTCTGACCCGATCACGCTCATTCGGATCAAAATTTCATTCCGATTGAGACGGGTGGGTTATGCTGATTGTTAATCCGAATGGTGCACATGAAAACACTTATTCCGAAGTTTGGGCAGAAAATATGTTTACTGCATATGTCTGTACACCAGCCACATGTCGACGTGACGTATTTCTGCCTTTACGGCAGCTAGCAGAAAACATAACGGAAGTAAAACAAAACTGGTCTGTATCGTCCTGCTGTCTCCCTCTGTTCATCCTATGCAGAAGTATGTACTTGTAGCTTCATTACGGAGACCAGCAGAAGCAAAAGTACAGTATGAATAACACAATACAGGTCCATTTCAGAAAGAGAAAGACACGAAGCGGGGCTTGCTAACACCGGAAGTTGCTTCTTCTTCTACTATTTTCGGAATGTCAAAATATTGACGTGCGCATGTCAAAATGATTTATTCCGTTCAAACATGTGACACATGGAAACGAACGTCCTAATCAGATCAGCTTTTTCAGGATCCATGTAAACAGTAAGGTTCTGATCTGAATTGTAATCAGACTGAACAAATTTTGCCCGTGTAACCATGGCTATTGATCAGCATCAGGTAAATAAGACTTACACTACCGTTCAAAAGTTTGGGGTCACTTAGAAATTTCCTTATTTTTAAAAGAAAAGCACTGTTTTTTTCAATGAAGATAACTTTAAACTAATCAGAAATACACTCTAATATCTAATATACATTGCTAATGTAGTAAATGACTATTCTAGCTGCAAATGTCTGGTTTTTGGTGCAATATCTACATAGGTGTATAGAGGTCCATTTCCAGCAAATCAAATCAAACTTTATTGTCATATTGCTGTACATACAACTATAGTGCAGGCAAGATGAAATTGCGTTTCTCTTGGCATCCATATAAGAAGCAGCATGATTAAGACACACTCCCACATAGCTCCACCTCCACCCCCACCCCCCCATCCATTCACACATCCCTGAGACATACTTGTGGAAAAAGAATAACTAACTATAATATACAAAATGTCCGTAGGTGCAGTAGTGTGTATGAGAGATTCCGGGTCAGCTGTTCAGCATCCTGACAGCTTGTGGGAGGAAGCTGTTGATCAGTCTGGTGGTTCTGCCTCTGATGCTCCGGAATCGTTTGCCAGATGGAAGAAGTTCAAAGTGTTTATGCAGAGGGTGAGAACGGTCCTTGACAATGTTCAGTGCCCTGCTCCTACAACGGTTCTGAAAAAGTTCTTGGACAGAGGGGAGGGAGACTCCAATTACCCTCTCCGCCCCCTTGACTATCCTCTGCAGGGCCTTTTTGTCTGACATACTGCAGTACCATGTAGCAATGCAGTACATCAGAACACTCTCCACCACACCTCTGTAGAAGGTCCTGAGGATGCAGATGGGGAGAGAGGCCTGTTTGAGTTTCCTCAAGAAGTGTAGTCTCTGCTGAGTCCGCTTCCTGATCTCCAAGGAATTCTTGCTCCAGGTCAGGTCCTGCGAGATCTGCACTCCGAGGAACTTGATGTTCTCTACTCTCTCCACTAAACGGCCGCCGATGCTGAGGGGGACGTCCTCAGGCTGTGACCGCCGGAAGTCGATAATCATCTCCTTCGTTTTGTCCACGTTAAGCACCAGATTGTTCTCCCTGCACCAGCCCTCCAGGTCTCTCACTTCTTCCCTGTACATTGATTCCTCGTCCCTCTGAATAAGTCCCACCACCGTGGTGTCATCTGCAAACTTAATAATCTGGTTCCCCTCGTGTTTGGATACACAGTCATGTGTTAGAAGTGTAAACAACAGTGGACTGAGTACACAGCCTTGAGGAGTTCCGGTACTCAGCGTGACAGAGTTGGAGATGTTGTTTCCAACCCGGACAGACTGAGGTCTCTCAGTCAGGAAATCCAGGATCCAGAGACATGTGGCGGTGTCCAGACCGAGAAGGAGTAATTTCTCCATCAGTCTCTGGGGAATAATGGTGTTGAATGCTGAACTGAAATCAATGTACAGGAGTCTGGCGTAGGTGTCTTTCTGGTCCAGGTGGGTGATGACAGAGTGTAGGGTGGTGACTATAGCATCCTCCGTGGAGCGGTTTGAACGATATGCAAACTGGAGCGGGTCGTGTGATGCAGGGAGGCAGGCTGTAATGTGTGGCTTGACAAGCCGTTCAAAACACTTTATCACAATTGGTGTCAGTGCAACAGGACGATAGTCATTCAAACAGGACACCACTGGTTTCTTTGCCACCGGTACAATGATAGAGGTCTTGAAGCATCTGGGAACGATGGCCTGACTCAGGGAGATGTTATAAATGTCAGTCAGGACATCCGCCAACTCGCTCGCGCAGTCTCGGAGCACACGTCCCGGAATGTTGTCTGGACCTGCAGCTTTACAATAGCAAAGGTGACTTTGTGAAGGCTTGGTTTGAAATTTATGAGTATTAGCTATTGTGTTTTTGTTCAAATTTTTGATTTACACTACCGTTCAAAAGTTTGGGGTCACCCAGACAATTATCACTCCAGTGTTCTAATGGTACAATGTGTTTGCTCATTGCGTCAGAAGGCTAATGGATGATTAGAAAACCCTTGTGCAATCATGTTAGCACAGCTGAAAACAGTTTAGCTGGTTAGAGAAGCTATAAAACTGACCTTCCTTTGAGCAGGTTGAGTATCTGGAAAAAAATTATTATTTCAAATACAAATCATTATTTCTAACCTTGTCAATGTCTTGACTATATTTTCTATTCATTTTACAACTCATGGTGGTAAATAAGTGTGACTTTTCATGGAAAACACAAAATAATTGTCTGGGTGACCCCAAACTTTTGAACAGTAGTGTAAATCAAAAATTTGAACAAACACACAATAGCTAATACTCATAAATTTCAAACCAAGCCTTCACAAAGTCACCTTTGCTATTGTCCCCAATTCCTTCACTGAACCAAGTAATACATCTCAAATAATGGATCACGGCAAACTATTTTTGCTTGCTCAACTGCGTGCAAGTTGTGTGGAAATGTCTGCAAATGAACACCAAGCTATCCTGTGACATGCTTTGATAGACCAGTAGCCCTAGTGAACTTTAGTTCCCTTTATATCAAGACTCTCTTTCAAAGCCTACTAGAGAATACAGTATGTTTTAATTGGAGGCTGAAATACCCTGACATCTAATTCTTCACTCTCATTGGTGAACACAACCACTCCTCCTGCAGAAAGGACACCTGTAATCAATATGGTTGCCTCATCGCTACAAACCACAACAAAAAACAATTCATAAACAGAATAAATGGAAGCGGCAGTGCTGAGGAATGGGGAGAAATTGAGGTTAGCTTGGTAGAGATGACAAAGAAAACTGAGCGGAATGAAAATGTGGAAGCTCCGAAGCAGATGAGTTGGGAGACACAATCGAGGCAAATACTGATAAATGAACTAACATCTTTTATAAATCTGCTCTGCTTTAGAAATGTCTGCTCACTGTGATCCCCTTCATAGAGCCCCACTGCTTCCTCTTCTCAATACAACATCCACTCATATAAGTATTCTTCCTGTGACGATTCCACGACACATCACAGGCAAAGCATCTGGAGAAACAGTGTGTTGCTGATGCCGTCATTGTCATGTAAATCATTAACCAGCATTTTGAATCAAAGAAACTTGCAGGATATCGTCTGTTGAGGCCGGCTGTCAAGCAAGTTGCTGTACGCTGTTAGTACAGCCTTCACTGCTGCTATCATCACATGACTATGAGAGCATACCTGACAAAAGTGTCAACGCAAATTTTAAATACTGCATTTGGGCCAATGAGCTGCCTGTGGCTCTGAAACCAAAGGATGTAGACCCCTTGAGTTAAACTAAAATCTCAAGGATATACAGAATTCAAAGTTGTATTCAGACTAAACCTAAAGTGAAGCTTAGCTTTCCATTTTTTGTTCCATTGGATATGACCCCGACAGAGAGGGATGTAGAGTAGCCAGAAATTGTACTCCACTAAAATTAGCAGTACCTTATGAAATTAATTCCATAAGTATTAGTAGTCACTCAAAAACTACTTTAATAAGAGTAAGAAAGTATCTAGTTAGAAAGCTACTTGAGTAGTAACATCTTTATTCCTGTCAATTTGAGAGGGGTTTTTTTCTCTTAAATGTATGACCTATTTTTTGTAAATATTACTTTTCCCTTTAAATTTGAAGATTTTTTCACATAAATTTGTAACATTTTCATATTATTTTTATTGTAAAATTATTACTTTTTTCTTGTATATTTGAAACTGTATTCTCATAAATTGTAACTTTTTCATAAATATTCATTTTTATTGTAAAATTATTACTTTTTTGTATATTTGAAACTGTATTCTTATAAAATTGTAACATTTGTCTCATGAATTTTAGATATTTTTCTTGTAAATGTGTTACTTTTTTCTTTTTTCAAAACTGTGTATTTTTAAGCTCTAAATTTGTCTGTTTTATAATAAATTTAGAATGTCTTTTATAATAATTTTTTCACACATACTTCCAAGCAAAGCCAAAATAGAATGATTTCAATGTAAAAAAAAAAATACTGGCAGCCACCAGTGGTACCCCTCAGCCTCTGTTTGTTGTTAAGATGTAGTTTTTATGGCATTTTGACCTTGACCTTTGACCTTGCAATCCTAAAATCATAGGCAGAGGTCAGGGTGACAGGGTAAACCTGTGTACAAAGTTTGATGACCCTAGCTTTATTCATTCTATAGCAGCATTTATATATATGGCATAGGGGAAGCTAATTGTGACCTTTAACCTTTTTAACCCCAAACCCACAGTCAGAGGTCAGGGTCACAGGGTGAACATGTGTACCAAGTTTGGTGACCCTAGCTTGGTGACCCTAGCTTTCTTTGTTGAGATACAGTTTAAATGGCAGTTTGATCTTGACAATAGACCTTGCAAACCCAAAACCATAGTCAGAGATCAAGGTTACAGGGTGAACATGTGTACAAAGTTTGGTGACCTGAGGTTTCATTGTAGTTGAAATATAGTTTAAATAGCAATTTGACCTTGACATTTGACCTTGTAATCCCAAAACCATAGTCAGAGGTCAGGGTCAGAGGGTTAACCTGTATATAAACTTTGGTGACCCTAGTTTTACTTTTTCTATAGTAAAAGACCATATTGAAAGTTTGGCCTTTTGACCCCAAACCCATAGTCAGAGGTCAAGGTCTCATGGTGAACATGTGTACCAAGTTTGGAGACCGTAGCTTTACTCGTTCTATAGTAATAGGGCAAAGGGAATGTTAATATTGACCTTTGACCTTTTGACATCAAAGCCCATAGTCAGCGGTCAGAGTGTAAGGCATCCAAAACTTGTCTTAGACATGATGATATCGATTTAAAAAAAGGCTATATCATTCCTTTGTGTAGTTATCATGTTACAAGATTTAGGAAAAACTGACATCTGATCTTGACCTAAAGCTCACCCACATTCACCCAAGGTCACCCAAATTCAAACTCGTCCAAGATTTTTCATAGATACACCCATGGTATCAATTTGAAAAGCTCACGTCCTTTCTTTCTGTCGTCATCGCATTGGCAACATTTTGGGAAAATTGACCTCTGACCTAAACCTAAAGGTCAGACCTTGACTTAAAGGTCAGAGATTAACCAAATTCAAGCTCGTTTGAGAATTTTCAGAGATACACCCTTGGCATCAATTTGAAAAGCCCACGTCATTTCCTTCTCTAGTTATTATGTTCACAAGTTAGGTGTTGATGCTGCTGCCCATCTGCCCAGTGGGGTAACGACAATACCCTTCAGCTTTTAGAGGCTGAGGTGTAATTACATTTATTACATTACATTTTCAAAATAAATTTACATTTTTTTTGAAAATGTAATGTTAAAATTCAATAAAATGGCTGAAGATGTAGTCATTTCTGTTTATTACAGTATAGACACTATACTTCCAACCAGTTTTCAAAATCAAGAAATCATTTTTTAAAATAGACTTTTTTAACATTATGTGGGGGGTTTTTTCTTTTCATTTTAATGCTTTTGCAAGAGGCTTACAAGAGGTCTCTACGGTGGCTGATGCCTTGCTTTCATATCAACATATTTAAATTATCAAGTTAGAGGGTTCCTGGTACAATTTACAGCAATTGATGTCTAAGAAATTTTTACATACAGGAGCAGATTGGATTAAAACTAAGGAAACAGACATAGGTTCAGGTTCAGGTTACTTTATTTGTACCCGTAGGTAGATTTGTTTTGCAGTCTGGTGACATCCATATTTACAAGCCACAAATTGCATTCAACATAGACACAAACACAGGCACATATGAAGCTGACTATAAACATGATAAGAGTACTCAAGGCTCCATCAATCAGGAGAACTTAATGGGCAGACCCAAAGAGAAGGAGGAGGAGAATACAAAACAATTTCAATAGGTAAAGAAATGAGGCAGGGAAGGAGGAATAGAGAATTGAAAATATCTCTGACAATCACCATGTAACTACCAGAGCTGTTCCATTATTAAGTATTCCCAGGCCAGATAGGACTTTTATGAGAGTTGTATACATAATTATTAATGGGCACTGTAGCATCCATTGCTTCCTATCCAAAAGTGGATGGGTGGATGACAATGAAAGAGTGAAGGCTATAGAACTGAGTTCTCACATTGTAAACACTGACTTAGAATTAAGTATGAAAATCAAGAAGAAATCTATTGTTAAGTGCAGTCTCATGCAGTACTGATGTCTTATGGATAATCCAACAAAAGATGGTGAATTGAATTTATTTAATAAACTGTATCTATTTTTCAGTAGTTTAATAACCCAGAGGGGTCATTTGGTTTTGCACAGACATTTTTTCAGTGCATCATAATAATATCATAACTGATCTCTAGTGGTATCAACACTGGTGCCCACTTTAGTAAAAATTGAAAATATACATTTTCATCATCTCAAAAAAGTGAAATCATAAAAGCTGGAAGATCATGGATATCCAAACACACTCTCATGGTCTGATTTCCTATCTGGTTCCATCATAACCAGACTGAGAAAACATTAATGTGGCATTCCCAACCTCGTCCTGTCCAAGTCACCCAGATAGAGGTACAGAGGGGAACAGAGTACAGTGAAAGGCCAAGGAAGGCGCTAAAGCACAGAACTTCAAACTTGCTACACCATACAACTTGCTAGTCCTCTTGTTGGCACCAGGTAACAAGCTGTAGCTGATGTAGGGAGAAATAACCTTGTAAGACTATCGGCTTTCTGTCTTAATGATTCCTAAAAGGATTTTCCCCCTTGTGCTGGGAGTTCAAAGATAGGCTGCACATTAGAATTCCTTGAGGCGGTAGAGAGATAATTCAGAGTGTGGCTGGTTGCAACAAAGTTTGGGTGGCTAAATGAATATGTACTCCATGTCTTATCCTGAGACTGTCCTACAACAGAAAAGTCCATATATGGTTGTTTTAGGTAGCATATATTCAGACCTGTATGCACAGTTGCAATCAAAATTATTCAACCCCAACTGAAAATTAGGTTTATTGGCAAAATGTACAAACTAACAGCTGTTTCTAATAAGCAAATCATACAAGAATAATTTAAACAGCTCAACACAACTAATATTACATGTAGTTTCTCCAAATTCAACACAAAATTCCACTTTTAATGACTACTGCCGTTTCAGATTTATTCAACCCCTTCAATACAAGCATCTTTAGTGCTTAGAAGTGAACCCTTTTGCTGTTATGACTTGCTGCAAATGTGACACATAGTCAGACACGAGCTTCTGGCAGCGTTCTGAGGAATCTTAGCCCATTCCTCAGGGGCAAAGACCTCAAGTTCAGTAATAATCTTGGGTTTTGTGTGCTGCAACTGCCTTTTACAAATCCCACCAGAAATTTTCAATGGAATTCAAGTCAAATGACTGTGATGGTCACTCTAGTATCTGCCAGGACTTCTTCTGAAACCAAACCCTGGTGGACTTTGAGGCAGGCTTAGGATCATTGTCCTGTTGGAAGGTCCCATGACACCCAAGCTTCAGCTTCCTCACAGACGGCATGGCATTTTCTCTCAGGATTTCCTGATACTTGATTGAATCCATCTTACCCCCCACACGCTGCAGGTTTCCAGTGCCAGAGGAAGTGAAGCAGGCCCAGAGCATTACTGTGCCACTGCCATGCTTCACTTTAGGCATGGTGCTCTTTTCAGCATATGCTTCATTCTTTCTCCTCCAGACATACCGCTGATCCATAGGCCCGAAAGTTCTAGTTTTGTTTCATCGTGCCACAGAATAGAATCCCAAAGCCTTTTTGGCTTATTTATATAGCCAACAGCTGAAACAAAGGTTTTGATCTAAAATATTACTCAACAACTGCAAAACAACTTCTCTAAACTTTAGACTGCCATGGGAGCACTTGGCCTCCAGTGATGAGCGCCAAGGCTATCTGGGACAAGTCTTAAAAGAGCAAAGGCAGAGGTGAAGAGGGCCTCTTTGAAACTACATTGTTGCAGGCCTAAATATGTACACAGCGTGCAGTAATGCTGAGTAGTGAGATTTCATCGAGAGGGCTATGTGACCCTCGGGGAGTATGACTATATTATATAGTATCTAGGTTGATAAGGCTCTTTTGGCCTGCAGCTAGCAAGGCAAATGCTTTTGCAAGTGAGTGGTTGGGGAGAGCGAGATAACCAGGCGGTGAGTGGGAACGTGCTGCCACTTATAAATGCAGAGGCCTGAAAATGTATACGTGCTACCCAGCACAGTTCAAACTGCATATGCAAACTGAAGACAGCAAAGGGAAGTAATGGCTTTGATATACTGCATGTATTGCTGTGCTCATTTTAAAATAATCATTTTCTGGGTTAGGTTTTTATATTTTTAATTGAGATAATGTCATGCCTCTAACCGCTAGTCAAAATACTTCCCTCAATTATATTGCATGTCACACAAGCATCCTTTTAAGAATTTTCTGGTGAATGCTCTCCCAGTATGAGAATCACTTACTAAAGCCAAAGCTGCAGAATGATGTCAGTCAAACACATGCTCTCTCACAATCAGTCTGCATCTTCCTTTAATCACGTACACACACACACACACACACACACACACACACACACACTGCACACCTCATCTTCCACCACCCTTCTCCTTTCATGTGGAGCTAATTAAGTAACAGTGTTGCTATTAATTAATTACTGCCCAACACTAAAGGCCTTCCCTCGCTCCTTTGGGCAAATTAACGACATCCTCATTATTGTTGCTGTCTAAGCAGCAACCTGGGCGTGGGCAGTGTTTGTGTGTCTGTGGGCGTCTAGTCACTATTATAACTGTTTTGTCAAAAGTGCAAAGTCTAAGTCACAAACATAATTTATAGGCATGTCCAAGTCCATTTCCCTATTAAATAGCAGAAAAGACTGACTGTGCATCAGCAAAACCCACAAAAAGGTTGTCCTAACTCCTTATTATTCAATTATATGTTTTGGGTGTAAAATGCAATAGACTAATCTGAATGACTCAACTCCTCACATTTAAAAGGCAGGTGCATATGATGATTGTGTTTGCTATTATTTAGTGACAAGTGCATCTGGGGCAAAGGATGTGCATCCTCCCTTTTTAAAACACGCTGCTTAAGTAGTGACTGATAACATGCCACTGACTTTAGACACGTTTTTTGCTGGTCAAAAGAGCAACGTCATTACACTACTTTGTGCCCAGCCGTACTCCTTTTCAAAGATGCCATTCCAATGAGTGAGCTGCTATCTGGATGACAAGGGTGAAAAGTGTAAAAATGGACAGTGCACCACCAGCAATTACAAAACCACTGAAGGAATGTGCAAAGTGCAGTGCAAATTTTAGTTTTAGATCATTTAAATGACCGGTCTCTGCACTGCATCTGCTTACAACTGCAAAGGAGGTTCTGTCTTGGGGTCTGTGCACTCGTTCCTGTTGTGTGTATGTGTTTATGTGTGCACAGGTTTTGACAGCATAACTCCAAAAGTTATGTACAAATCTTCATGACATTTTCATAAGAGATGTGAAATGGACTAAGGGCCAATCGGTTAGAATTTGGGCGTGATTTGGAGCACCATCTGGATAAGAAGTTTTTTTGATAGAATTTTATTTCACTGATGACAACATCAATGGCATCAATAGCATGATGATTATTGAGATGCACCAGTATATTTCAAATGTGCATGAAATGGTCTTTCAAGTGCAGCTTTATTTACAAAAATAATGTATTAGTAAAATGATTGAAAATTATATAGAGATGGCATTTTTCAAGCAGACTCTTAAGAAAAATTAGAAAAATGATGGCAAAAATTAGTTGCCTTAACTGATTGCTGTCCAGCTGTCTCTAAAAACCAAGCAGGTGGCATTAAAAAAATTAAAAAAAATTTAAAAGTAAGCTATAAAAAACTCATTGTATGAAGCTTTTAATATTCTTGGGTACAAAAGTGTATCAGCGTGGAAGCACTCAGCTTAGAATTTTGTGTTGTGAAGCTATTTCCAGCCAATTAGAATCTCTCCTCCCTCCTTTTCTCACACCCACTCTTCTATCGCTCCATCCAAGCAGCCATCTGTGTCCAAAAATAAAGCTCTACAACAAAGCACAAAGGGATGGCCTGCATGTTTGGCCTGGTAAAGCTGCATTTTGGTGATTTTTCTCCCCCTCATGTAGCCCAGGAAGAGAAGTCTTAATATGCCAAATGAGGAGATTGAAGAAGTGTACAGAAAGCCCACCCACTCCCCAACCCACAAGGATCTGGGCGCATTTGCACAATCTGAAAATGCTACTCGCCCAAGTAATGGTAGACTATTAGAAAATTTGATAAGTTGTTACTGTATCAGTGCCAAGTATATTGCTCTTTCTGAAAACCCCCCAGAGTGTTACTGGTGGAAAGACATCATAGTAATTATCTCCATCTCTTATAGAATGCTGCATGGCTCTGACACTCAGGACTAGTCTAGGCCACTACTGCTCCCAGTGTACTTTGACTAACTTGGCCTAGTCTTGCAGACTGCTGGAGGTCCACTTCATTATTCCATCAATCTAAAATCATCAGAACACATGTTTTATTAGTGTTTAGCAGCATTTAAAGGCTTATAACCACTAATGGATTATTCTATAATGAGCTTTAGAGCTGAGAGGTTTAGGCCACAGCTCTACAGACCGATTTCCAAACAGTAAAGAGAACAATTTGAAACCATGTATGGATAAATTTGACACTGTAAACACAAATCATACTGCTGCCTTGTAAACATTACTTGTGCAGTAATTCAGTTAACACACACACACACAGACACTGCACAGCTCATCTTCAACCACCCTTCTCCTTTTGTGTGGAGCTAATTAAGTAACAGCGTTGCTGTTAATTAATTACTGCCCAACACTAAAGGCCTCCCCCCTTTTGGCTGCTCCCTCTTTGGGGATCATGGGTCTGCATATTTGATTTGGCAAGGATTTTACGCTGGATGCCCCTCCTGATGCGACCCTCCCCATTTACCAGCTTGTGACCAGCACATGGAGCACAATGAGGTGAAACAAGCATCAGAGATGCTTTGCTACAAGCAGAAACCGCAGAAGCAAAATAGATGAAACATCAGTTTCTCCTCTTAACAGTCCTGGAGGCTGGGTGGTCAGAGCTTCGTTAGAGGATCCCTCCTGCATCATCAGCAGGTGTCTCAGGGTCATAGGCGTTTCACCTCTGAACCTGTGCGCCTCATCCGAGTGGGGCAGCAAAGATTAATCTTCACTTGCAGAAGGGTTCCAGCCACGGTGTCTTGTGAGCCAAAACCACCTTGAACTAGCCTCGGCCACTGAGGCTATGTCCCCACTGGCTTTCCTTAGACGATTTTTGTGCTTCCACCTGTGGCTGGGTAACCAGCTGTCCTCTCCCCATTCTATTAATGCTTAGCACCAAGCTAGAAGGCAGAAAGTACCATTTCTTATGGTAATTGGTATTTATTTATTTGTTTATTTGACAGTTACGGTTAAGTTATTTCTGTGACCATTGTGGGTTTTTCTTTCATTAACAGAGGGGTACCAACAATTTTGTCCACGGCTGTACATACAGCATTGCCACAAACAGTTGGGAAAATATGATGTACATAAGACGTCTAGCTTCAGCTAATTTGCAGGTCAGGCTTTTGAATACAATAAATTAATTCAATAAATACAATATGAATGAAAATATGGCCCAACTGTGGGGCAGATGCTCTACCACTAGGGCACCACTCCAGTCCTATTCACTTCACACAACACTGAACATTTTCTGATGCATTACATGATGTATTACTTTGAGCTAAAAGTGATGAGTAATAACTGGTGATTTTCCAAACAACAGACTGGTGGGGGTTTAATTCAGTCCAGAACAAGCACCACAATTTTAGGGTAGTGTCTCAATAACTTTGTGGATACATGGCGGTTTAAATAATTGTGAATATTATAAGTTAAGAAAAAAAATCCTATTTAATTTTTTTTTACCACTTTTTGCATACAGGCCCTTTGGTTCTGGCCCTAACTCCATCTCTGGTAGTTTTTGTACCCTTCAGAATGCAACACACACTTACCCTAAATAAACAGATTTATTTAGGGTCTTTTTAAACAACCATCAATTATTCAGTCAAAGAAAATAAAAAGATCAAACTACCTGTCACATCTTTCCTGTATGTCTACCCTAAGGGTCTAAAGACCCTAAATAAATAGATTTGTTTAGGGTCTTTTTAAACAGCCATCAATTATTCAGTCAAAGAAAATAAAAGGATCAAACTACCTGTCACATCTTTCCTATATGTCTTCATTATGTTCTCATCAATGCACAAAGAACTATTTTTTATTCCTACATTCTTCAACAGAGTTCAAGAAGAAAAATACATGTTTTCTTTATCGTAGGCATAGCATCATAAAAATATGAAAGGTTTTGAAAAAACTTTTCAAGATCAATGTGTAGAATCTTGTGTAACTGGAATAGCTAATGACTTAAGCAAGAGTACATTTTTGACTGTTCATCTTTCATGTGATGCTAGATTTTTGGCTAGCCATTTTCCTGTAAAACACTTATAAATAAAGTGGTCACAAGGTGAGAATGACTCAATAAACTCCCATGATGAAAAAAGTGTGGACGGCTGGTGGTTGCTACACGTAACCTTCCCTTTTTTTGACCTGTTGTTGGCCTGGTGGCCCACCAGGACTGTATAATGGCAGGGTACACCTTGAGTACACATATTTGATTGAATGTAACTGAGTACTTCCCACCTCTGACTTGTTGAGCTAAAAGCATAACATGAGTAAAGTACTGAACTGTATAATACACTAATCAGGTCTAACATTATGACCACCTGCCTAATATTGTGTTGGTCTGACTTTAGCTGCCAAAACAGCCCTGACCCATCGAAGCATGGACTCCACTAGACCCCTGAAGGTGTGCTGTGGTATCTGGCACCAAGATGTTAGCAGGGGTGTACTGCACAGCCTTTCATGGAAACGGCATTCCCTGTTGGCTGTGGCCACTTTCAGCAGGATAGTGTGCTGTTCCTCAGAAAAAAAATGGTTCAAGAATGGTTTGAGGAGCACAACGAGTTTAAGGTGTTGACTCAGCCTCCAAATTCCCCAGATCTCAATCCAATCGAATATCTGTGGGATGTGCTGGACAAACAAATCCATAGAGGATCTGCAGCTAACATCTTGGTGCCAGATACTACAGCACACCTTCAGGGGTCTAGTGGAGTCCACGCCTCGGCAATCAGGGCTGTTCTGGCAGAAAAAATGGGATATACTCTATATACTATAAGCTATATCACTATGGCAAAGACTGAATATCTAAATTACAAATGAACAAAAGACGCTAGTCAATAAAATTTAGTATGCTGAAAAAAAAACAGTAAAAAGAAAACATGAAAAGACAGTCACCAAAGGTAAAATCACAAAGGCAGACAAAACCAGAAAAACACCACAAACCTAAGCCAGGTAAGCAAGGCCATTGCTTATTCACTATCTCAGCCTATCTCCACTTTTGTTTATATTTCTTTTATACTTCTTTTGTTTTATACTTCTTTTAAGCATCCTCAGATAAAATAAAGAGACAGATGTATGTATATGTTACAGTTTGAAGCTTCAGTAGAAACTGTGCACGGTGTGAATTTAATCTAAATGTTGGAGTAACTAATTTTAATAGTAAGTGAAGTACAACTAACAGCTATTAGCATGAACCCCAACCAAAAAAATATATAAACTAGAAAAGCACTCGGAGAGCGCAGACCTCCGCCAAGCGCCACAATTCCCCCCATACAGTGTTTGTGTGTACGTTTTCAGATTCCTTGAGCATGTAAACATATGAGTAGCAATTGGATTCACAATGATTATTTGTTTATTTGACAGGGACAGTGCAATAAAGACACAATTAATCAATGACAATCAATGTGATAGTGATAGGATTAGTGGTTCAGTAGTAAAAGCATTGCCTCCTTGGCGGAGGTAATAAACTGAAGTGTTGCTGTTGTGTCCATCTCCTCCACTGACGGATGCAAATTGGGTAGACAGGTTGCCGTGGGTTTTATATTATATTATTTTGGGGTTGCGCTCCGCGGCAAACGAGAATTTAGAAGCTTCGCCGGCAGAGAGCTCGTTTTTGCGCAGCGCCTATGGCTGGCCGGGGAATTTCTGCCAAAGAATCCGTCGGCGGACAGCTGCCCGTGTGAGGTTTTGCAGTTGCGCGCAAACACAGGCACGCTGGCGGGCCCAGGCCAGCAGTGTTTTCCGCGTGCTTTTGTGCCTAAAACGTTGAAGAACGCAGAGTTTGTGTTGCAGACACGACGACCAGCGCCCTCCATTGCGCCTGCGCACATGTTGAAAATGGCCATATGTCACAGTGTTGAAAAATGCTTTAAAAAATTCCTGTATCCAGACGGTGAACCGGATCACCCCCAAAATTTAATCAGTTCTTCCTTGTACCATTTCCAACAACGCCTGAAAGTTTCATGGAAATCCGTCCAAGACTTTTTGAGTTATCTTGCTAACCAACAGACAAACAGACAGACAGACAGACAGACAGACAGACAAACAAACACAGACAAACCCCGGCAAAAACATAACCTCCTCCTGGCCTTTTCGGCCTGGCGGAGGTAATAAACAAACACTTCCAGGTTGTGAGGTCTGTCTTCTCAAATAGCACCTCACTGTGGAAGTTAGGGCTCACAACACCTATTATATAAGCAAAACTAGAAAAGCACTCGGAGAGCGCAGACCTCCGCCAAGCGCCACAATTCCCCCCATACAGTGTTTGTGTGTACGTTTTCACATTCCTTGAGCATGTAAACATATGACTAGCAATTGGATTCACAATGGTTATTTGTTTATTTGACAGGGACAGTGCAATAAACACACAATTAATCAATGACAATCAATCTGATAGTGATAGGATTAGTGGTTCAGTAGTAAAAGCATTGCCTCCTTGGCGGAGGTAATAAACTGAAGTGTTGCTGTTGTGTCCATCTCCTCCACTGACGGATGCAAATTGGGTAGACAGGTTGCCGTGGGTTTTATATTATATTGTAACGTGCTGCTCGACATGGCGACGTCCCACCGGGAGGTTCGAACTCACACCTCCCGCTCCGGAGTCCCGCACTCTACCTGTGTCACCAATAGGGTCAACCCACTTTGCAAGCCAAATAGGGTGCTCATATTGAGTTCGCTACAATATTATTGTTTTGGGGGTTGCGCTCCGCGGCAAACAACAATTTAGAAGCTTCGCCGGCAGAGAGCTCGTTTTTGCGCAGCGCCTATGGCTGGCCGGTGAATTTCTGCCAAATGCACAGCTCCTATGGCTGGCCGGGGAATTTCTGCCAAAGAATCCGTCGGCGGACAGCTGGCCGTGTGAGGTTTTGCAGTTGCACGCTGGCAGGCCCAGGCCAGCAGTGTTTTCCGCGTCCTTTTGTGCCTAAAACGTTGAAGAACGCAGAGTTTGTGTTGCAGACATGACGACCAGCGCCCTCCATTGCGCCTGCGCACATGTTGAAAATGGCTGTATGTCACAGTGTTGAATGAAAAATGCTTTAAAAAATTCCTGTATCCAGACGGTGAACCGGATCACCCCCAAAATTTAATCAGTTCTTCCTTGTACCATTTCCAACAATGCCTGAAAGTTTCATGGAAATCTGTCCAAGATTTTTTGAGTTATCTTGCTAACCAACAGACAGACAGACAGACAGACAGACAAACAAACAGACAAACCCCGGCAAAAACATAACCTCCTCCTGGCCTTTCGGCCTGGCGGAGGTAATTACACGAGAACAAGTGCAGTATTGTACTAAGCAGAAGACAAACATCAGTTTACAAATTACAGGCCTGTGTCCTTACTTTCCCAGTTCTCTAAAATACTGGAAAAACTCTTTGTTGCAAGATTGGACAGTTTCATTGAAAAACATAATTTATTAATGGACAGTCAGTATCGGTTCCAGGCAGATAGATCAACATCAATGGCATTGATAGAGAAGATCGAGGAAATTACCAGTTCTATTGACAATAAGAAGCATGCTGTGGGTGTGTTTATAGACTTGAAAAAAGCATTTGCCACAATAGATCAACACATTTTACTTAAAAAATTGGAGGGCTATGGTGTAAGAGGGATAGTCTTAAATTCGCTTCGAAGTTATATTAAAAATCGACAACAGTTTGTGCAGTTGGGTGAATTTAGATCAAGTCAGTTAGAAATTACTTGTGGAGTTCCCCAAGGGTCAATATTAAACCCCAAATTTTTTATTTTGTATATTAATGACATTTGCAAGGTATCAGATATTTTGAAACTAGTAGTTTTTGCGGATGACACTAATATCTTTTGTGCTGGTGAGAATTTGCAGCAGTTGTTGAATGTGGTCACAAATGAATTGGGTAAATTAAAATTATGGTTTGACAAAAATAAATTATCTTTAAATTTGGATAAAACTAAACCTATGTTGTTTGGAAACCGTATTATACATGAACAAGTGAAAGTGATGATTAATAATGAACTGATAGAAAGAGTATATGAAAATAAGTTCTTGTGGGTAATGCTAGACCACAAACTCTGCTGGAAAGCTCACATAAAACACCTGAGCTCAAAGCTGGCTAAGAATATTGGACTTTTGGGTAAAGTTAACTTGTTTTACCGTATCTGCTTTATTGTGTTGAAGTCTGAGGTAACACCTACAAAAGCACCCTACAGAAATTATGTACATTTCAAAAGCGAGCAAGAATAGTAAACAATGTAGGCTACTATGATCACACTAATGTTTTATTCTTAAAGTTAAAATTATTGAAATTTATGGATATGGTGAAATTAAAAACTTTACAAATAGTTTATAAAGCAAGAAATAATTTACTCCCTGGCAATATACAGAAATTGTTTTTGGAGAGAAGGGAGAGCATGATTTGAGAGGAAGATTTAATTTAAAAGTTCCTTGTTTTCACACTACATAGAAAAGTTTGTGCATTTCAGTTTGTGGAGTGATTTTGTGGAATGATTTGGATGAGGACATTAAACAGAGTAATAATGCCATACAGTTTTAAAAAAAAAGTACAAAAATATTATTCTTGAAAGGTATAAACTTGAGGAAGAGAATTGTTTTGCTCCCTAATGGGAAAGAAATAATGATATACATTGTTCTTCATGTGTTTTTTATTGTTTGTTTGTTTTTTCCTCATTCTGGAATGATCTGTATAGGTGGCAGCTTGTTTTCATTTAAGTATTAAGTACTTACAGTATTGAGGGGTAGGACTTGAAAAGCTTTTGCTTCTTCCTACTCTTTTTCGGGCACCCAAGGAAAGGGTTTTGTTACTTTGCATTGTATTTTTGTATCTTTTGGTGTATTTGTTGGATGTTCTCCTTTGTTTCCTTTTGTCCAAAATAAATAAATGAAGTATCAATGAATATTTTAACTGGTGGGCATATGACGGATCACCGTCAGTTAAAACATTCATGATATCACAACAAGCTTGAGTGTAATATTGCTTTTATACAACAGTTCCACAAGCACAATTTATTAAATGACAGCAATACTGGACAAAATATTATGATTTGTTTGTTTAACCAGTTATTTTGCACAGCTGAGAAAAAATAGTCCATTCTAAATGTAGCCAGTAACTGTTGCTAAGCACCTAAATAAATACCGGTCACCTGAGTTGAGTCGGTACTGCAGAAGGGTCAAGATCAAAAAGTAATCAGTGCCGGTGGCTAGTTAACATGCCAGCGATTTGGCTTTGGCACACTTTGCTCACTCATTCTTGGCATTTTCAGATGAAACAAAGAGTCCATCACCACAACGGTATTGTAGTGACAGACAAGACAGGACTTCCGGATAAGAGAGGGCTGGATTGAGACTGTCTAGTTGATTTTCAAACAGTGCCTCACTGTGGAAATTAAAGTGTTCAACACAATATTACATTTCTCACATTAGAAGCAACTGATATTAACTTCAATTAATTTAAAGTTAGTCTGGCCCTTCACCCCGGACCAGTTTGTCTTGGGAGACCCTACCAGAGGCAAATTGCGTCAGACAACATAGCTCCTGTGATCACAAGAGCACGCAAGCCCCCCACCATGATAAGGTGGTGATCCATGGGGGGATCTTCTCAGTCCCACTGACATGCCTTCCCCAGAGGAAGCAGGGCTTGAGAACGAAGGGGACGACTCACCCATCACAGGGATTGAGGTTGCCAAAGTGGTTAAAAAACCTCTTTGGTGGCCAGGCCCTAAGGGTGGACGAGATTTGCCCTGAGTACCTCAAGGCCCTGGATGCTGTGGGGTTATCATGGTTGACAGACCTCTGCAACGTTGCGTGGATGTCGGGGACAGTGTCTTTGGCATGGCAAACTGGGGTGGTGGTTCCTCTTTCTAAAAAGGGGCACCTGAGGGTGTGTTCTAACTTTAGGGGGATCACACTTCTCAGCCTCCCTGGGAAGGTGTGTGCCAAGGCACTGAAGGGGAGAGTCCGACCGCTGGTCGAATCTCGGATCCAGGAGGAGCAATGTGGTTTTCGTCCTGGCCATGGCACATTGGACCAACTTTTTACCCTCTCGAGAATCGTCTAGAGTTTGTGGGAGTTTGCCCAACCAGTCCACATGTGCTTTGTGGACTTCGAAAAAGCATTCAACCGCGTACCTCATGGTCTCTTGTGGAGGGTGCTGTGGGAGGGTATTGGGCTTGTTACGAGCTATCCGGTCCCTATACGATCGTTACAAGAGTTTGGTTCGTATTGCCAACACCCAGTCAAACTCATTTTCAGTGAGAGTTGAACTCTGCCAGGGCTGCCTTTTGTCACTGATCCTGTTCATAATTTTTATGGACAGATGCCTAGGCGCAGCCAGGGACTGGAGAGTGTCATATTTGGTGACCACAGGATCTCATCTCTGCTGTTTGCGGATGATGTTGTCCTGTTGGCTTCATCAAGCAATGACCTACAGGCCTTGCTGGGGTGATTTGCTACTGAATGTGAAGCAGCTGGGATGAGAATCAGCACCAACAAGTCTGAGTCCATGGTCCTCAGCCAGAAAAAGGTAGATTGTCCTCTCCAGGTTGGGGACAAGCTCCTGCCCCAAGTGGAGGAGTTTCAGTAGCTCGGGGTCTTATTCACGAGTGAGGATAAAATGGAGCACGAGATTGACAGATGGATTGGAGCAGCATCTGCAGTGATGCGGATGTTGTACTGGTCTGTCATGGTAAAGAGGGACCTGAGCTCTAAGGCAAAGCTGTCAATGTACCGGTCAGTCTACATTCCTACCCTCACTTATGGTCATGAGCTTTGGGTAAGGACCAAAAGAATGAGATTGCGGATACAAGTGGCTGAAATGAGCTTTCTCCGTAGGATTGCTGGACTTAGAGATAGGGTGAGGAGCTCAGTCATCTGGGAGAGGCTCAGAGTAGAACCACTGCTCCTATATATCTAAAGGAGCCAGTCGAGGTGGTTTGGGCACCTGATCAGGATGCCTCCTGGACATCTCCCACTTGAGGTGTTTCGGGCACGTCCTACTGGGAGGAGACCCCAGGGCAGACCCAGGACACGCTGGAGAGACTATGTCTCCCAGCTGGCCTGGGGACGTCTTGGTATCTTCTCTGAAGAGCTGGAGCGGGTGGCTGGGGAGAGGGAAGTCTGGGCTTCTCAGCTGGAGCTGCTGGCTCCGTGACCCGGACCTCCGAAAAAGCGGTAGAAGATGGATGGATGGATGGATGGATGGATAATTTAAAGATTGTCAAAATGCAGCTGAAGTGGAGTGATACAGTACATATTCGGGGAAACATTCTACTGTGATTATCGGGGAATATAGTAATTTTGTCATGTTCGCTGTGTAACTTCGCAGCGAACATATGAATTAGCAGCGAGCCCAAAATGCAGAGTAAGTAATGTGCTTATTTACAATGGGTGAATGTGTAGAATGTCCAAATACAGTCAAAATGAAAAAGGGGAAGACACCCGGCTACAAACTAGGTTGGTCAAAGCGTATGCCTAACACGCTCCAATAAGGCAGGAGCGGAGAAAAAGGCACAAAAGAAGACTTACAGCAGTGTTGGAGCGGAAAGGCTCTAAGGGAACAACACATTTCAGTCCAGGGGAAAACCAACGGATGCGAGCCTGGATGTCCAAGGTTGACATTGCTAAGTTGCCACGTCGGCTGGTCGTACTGCCGTTATTAATACCAAGCCCTAATGACAGCAAGTAGGACCAGTCGTGTCGCAACAGGTGCGTGACTGATTGAACTAAGTGTGTGTGTGCGTGTATTTGAGTATAAGTATGAGAATGAGTGTGTGTGTGCATGAGTGTGTATGTGGCGAACCAGACAGCTGGTAAATGCCTGGCGAGAGGAGGAGACGTGGCTGTGGGACTGGCGGAGAGCAAGGCTCAATCCGCCAGCTGGAATTAATAATCAATAATTAAACCCAACAGCCACAAGTCATGCTCGGGTTGACAACCCCGAACGTGACAAATTTGTGGAATCCCTATTGTCCAATCAGATTGTTCAGTCGGAACTAACTGTTGTATAATACAGCATAAACAGTATTTCTAACCAGGTGTAAAAGCAATGAACACAAAAGTTACTGAAAAGCCAAATATACTCAAATAAACGTAATGACTTTTTCATGTATTGAAATAGGAGTAAAAAAATAGTAGTAAATGTAACTCATCACCTCTGGTCAATAGCACTAAGAAGCTCACTATAGTAATTATGTGTTTACATAAATTCAGTTTGTGCCCCTCATCAGCTCTTACAAATACAGACAGTGCAGTTTGAACCACAGAGAAGCAGAGGTGTATAGACATCACCTGAATAAGACTCTAACACAGCCAAGGCAAAATAGTCAGTGCACGTTGCATAGGCAGCAGGACTACTCAGCAAAAAATGAGGATGAGATGTTTGGAAACAGCACCATCCCCACCTGTTATTTTACACACTTCATTATTCTATTTCTTTTGACTGATGAGTCTCATTCAGACTCATGAGAGGGTCCATTTATCCCTCATTCATGTCTGACTGGTTGGATTATTGAGTGGTGCTTTGGAGACTGACAGACAGAGAGTGGAATAAAATATGAGGGGAGAAATATTGAAGATAGCCAAAAACCCGAATAAACGTCATGTGGCTGTCAGTAGTAGTACTGCATTGAGACGATTTTAAGGTTTTATATTCGCCCCGGGGTGCCGCGACATGGCAGCAGAGTGACTAACAGAAAAACAAAGGGAGCAGGTTTTCCCAGGGAACAGTGTTTTTCTATACAGAGGATTAGTTTTTATTGCTCATAACAGTTTTATGTACCCTGCCGAACTGACATTTTGAGTTTGCTACTGCGTATGCTGCTCTTAAATGGGTATATGCATTTCACTGGTTTCGGCAGAGTGCATGTTTGTGTGTGTGTGGGGGGGGGGGAATTATATGACAGTGATAAATTCTGCTGCTTAAGTCGCCCAGAAGGAAGCACTGTTTTAGACTTTGGAGAGGTCACTCAATGATTACATTCTGTATGGAGAGGAGCTGCGCAGAAATCAACCGCTGTGCTGCAGGGGTACCGTGAAACAAACATGAATTCTCAAGGGGGCCGGAGAGGGGACCGCTGGGATCGTGAAGCCGGGACTCACAGCGAGGAGTGACTCTTCTAGTGCCTGATAGCCATAACTCATTATCCCAACCCAAATTAACCTCATCGACAGCAAGACAGGGAAGATTGAGGACGAGAGGGGAGTATTAACAAAGATGGAGTGACTAAAAAACTCCATTAGCAGTCCGCTGAGTGTCATCTTCATCAGAGCTGTAAATAAACATGGCAGGGTAAAACCTTTGCTCCCCAGTCACACCCTGTAATTACACCCCGGTAGCTTGTTTGCACCCCTGCACCCGTATACTAAATTAAAACATAAAGACCAAGGGAGAGAGTGTAAAACAGGCAGTCGGGGCAGGGGAACCAGCCGATGTATTAGGTTACACGTGGGCTTAAGACTTTTGCTGAGCTTTTAATGCTCACTTCCCCAGTAATATCCCGTTGAGCACTGCATTACTGTTCAAAGCTTTAAAACAAGAGAAAGAGAGTCATCCCCAAGGGAAAATAACCATTGTTTAGTTAAAGCCTAAGCATGCACACTAAAATGTACGCCTTTCTTTTAGGCAGTTTCCCAGTATGCTCATTGGGGGATGCATTCAAACTACCCCAGCAATCCAGGTAAACCCAGTAAGGTCTGGGATGCGTCTGTGTTTAAACAGGGTTACAGTTCCCTGGTCACACTGACCCTGCAAGTGATGCTGGTCATTGCCCACCTGACCTTTGCTCAACAGACATTTGAATGGCACAACCCGGATAACCATGGGATCAAATAGGCATCACCATCATCACATCACAGCAAGAGAGTGGAAAGGAATCTGAAGGCTGTCCATTCTTCTTCTGATAGATTATATTAATTTTGAAGCTGCAGCAGACAATAGTGTGTGCCTGAATTACACAAATATCACAGCGGCTGAAAGTGAAAATTCAATTTTAAGCGCACTGCATTTTAGTGAATCCCCTCAGAGTTGCCAGCTGCTGTTGAACCAAGACCAGCCTGTCCTGGAACAAAAGCTGTGTGAGTGTACAGCGTGACTCTCCACTCATGCTCTTCTTTTCAGTGACAGCGCCTTCTGAAAAAAAAAAACAAAACAACACACAAAAAAAAAACCTGTCCTGCTTTTTGTGGCACTGGTCAAAAAAAGCAACATATGGCACCATTAAAGGGGTCATTGACTGAAAAGTGGTGTGTTTGTAGGTTTTAACTGTCTGAAATATGTTTATAATCCAAAAAATATCAAAACAATCAATTCTCTTTAAAAAAAAATACAAAAACACAGTGTTTATCTTGTTTTTCTCTCCCAGAAACGGCAGAAACGCTTTTGACTCTAAATCGTATACGTCATGGTTTGACAAAGCTAACACACTGCCATCCTTGAGACCTGCCCACTACTCTATTATTGGCCCACCTAGCTGTCTGTCATGTAGATGGAAGGGGTAGTAGATAGCCTATTAGCCTCTAAGCTATTAGCCCCCAAGCAAACACTGGTACCAGGAGGTTCGCATCAAGCGTGGCTGATATTGTTTTTTCCTCAGATCTTAGTCACCATAATAGCTAATAACTTTGTTTGAAAGTCATCAATAATATGTACTTTGTTATGTATTGACAGTTTGAGTTTGGCCCTTCAGGGCTACCATACTGTTTACATCCTTACATGTTCATAAGCTATGGCTATTCTCTGTCCTGAGTTGAGAAGATAACTGGAATAAAGTTCAAGTCAACACCCTGGTCTCTCAGCCCTTTATTCTTAGTTATTACCCTCAAGTTGAGTGAGAATGTAACACCCCCAAAATATAGAAGACTTGACCTTCAGGAAATGGATGTGGGAGCGTTTTTTTTTTTTTTTAATTCCTGAAAAGACATGAAAGCAACTTCCTTTAATATAACAAAAATATTTAAGTAAAATTATACAACAGTTACTTCCGATCAAGCAACTTGACTGGACAATAGGGATTCCAGGAGTTACTATATTCCATGATAATTGCACTCCAACATTTCACTGTATATGTATCACTCCACTTCAGAGATGTTCTAGAAACTGTTAATTACTAACAGTAATTTGCTGGCAAGTCTGCAGACTTGAGAATTGCAACACTGTGTTGGATACCTTAATTTCCACAGTGAGATGCCATTTGACAAAAAATTATACATCTGTGACCCGAAAGTGCCACCCTTTTGAAAAAAAACTTTATTGAGTTTACAAAGTCTGCCCTTGTATAAAAATCGTTAAGCTATTTCACGTCTGTTTAAAAAAATAGGCAGTGCTACAACTGGATTTATTGTCTTGATTAACAAACCACAATACCTTTGTGGTGTTGGACTCTATTTCATCTGAAAATGCCAAGAAAAAGCGAGCAAAGTGTGCTGAAGCCAAATCGCTAGCATGCTAACTAGCCAATGGCATTGGCCACATTTTGATCTCGACCCTTCTGCAATACTAACTCAACACGTGACCGGTATGTATTAATAAACACTGACTTTTGCACTTGTCAATATTTAATTTATTTACATGTGTGTGAAGTGACAATAGGTGTCTTCATGCTGATTGAGATGTTTAGCAACAGTTACTGGCTACATTTAGAAGGGACTATTTTTTTCTCAGCTGCACAAAATAACTGGTTAAACAAACAAATCATAAAATTTTGTCCAGTATTGCTGTAATTTATTAAATTGTGCTTGCGGAACTGTTGTATAAAAGCAATATTACACTCGAGGTCATATGGTATCAATGAATATAGTAACTGCAGGTGCGAAGCATTTTAGACGTATCACACCCGCAGTTACTATATTCATTGGTACGGTACTCCCTCTCATGTAACATTGCTTAAGCATATTAGAATGGGGAAAGCAATGTTTATACACAGAATGCCCGGAGGACTGAACCCCAATTCTAGCTTTCACTGCTTACAGTAGCTGTGGGGCCTAGGGCCCTGAAACAGAGGTAAGGACTGAGCCTATACACCCTCTAAAGTCCCACATACTGTGGAATGGGAATTAACTTTAACTGACATTTATTGAGTGAGCTAGAGGAATTATTGCATTGAAGATTTGGCACCAAAAATACCTAACAGTATGTACATTTCACATAATAGTATATTAAAAAATTCAATCCATGGTAGTAACTAATGCTCTATTACCCACTTCATGAAAATGGATGTTGTTAATTGCTCCACAAATAAAGTTATCCTTCTGAAGTATATTTGAATTTTTTGCACTATTTATGGCTCCTGGACCATAAGAAATTACATTTCTTACCTCTGGATATGCAGGGCATGTGGAAGAATGAGAGTAACGTTGAGTTAAGATGAAGCTGTTGGTATATAACTCCAAAACAAGCACAGACAATCCCTAATGTTCTTAAGCCTTTCATTAAAAAAAGAAAAACAAAAAAACAGCCAATCCTGTCTCAAAACCGTTGGCTATGACTTGCAGTTTTGTGTAAACTTGACCTTTTCATGCTCTATACGTCGGTGAGGGCCTGTAGCGAACCTCCCTCCACCCACCAGGGCTCTAGCTCAAATCCAGCCTTATTGGTTGACAGTCAGACATCAGCTCCAGAGCTGAAGCTGCCTTTCATTAGACCCCTATTTGCTCACAAACAGTAGTGTCTGTCAATGTCACGCATACAAATGTTGCTGTGAAACCACCACAAATATTATTACCTCCACAAAGAAGGTTATGCTTTTGCCTGCATTCATTCATTCATTTGTGTGTGTGTGTGTGTGTGTGTGTGTGTGTGTGTGTGTGTGTGTGTGTGTGTGTGTGTGTGTGTGTGTGTGTGTGTGTGTCAAAATGCTACATAGAGATTTTGATGAATGACTAAGGACCAATCTGATCTCAATCTCTATCAACCTTCAGGAATTTTTTACAACTTTCCTAAGGGGGAATGAATCCAGTGCCTTGTTGGATGTTTTGATGGTCACCAGCAGAGGGAGCTGTTTGCAGAAGCTAACAGGCTGTCAGGAGAAATGTAACTATAAGGAAGAAAATTAGCTGCTTTCTGGGTGCTGTCTAGTTTAACAATGTGCGTGCATTTAACATCTCAGGTTACACACCCTATATCTACAAATTCAATTAAATGCCACTTTTCGTCAATTTGCATGTCAGTGCGAGGTGAGATACCAAATGGCTCTGTTGTTCAGCCAAGTGAGCACAATCCAGATGATGGATTCTGTCCCCACACTCCAATGCACACACTTTCTGTATAAATTAGCATGACATACATGGATGTGAGAGTATTTGCAAGATTGCTTTCAATAAACCAGAATGTCATTCTGCTCAAAGTTGGTGGCAGACTGCAAAAACTTGTGGAAATTATGAAACTATGTCAACAAGGTACACATGAAAACATGGGTTTTAGTGACATCCTTTGTTCAGCAGGTGAATTGCGGCCCCATTCACTTAATTTGCGAGGACTGCAGGTTTAAAGGTCCCTGTGTGGGGGCATGGTGTGGGACTTCTCCACCCAGAGAAGGCAGCTGGGGAAGGGGGGGGACAATGGACCGAAAGAGGAGGTGTCACCGGGGGTATCAGACGGGACAGTAAGGACTATGCACCCCCTGGGGAGAGGAGTAAATGCCGGAGCTGCTGGAAGAAGAAGGGTGTGAGAGCGGCATGTTAATGTGGCACACAGACTTTGTTCTTTTATGGTCGGAAGTTCCAGGTCTCAATGCATGGTATTAAAGATATGAAAGAGGAATGCACAGAGCACTTTTACTGTACTGTACTTGGAGATGGACTAAAGTTTCTGTGTCATCCAGCTCATTGCCTCACCTGCTTCCTTTCTCCACATCATTCACTATAACGATGTGTAGTGTGACATACCCCCACCACCATCACCAAATGCCAAGAACTATTTTAAAGGTGTCATTGACTTAAAAATGGTGTGTTTGTAGGTTTTAACTGTCTGAAATGAGTCTACTGGTCACGGAATTATATTTTAAAAAAAAATTCAAAACAGTCAATTCCCGTAAAAAACAGACAGCCTTTATCTTGTTTTTCTCTCCCAAGAAACGCCAGAGACATTTTTGACTCTTGGGTAAATCGTATACGTCAAGTTTAGAAAAAGTCAACTGAATGCCATCCTAAAGACCCACCCACTGCTCTATTATTGGCCCGTCTAGCTGTCAGTCACATAGATGGAAGGGGGAGGCTAAAGGTAGCCTATTAGCCCCTGAGCTAATAGCCCCCGAGCTAACACTGGTACCAGGACGCTCACTATAACGCAGGTGGCCTAACGAGCTCAGAGAGGACAGAAACTTCCCGCGGAGCATAAGGGCAAAAACTCGCTTGAACTTGATTTTCAGTATCAATACAGACTGTGAAAGTGGGGCCTCACGATCCTTCTGACTTTTTGGGTTTTAAGATGGAGGTGTCAGAAAAGTTACCACAGGGATAAATGACTTGTGGCGGCCAAGCGTTCATAGCGTCACTGCTTTTTGATACCTTCGATGTGGGTTCTTCCTATCATTGTGAAGCAGAATTCACCAAGGGCTGGATTGTTCACCCACTAATACGTAACATGAGTTGGGATTAGATGTCGTGAGACAGGTGAGTTTTACCCTACTGATGATGTGTTGTTGCAACAATAATCCAGCTCAGTACGAGAGGAATGGCAGGTTCAGACATTTGGTGTATGTGCTTGGCTGAGAAGCCACTGGTGCAACACTACCAGCTGTGGGATTATGACTGAACGCCTCTAAATCAGAATCCTGCCTAGACGTAGCGACACCGTTGTGCTACGGCTCTCCCGTTGGCCTCGAATAGCCACCCTGGCCGGTGACGGAGCGGCTCTCGCGACTGGGCCAAGGGACAGCCAGAAGGCAGCCACCCCTCCCTGGTCACGGACGCATGTTCGCGGAGAACCCAGTGCTAAATAACTCGGAGGACAGCTCCCCCACTGTCCTCCGGGGCTCCGTGAGACTCCAGAACTTAGTCCCACAGAGCAATTGGGGACCCGTCCAGCACACGGTGCTAGCGATTTGCTGTGGAATCACAGCAAAGTTACTGGGAGATGGGTCGGAGTGATGCGAGATACACCATCGACTGTGAATCAGTGAACCAGAGCCGCTCATCTGAGCTAGGAGGCTATAAGCTAGTCAGCTAATGGCTAACTAACGTAAGAAGGAGGGCAGAGTTGAGCAGGTGAAGGATGGTTCTTAAAGCGAGCCAGGAAAAATACAAACAAATTTGCTTCAATAATTAAAAAAAAATAAAGAAAATGTGAACAAAATATGTCACAAATTTCATTAAGACATGTGAGAGCTGTTAAAATGTGGAACAAGCGCAGTCAATGGCCCATTTAAGGATAAATGTGGGCCAAATCCTGTAGACTAAACAGCCCAATTATTGGACTATTTTTTGGTTAATATGGTCACACACACCCCGATTTTCAACAACTATTTTCTAGTTAAAGTCTGTATTGGACTAAACAGCTCAATTTTCAAACCCAGTGCATCCCTCATGAATTGTGTATACTCATGACTGTGTGTGGAGCGTGGGCGCTCAAGATCCACTGTATGTAGATTTAATCGTGTGTGCTCAGCTGCTGAGGCTCAGCACCAATCTTGAAGAGGGATGAACACGATATCATAATGGAGGAACGTGGGCTATATATCATGCAGATCCATTAATTTATTATGTTGTGTACTCGATAGCTTACTGCTGCTTCACGTACTAAAAAGGACTCACATTCCCACATATGGCCAGTTCTGGCCCTGCAAAATAAAAACTGTTTCTTATCCCAACAAGGTCATCTTTAATCTGCCTCATCTTGATGATGAATTTTTGTGCATATATTATATTGTGTGTGCGCATGTGTGCATGCGTGCGTGCATGCGTGCATAATGTTTGGATGAATGAAACTCCAGCTGTGTCTGTTTCAGCTGAGCGGCCCTCATGGGGCGGCTCCAGGTGAAGGATTGTAGGGAAGGAGGACAGCTGCTGAGTCTCACACCCCTTCGGCGGCACATACCCAGCACGCCTTTTGGTTTAGGAGTCCCCAAAGAAGCAGTCTCCATTGACCCGCCTGTTGGTATGTGTGGTTCGGAGTCTCCATACAGCATTGTAAGGCAGCAGTATAACCACAGAAAGTGGGGGTGGAGGAGGCAGTCCACAGGACAGCTGAATGGAGTGGAAGCAGTCTTGTCATTTTGTTTTACTTTAGCCAGTCGACCGATGAATGACTTGAAAGTGTATTTTCAACATTTTGATCTTTGGATACAGGATGTAATTTTATGTGAAAAACATTAAAAAAAAAACTGTTAGATTTTTAGGGCATTAGTAAAGATGCTAACCTGCTAAAGATTAACTCTGGGCTGTCCCATGTGGGTTTGTCCACAGGCTGCATGTCAGCCACATCTGTGTTTGCCCACATGGACTTTACCTGTGGGACAGGTATGCAGGTAACCTGCTTACCTGCATGAAAGCCAACTGGGCCCCACATGGGTTTAATGCAGGTGAGCAGGTCTAAGCAACACTGGCGCCACAGACAAAAAAGGGAGAAAAGTCACATATTTATGAGAAAAAAGTTGCAAATTTATGAAAAAAAATATGAAACTTTATGAGAAAAAAGTCAAAAATTTACCAAAAAAAAGTAGCAAATGCATGAGAAAATAGACCCAAATTTACTGGAAAAAACTTTGCAAATTTATGAGGAAAAAAGTTGCAAATTTACAAGAAAAAAAATATGATACAATAGGCTTTATTGTCATTGTACAGTTGGAAAGTACAATGACACTGTATTACTAGAATATCTTACAAAAAAGTTACAAACTTACAAGAAAAATTAAGCAAATTTACAAGAAAAAAATTAGAAAAAGTTGTAAATTAACAAAAAAAGGTAGCAAAAATATGAGTAAATAAATTGAAAATTTATGAGACAAAAGCTACAAATTTATGAGGAAAAAGTTGCAAGATTACAAAAAAAATTGGCAAATCTATGAGAAAGTTCCAAAATTACAAGATAAAGTTAGCAAACTTGCAAGAAAAAAAGTCACAATTTTCCAAAAAAAACAAATTTCTGAGAAAAAGTTACAAATTTACAAGAAAAGAAAATCACAATTTTCACGAGAAACAATTTCAAGTTTCCAGAAAAATGTCTCGGATTTATGGTAAATTTAGTGTAAGTGTGGCCACTGACTGTGCTATAACCACAGTTACTATAGACAGAGCTCTGAGAGCTGATATAGGCAGAGCGAGCTGGCAGCAAATCTCAGCCAGGATGTGCTGTTCCTTCAGGCTCTGTAGGATTGGACCATGGCCACCTGCCCAGTGTTCCCCTGGAGAATGGCTGCTTTTCAGCCACGAGGATGATTCTGGCAGCTTTGCACTTTGATGAACACCCAAGTATTATGCTTTTGTAAAAGTGTCAGTGTTCCATTGTTAGAGACAAGCCAAGGAGACAAAGACAAGCAGGGCACTTAATTAGCACTAATGTAAGGTTAAGCCTTATTATTGTACATAATTGCGCGCAGCAAATAAACAGAAAGTTGAGGAAGTGTTTTCCGACAGGCTGCCCTGATGCAACAAAATAAAACACAAGGAAAGCTTATAACGGCCAAGATCGGTACTTACCACAGGGAGGTTTGGCAAGTCCTACCGTGAGAGGCCCCAGGTGGGTGGCAGCTAATACACGAGCTATGGATTTGATTTGATCTTTCAAACATTTCAACTCAACTGAAGAGGCTGCTCTAAAACCTCATCCAAAAGCCGGCAGCCTGTGTGTCACAGCGAGCCCGACAGCAGAGATGTCTATTGATCCATAGTTGTGGGTGAGGTACAGCTGAGAGACAATCACATGCAACGAAGTGGCAAAATACAGGAGAGAAAGTGTCACCCGTGCCAACGTGTCAAGCGAAGCAGGAGGATAATGTGTCGATGGCATGGTGAGTGCTCAATCTGAAGATGCCCCCAGGCACCCAAAGTGTGGAGGAAGATCCAGACCGTCTTAATCTGTGCTGTTCCTGATGTGCTGCACAGGGGAATCTGTGCGTCACACCGAAAATGTGGCATTAAAGGGACGGTTTACCACAAAGCTAAATGTTAATAGTTTTATTTTTCTCTTTTAATCAAGTTTGTTTTTCGTGCGAGTAGCCCAAATTTAACTGAAAGATGGGCCTTCTCTCAAGCATGTCCAAGTAAATGGCACTTTCCTCGTTTAGCACAAAGCTCACAAAATACAGAAGGAAACTCTGCAGCTGGGCAACTTTCAAGGAGACGAAATTCAGCTGCTCACAGCAACTGAGCTTTTTCATGTAGGAGTGATTTTTCTTTGTAGCAATACTGAGCAGAAGGAAGCATACCAGTAACGCTAAGGTTCTTGTTAAAAAAAAAATCCAAAGCATGAAATGTGCCCATTCTCACACTTTGCACTCGCTTTTTCCAACTAAATAACTTTACACATACGTTGCACTTATAACAGTGCAAAATTGGTGAGTTGCCAGTTTTTAGCAGCACAACGGCATTGTGCTTTTGACCAACAAAAACACAAATTCAGTGGCACATTATCAATCACTATTTTAACACAAAGTGCACGTTGCTCATTCCAGACCCCCACTGCTACAGCACCACCTGCTTCACTTCAAAAGGCTTAAAGAGCAGCGCTGCTGTAAATGATCTCGGCCATTTTCACTTTGCGCACAAGCACATTAGTTAAGCTACACTGCCGTGACATGTAAACAGGCCATTATAATAGCAATAGCAAACACATCAGACATATCCCCAAATGATGCATGCACTTTTGGCATTGAACTTTTGACTAGAGTGATATAGTGATATACGTAGTAGCATGCTACTGATTTTCACTTATAGGCCTTTGGATGTGGCAGCTTGACAGGATCGAAACATGGATTGTGTCCTGGGAATAACTGTCGGTATCATTCGTTAAATTTCCCACAACTTCTTTAAAAATGCACTAGTGCTTCCTGAGACTTTTAGGGTGCTTTCACACCAAAATTCATTTACTTTGGTCCGAATCAGTTGATGAGTTTGTTACTTTGTATTTGGGGTGTGCCATATCGTATCGTTCATGATAATACCAGTATAAATTTTTATACTGGTGTAAAAATTAATATTACAATATTTGGAGTCTACTGCGTGATGACGTCATACCATCACACTGCCAACAGAAGTTGTGTTACCACAGAAATGGCAACACAAACATGGCACGGGAAGCTGCCGTTCCAAAACCGGAGCGTCTGCATCCAGTTGAGTGGAAATATTTAAGTTATAAGGTTGTTTCAGACTGCTGCCATATTTTTCCGCATGTCAACAACACCACTGGAGCAGTATTAATGTCCGACAATGTGCCACTCAAAGGATAAGTCAGGATAAGTCATCTTTATTGTCATTCAAATCCATACAGCCAATCATATACAGTAGAACTAAATTATGTTTCTCTTATCTACAATGTTAATCACACATACAGTGGGGCAAAAAAGTATTTAGTCAGCCACCAATTGTGCAAGTTCTACCACTTAAAAGATGAGAGAGGTCGCCAATTTTCATCATAGGTATACCTCAACTATGAGAGACAAAATGAGAAAAAAAAATCCAGAAAATCACATTGAAGGATTTTTAATGAATTAATTGGTAAATTCCTCAGTAAAATAAGTATTTGGTCACCAACAAACAAGCAAGATTTCTGGCTCTCACAGACCTGTAACTTCTTCTTTAAGACACCTGTCCACAACCTCAAACAGTCAGACTCCAAACTCCACTATGGCCAAGACCAAAGAGCTGTCAAATGACACCAGAAACAAAATTGTAGACCTGCACCAGGCTGGGAAGACTGAATCTGCAATAGGTAAGCAGCTTGGTATGAAGAAATCAACTGTGGGAGCAATTATTAGAAAATGGAAGACATACAAGACCACTGATAATCTCCCTCGATCTGGGGCTCCACGCAAGATCTCACCCCGTGGGGTCAAAGTTATCACGAGAACGGTGAGTAAAAATCCCAGAACCACATGGGGGGACCTAGTGAATGACCTGCAGAGAGCTGGGACCAAAGTAACAAAGGCTACATCAGAAACACACTACGCCGCCAGGGACTCAAATCCTGCAGTGCCAGACGTGTCCCCCTGCTTAAGCCAGTACATGTCCAGGCCCGTCCGAAGTTTGCTAGAGAGCATTTGGATGATCCAGAAGAGGATTGGGAGAATGTCGTATGGTCAGATGAAACCAAAATAGAACTTTTTGGTAAAAACTCAACTTGCTGTGTTTGTAGGAGAAAGAACACCATACCAACTGTGAAGCATGGGGGTGGAAACATCATACTTTGGGGCTGTTTTTCTGCAAAGGGACCAGGACGACTGATCCGTGTAAAGGAAAGAATGAATGGGGCCATGTATCGTGAGATTTTGAGTGAAGACCTCCTTCCACCAGCGAGGGCATTGAAGATGAAACATGGCTGGGTCTTTCAGCATGACAATGATCCCAAACACACCACCCGGGCAACGAAGGAGTGGCTTCGTAAGAAGCATTTCAAGGTCCTGGAGTGGCCTAGCCAGTCTCCAGATCTCAACCCCATAGAAAATCTTTGGAGGGAGTTGAAAGTCCGTGTTGCCCAGTGACAGCCCCAAAACATCACTGCTCTAGAGGAGATCTGCATGGAGGAATAGGCCAAAATACCAGCAACAGTGTGTGAAAACCTTGTGAAAACTTACAGAAAACGTTTGACCTCTGTCATTGCCAACAAAGGGTATATAACAAAGTATTGAGATGAACTTTTGTTATTGACCAAATACTTATTTTACCGAGGAATTTACCAATTAATTCATTAAAAATCCTTCAATGTGATTTTCTGGATTTTTTTTCTTATTTTGTCTCTCATAGTTGAGGTATACCTATGATGAAAATTGGAGACCTCTCTCATCTTTTAAGTGGGAGAACTTGCACAAGTGGTGGCTGACTAAATATTTTTTTACCCCACTGTATATAGAATCAGAGGGGTCGCTGCCAAGCAAGGCGCCGCCGCAAATTTCCCTCCTCCGTTCCATTATTGCTGAGCACTGAGCTGGATGGCAGGAAGTTCCGCTTTTACATGGTCTTCGGCATGACCTGGCCGGGAAGTGTCTGTAGTTGCCCTTTCGTTCCATTTTGGTTGCTTCATCTTGATTTCATTCAACCAACCAAAGAGGGGAAAAAAACAAAAAATATCCGTTCAGTGCAACGAGAGCCAAAAAGCCCCAGAAGAGGTCTGTGCAATGAGAGTTACAATGCAGGTAAAGTGATTTAGCATAAAACCCGATGTCTGTGTGCACTTAAGATGTAACGGTTTATATTATTTTCTTGTAATATTTGATACAGAACAAAAAAAATATTTTAAACTAAATCTGAGCTGCTGTTTATAAACTGGAGAAATAAGAGCTTTTGTTTTGTTTTTCCTGAATATCTTGACGGTAAATAATGCTGGCCTGTGAATATTGAGGAAAATATCGTTATCGTGAAAATTCACAGAAATATTGTGATATCATTTTTAGGCCATATATTTTCTCCTTCCCCCTCAGCACAAGCCGTAATTTAGATGTTGTATTTTGGACTAAATTAGATCCGTCGGTCCAAACTTTAATTCAGCCCACAGATAGACGTTGAAAATGGGGCTGTGTTTAGTCTAATCCAGACCATATTTAACCCAAAAATTAAGCAATATTACATGAGTGTGGTATCAATGAATATTTTAACTGCAGTGATTTGTGTGGTGTACCTGCCTCTCGCCCAAAGATGCTGGGATAGGCTCCATCCCCCCCGGGACCCAAAAAGGATTAAGCGGAAGAAGATGGATGGATGGATGATTTGTCCCAGACCCGATGCGAAGCTACCGAGCACAGAGGATTTCCCACCTCTTCCAACATTACATCCTGTTTTCTCTGTCTCTCTTCAGTTGATCTTTATGATTTTTTTTGTTCTTTTGTGTAATATTTTGCTCCAGTTTCATCACATTTTAGGATAAATGAGTCAGGTTTAAGATGCCTATTCCCCTCTTTGCTCCTGCATCCAAGGTGCAGCTGAATATCACACCAGACCTTGTTAAGCAGACCTCTCAGATTTTTGGGATTTAGTGCTTCTGAGTTTTTTAAGATCCGCTGATCTTCAGGTGGGCAGCTCGGTGGAGCAGTGGTTAGCACTGTGGCAGCACAGCAAGAAGGTCACGGGATCAATTCCACCCCCTGACCATCAGTGACCCTTCTGTGTGGAGTTTCATGTTCTCCCCGTGTCTGTGTGGGTTTCCTCCGGTTTCCTCCCACAGGCCAAAAACATGCAGGTTAGGTTAACTGGCATCAACTGGGGATTCTAAATTGTCCTTAGGTATGAGAGTGAGAGTGAATGGTTGTCTGTCTCTCTGTGTTGGCCCTGCGATGGACTGGTGATCTGTCCAGGGTGTTCCCTGTCTCTCACCCAAAGATGCTGGGATAGGCTCCACCCTCCCCCACCTCCCACCCCCGGCTCCGAAAAGGATTAAGTGGTAAAAGATGGATGGACGGATGGATGATCTTCAAGTGAACTCGGAGGGTAGTGGGTAGTTTTGTCTTTCCCTGCCTTTCTGGTTGCTTTCACCACACCTTTGAAGACGTTAAACGCTGGCGTAAACCCCGGATCTTGCATTATATTCCACGAACAGCTAGTTGAAAGCTCATTGATATGATGGTTTAAACCGGCCCTGAGTCCCAAGTAGCTGCTGACGCTGTACAGTTCACCTTTAGTTGTCCAGATGGATCCATAAAACTCCCTCAAGACAGTGTTCAGCTCAGTCTTCAGTACAGACTTGAGGTCAGTATTTATTTTTTTCAGATTCAGCCAAGTCTTAAAACAGTTTAAAGCCCACACTGTTTGCTTTACCATGTTATCCTCGTTTTTTTCTTTTCTCCAGTTTGTCCAGGTCAGCTGATGATATTTTTGCACACTGGGAGGTTTCCATGGAAATATCATGGCTTCTTCCTTCTCCTCCTCCTCTTCTGATGACCATCCATAAAAAACTGAAATCTTATATTCCAAAAAGTGTCCATCTTTTTGCCATAGTCCATTAATATTGCCTTAAACTTAAATTAACAGCAGTGGTGGACCCTCAGGGCCAGCAAAGCCTTCTCTGCTGACCTAAACACTATCAGAATTACATTTACAGCCTACATTCTTATATTTGCTCCATGAGGATGTATTAAATTACTCCCAATAGTCTATTCTCATCATTTTGTAGTGTTTCTCTTGGTTGCACTCCTTCCAGTAGTGTAATGCATGTTAGAGTTTTTTTGTCCAATCATATTTCAGCCATCTGTGTTGCCAGGGTCAAGCAAATCTGCCTTGGGCCTTCAGGAATTAACAGTGCGGCTCTGTAGGTTAAACTAACTGTCATGGGCCGAGCCGGCTTGGCTTTCCCCGGCTCGGTCCTGATCTCTCTGTGGGGGTTGGTTCTGTTGTGTATGTGCACTCATGGCAATTGAGGGCTTGGCAGCCAGTGTACGCAGCTGTACCTCCCGGAGGGACGAGCTGGACTGCTGGGGCAGAATAACCAACTTGGTGGTGCGGAAACCTTACCTGCACCTTCATCCCCGGGTGATTGCTCTATCACTCCCTCCACTGCCACTTCTGCCTCCACCTGTTCCCTCGCCGTGTGCTGCGAGGCCGACACCCGCACGTAGAAGAATTCAGCAGGAGAGGCCCAGTCTCATCTCCTGCGTGTCGGCTCCCGTCCCGCCGGCTTCGTCTCTTCCACGGCACTGTGACCCAGTGTTGGACTGCTGGAGGAACTCCTCCACTCCTCTGCCTGTCTCCCAGTCTGCGGGGGCGGCCCCCTCTGAATTTCCCAAGAGACCCACGAGCGCCGCAGAGGGGAAGAAGGAGGCTGGGTGTACTGCAGCTAAGACCACTGCTTCCGGGATTAACAGGCAAGTGTGTTTTCATTTGATTAATTCCTTTGATAAATCATCTTGCCTGATGCCCGGGAGTGAGGCCCAGTTGGTGCAGTCTGCTGGATCCTCACCTACCGCCACAGTAGAAATTAACCCCCCTGCTCTCTCCATTTCTCCTTTCATCTCTGTTGAGTGTCCATCCGCCCTGGAGCTCGATCTTCAGAGGAGGGAGGGGGCCGCGGCGCTGAAGAATCCTACTCCAGCCCCGCAGAGCCGCCATGGTCAGAGGAGGAGTGCTGTGACCAACCTGAAGCCTGCGCCGACAGAGGAGCATCCCCTGGCTTCAGCATCCCAGGGTCCAGCGTGGTGTGGGACACCACCTCCAGAATCCTAACCGGAGGAGTCACCGGTGTTGGAGAACTCTCTGGAGGACAATAGGACTGCAACAACCATCACGCCTGCTGTGGAGGCCGCCACAGCAGAGTCAGTGCCCCAGCCATCGCCCTCAGCAGGATCGGCAGAGTCCTGGGCCGTGGTGGAGCTCGAGTTCAGGCGAGTGTTTGGTTTTTTTTTTTCATTTTTCTTTACTCCGCTTTAGAGAAATCATGCCTGGCTCTTGGTGAGGAGAGACGGGTGCAGCCATCAGCTGCACCTGAGCTGACCTCGCTGGGCTCTGCCGCTACCGGCGACCCTGACCTCCTTTCTTTGTGGCCTCTGTCCAAGCCTTCTTTCAGGGGTCTCGAAGATGGCCAAACACCGCAGGAGGGCTCCACGACGCCCCCGTCACCCGTTGTTCCGCTGGTGGGCTGCTTCCTGGGTATGGTGCTTGCCTTGGTTGATCAGCTTCCCGAGGACGCAGCACTGCCCCAATCAGGGTCCACAGCGGGTGCTGCAGAGCCTCAGCTGGAGGTCACCGTGGGTGCAGCAGAGCCGTCTCAGTTGGGGGTCACCGTGGGTGCAGCTAGGCTCCCGCTGGAGTCCATCGTGGGTGCAGCAGATCCGGCCCGGTCAGGGGCCACTGTGGGTGCAGCTAGGCTCCCGCTGGAGTCCACTGCAGGTGCAGCGAAGCCGGCCCGGTCTGGGGCCACCGCAGGTGCCACTTCAGACCACCTGAAGGACGCCGTGGAGGATCCCTCTTACCGGTCCGGGTACCCATCGGTCAGCCTTCCGGTGGGCAGGCCACCTCCTGCTTCACCCCTTCAGTCCTGGTGGCTGAGCAACATTGGCCAGCCGCCAGAAGAACTGACTCCCCGAGTCAGGTGGCCCACGTTTCCCAGCAGGCCGCCAGACGCCATCCACCGGACCTTCTGCTGGGCCTCGGACTCTGGGCAACCTCCTGAGCCCCAATGCCCGTGGACTTGGGGGGGGGTAATCATGGGCCCTGGGCGGGGCATTGTGTTCCCTCCTTTCCTGTTCCTCCTACTTCCCACCCGGGTTTGTGTTGTTGTTGTTGCTCCTGTTGGGGGGGGGGGGGGTTCTTTTGATGTTACTGTGGGTGTCTGGGAATCCACCCCTTAAAGGGGGGGGGGCTCTGTCATGGGCCGAGCCGACTTGGCTTTCCCCGGCTCGGTCCTGATCTCTCTGTGGGGGTTAGTTCTGTTGTGTATGTGCACTTTGGGTATTTCTGTAACCATAGCCACTGCCTGACCGGCAGCTGTTAGCCAGCATCAGCAATCTACTTTCTCCCACACTGCTGACAGTCTGTCGGTCCGACCACGCCCCCTCGCTCTCCCTGGCCTTTCCACCAGCTGTTCCCTATCCCGGTAATCATCCTCCCCGCGCCTCGCCCAGTTGCTCCCTATTTGCCACGCCAGCGACGTTTGTTTATAAGCAGCTCGTTGCTGGCCAAACGCTGCTGGATCATTGTACGGTTCACATGGTCGCATCTTCCTCCGTGTAACCGTCACGTCATTGAAGGACAGTTGGAGTACGCTCGCTGCTACTGGAGGACAGGTTTGCCTAGGCTGTGAGTAACTTTAGCGTTTCCCTGTTCAGTTGTGCCGCCACGCTGGTAGCGTTTTCGAGTGTGGCATAAATGCTTCTCTCTCTCCCTACTCAGCCTGGCATTTTGAGAGACTTCTTTGTTAGCCGAGCTGCTCAGCCATTTGTATGGGTTTTTCCTGAACTGTTGTTCAATAAATGTGTGTGTGGTAACCCTGCGCTAAAATCCTCATTTCTCCTTCTCTCTTCCATGTGTAATAGTAGAGCACACGGAGGGTTTATGACATTAACTGTTAAACTTATCCTGTTGCTTTAACCAATCAGATGTCTTCTATACATTCAGGGGTACACATAGAAGGCTTTCAAGAAGTCGGCATTTTCACATTTTTTTGATTGGCTGGTTAGACTCCACCCACAATTCAGAGAATCCTAGCTAGTAAAACGCCAGTGCAAGGACTTGCATAAGCAGCTACAACATACTGTATCTGTTTAAATAAAATAGCTGTTTTTCCACCCACAATGGCTGACAGGGGAGAGGAAAATGATTTGGTCACTGATATTTTAAAAAATCAATTTTTCAGATGGACTTTTCAAGAAAAGCTGTTCGTTGTGAAGAGAGGTCTGCCAACCCTGAAGCTAGCAGGCCCGTCTCAGCCAGGGAAAGAATTTGTCCGTCACTTCCATATTAGCAACGAGTGGTATCCTTGGATTACAGCCTCCGAGGAGTGCTGCAAATTATCTTGCTGGGTATTGTTTGCAGCTGATCGAGTATTTACTTGGAGCCAGACAGGGTTTGCAAACTTGAGCTGTCTAACCAAGGCAGCAGCAAGACACCAAAGCACAGCCGCCAGCCGGACACTTACAAACAACAGTACTTTTAAACCTTTGGGAAGACAAGAGTGGATCTGCAGCTCAACGAGGAAGTGTTCAGAGAAACGGAGCTCCACAACAAAAAAGGTGAGGATTTTTAAAACTATAATTTTATAGTTAAAGTTATCTTTAATGTGCTTTGTGTGGACGGCCCTATAGGCTATTTTTATGGTGTTTGGTATGAATGGCACTTAAATCGGGTAGATCACCACTGAAGACCTAGTTGTAAAATACACGGTCCGCCACTGATTAATGGTTACTAGAACACCTGTGAAGCGGCGTGATACATATCCAATGAAAAGCCAGACTGTAATTATCAGGGATTATAGTAACTGCGGGAATCCTTGTTGTCCAATCAGACTGCTTGGTCGCAACTAACTCTTGTATAATTAGATTTCAAGGTGCTGTGTCGGCAGAAGTTGGCTTACATTTTTTTCAGTATATGTGTATTTTGATATAATCTGGTCATCTCAAAATGTTTCTATTTGATCACAGAGTTTGCATTCAACACCCCCAAAAGCACCATCACGGTTTTCCTAGAGCACCACGTTAGTTTTCCCGCTTTCCCACTACTACCTCTGTGTTAGCTGAGGTGATTATCAGCAGCAGAGTCCATACACCTCTGTGTGCTGAGGAGGCTATCAGCAGCACTAACAGTCTGGACCCATTGTTTCCCTCCATATTCCCTTTCACATCGGATGGTGTAAGACAACGCATCCCCAATCTCTGCGCACCTCTTATCTATCCAAGGCAGGAAGACAGTGTGTATTTGCACGGGTAGTGTGCGGCACATGTTTATGGATGATTTAGGTGCATTTGTGTTAGCTGCACGGAGAAAGAAAAGTGGGATGGTGAAGCTGTGAGGAGGGTGAGAAAATAGAGGGCAGGTATGCGATGAGGAAAAACAAATGGAAGAAAAGTGTAAATGAGGGAACGGCAAAGGGAGAAGAGTGAAGCAGACAGGGCACAGAAAGCCACGGACGAGCACACAGATACGGTAGACTGAACAGAGACAATCAGATAGGAGGAAGCCAGAGTAGAAAACTTGGATGTGATGTTTCTCTGTAGATTGACTTTTAAAGTAATTCGGTGTAACAGCTTCCAGCATAGCTTCTCTTCTATTGAAATGCTCATTGCATTATCTTCTTTATCCCAATGCTGTAAATAGATGCACATCTACCTGTAGAAATAGACCAATGTAACCATCAGAACCCACACAAACCTGTAGAATTAGTTGCTCCACATCTGAGCGTGAGTTCATTCTTTTCCTATTCTAAATCCATTGTGATTGGGCCAAAACGTCAAAAGAAGTAAAGGAAAAGAAGATAACCCTTGGCTCCTGGCTCTCCTCCCATGCCGAGGTTATCATCCTGACCTGGAGATAAGCAGTCCGACAGAATGACACACTGCTTCACAGTGTGTCGGAACAAGAGAGCAGGTAGCATTGCTGCACATAGTGTCAAGTGATTTAGACCTGATTTGAGTCTTTAAAAGAGCTGGTTGTTTTGTGCAAACTTGTCAGCGGGGATGAGATAATTTCACGCTTCATGTGACTGAAATGAGACATAATTCTCTACAAGTATCATGATGTCACCTAATTTAACAAAATGCCTGCAACCAGTTGCACTTGCATCAAAGACGTGGCGTCTTTTGAGGCAGAATTGAATTACTTTTAAAGATGTAACTTTTTTTTTTTAAATCAGTCTCTGACTCTACCCCCAATGCTAGTGTGTTAAGTCTCATCATCATCATCATCATAGCAGTCTGTTGGGGGCAACAATGACGGTTTCATTTAGGTCTGATCAGATTCCTCCACGTTGCTCTGTCCTTCGCCCTCCGCCGCCAGGAACTCCTGACCTTGTTAACCTGGGCGACATCCAAGCCTTTATGAGTTGCTTTCTGACTGATCATTTCATGACACTGCTTGCAAAGTATTTGAGTACCGCTAGGTTGTGCTGGACTAGCGGCACATTCTTGGCTGATAGAGGTATTGTCAGTGGCAAGGACAGGCCAAAACAAACTGACTCCAGTCTCTGTTGCAATGACTGACCAGATGATAGGTTTGTTTATCTACACTGTCTTTTTATTGGGCACCCAGTACAGTATATACTTGATATTTTACCCATTACCTGCTAAATAGTGCTTTCATGCGTTTTAACCGTCTAAATGCACCTATGGGTCACATGTGTACAGTTAAAATAGCAAAACATCCACTTCACAAATGAATACACACTGTTTATTTTATTAACTCTTTTTTTAAAAGAGCAGATTCCTTCCATGGTTTAAAGATTTCAAAAATCAACAAGCCCCCACCTTCGGTTCTTCAGAAGGACATCAGAGGCAGGTTTTTGATGAGCTGTAAAACACTTTTTTTGGTCTTTAAAACTACATACAGTTTATCCACCTTATTCCTAGTCACCATGATGCCTTCCGTAAATTATGAGGCAACTTCTGGTACTCTGCCATTGTCATGGAAACAGGATGGTTTTCCTTGTAAACAACACCAGTGACTTCTGCATCAGATATGTAGAAATACAATCTTTAAGAGGAACAGAATATCATACCACTTCCCACCACTTATCGAGGGATGGGAAGATCACCTTAAAAAAGTATCCTGGCATTACATACAGTAGTTCTGCTAGTTAGCTCCGTTGCTGCTAACGGGATGAACAAATAAAATCTCCGAGGCACATCTGTATCTCCACAGCAATAAAGTCAGTCGCATTTTGCTAAAAGATGTTGGACATAATCTAATTTACCTTAAAGCAGACGCAGAATCTACTCAGAGCCACAAAGAACCACAACACTGTGATTGAGCGTTAGTTTAATAATGGGGGGAAAAGCAGGCAGCTGAACCCTCATGTTGCTGTCATAAGATAAGATAAGATAAGATAAGCCTTTATTAGTCCCACAATGGGGAAATTCCAGGGCTGCAACAGCACAGGGATAGCAACACTCAGAGCAATAATTAAGAAGATACAAAAATATAAATAAGAGCAGTGGATATACATACGTACACATAAATATATAAATATATATACAAAGTGCAGAGCATTGTAGCAAGATGGAACTAGAAAAGCACTCGGAGAGCGCAGACCTCCGCCAAGCGCCAGAGTTCCCCCCATACAGTGTTCGTGTGTACGTTTTCAGATTCCTTGACCATGAAAACATATGACAAGCAATTGGATTGACAATGATAGGATTAGTGGTTCAGTAGTTATTCACGAAAATGGCATTTTGCGTAATGGCGGTTTTCTTGTGGACGGTGATCCGGATCACCACTAAAATCTAATCATCTGTAGGATACCCCATTTCTGACAATCTGTGAAAATTTCATGAAAATCCATCCATAACTTTTTGAGTTATCTTGCTAACAATCAAACAGACAGACAGACAAACAAACAAAGACAGACAGACAGACAAACCAATGCCGATGAAAACATAACCTCCTTGGCGGAGGTAATAAACAGCATAACCGTCTACTTAGTTATCCTACATAGTATGAATATGTACCCATACATATTGTCACCCTCCGTAGCAACTGATATTGTCCTAGTTGTATACTGGAGGGGACCATTTGTGTAAGTCTGTTGCGTCTTTTGCATTCAATACTGCTAGGTCGTCACGTTTTTTTGCTATCTCTGCGAGCAGCCCTGCTTAGGTTATACAGTCTGAGAGCCGTAGGTAGGAAGGACCTGCAAAACCTCTCGGTTGTGCACCTAGGATGATGTAGTCTACTGCTAAATGAGCTCCTCAGTGCGTTCAGTATGTCCTGCATAGGGTGGGACTCGGACTCCAGCAGAGATGACAGTTTAGCCACCATCCTTCTCTCTCCTATCTCCTCCACTGGGTCAAGGCGTTGCCCCAGTACAGAGCTACCTTTCTTGATCAGTTTATTCAGTCTCTTCCTATCGGCTGCTGTAATGCCGTTGCCCCAGCAGACCACTCCAAAAGTGATGGCTGATGCCACCACCGTGTCGTAGAATGTCTTCAGCAGTGCCCCTTGTACACCAAAAGACCTGAGCCTCCTCAGTACGAACAGCCTGCGCTGTCCCTTCTTGTAGAGTGCGTCGGTATTGAGTGACCAGTCTAGTTTATTGTTCAGATGAACACCCAGGTACTTGTAGGATATCACCATCTCAATGTCTGTTCCCTGGATGTTTACTGGTGCTGTGAGGGGTCGTCCTTGCCTGCGGCAGTCCACCACCAGCTCCTTAGTTTTCCTCGCGTTGATTTGGAGGCAGTTCCTATGGCACCAGTCCACGAAGTCCTGGATAAGTCCTCTGTACTCAGCTTCATCTCCGTTGGAGATGAGGCCGACAATCGCAGAGTCGTCAGAGAACGTCTGTAGATGGCAGTGTATTGTGTTGTGTGAGAAGTCCGCAGTATAAAGGGTGAACAGGAAGGGAGCCAAAACCGTTCTCTGGGGGGCCCCCGTGCTACCAATGATCGTGTCAGACACACAATCTCGGGTTCTCACAAACTGTGGCCAGTTAGTGAGGTAGTCCAGGATCCATGATGACAGGTGCTGGTCCACCCCTGCGCACAGCAGCTTGTCCTTCAGGATCATCAGTTGAATGGTGTTGAAAGCACTGGAGAAGTCAAAGAACATGATCCTCACCGCATTCCCGGGCTTCTCCAGGTGGAACAGAGAACGGTGAAGGAGGAAGATCACTGCATCCTCCACCTCAATGCCATGCTGGTAGGCAAACTGGAGTGGATCCATCGCTGGTTCCACCAGGGGGCGGAGGTGAGCAAGGAGCAGTCTCTCCATGGTCTTCATCATGTGAGACATCAGGGCCACTGGTCTGTAGCTGTTCAGATCTTTGGGGTGGGAAGTCTTTGGTACAAGTACCACACAAGATGTTTTCCACAACTGTGGTACCGTCCCCAGCTTCAGGCTCAGGCTGAAGATGTGCTCCACAATCCCACACAGCTGGTCTGCACAAGACTTGAGGAGCTTCGTGCTGATACCGTTCGGTCCTGAGGCCTTCCTCGCCTTGCTCTTCCTCAGCTCTGTCCTCACCTGGGTCTTAGTGAGGGTCAGGTTGGGGGGCTGTGTGCTTTGAGTGGGGGGGTGTTGGTGGAGTGGGGTGTGGACAGCAGGTCTCGATGACTTTAGATGCAGCAGTGGTTGGTGTGCAGTCGGGGGGGAGGACGATTGGTCAAACCTATTAAAAAACAGGTTCAGATTGTTCGCCCACTCCCTGCCCCCCGTGGCCTGGGGGGAGGTATTCTGGAGCCCAGAGATGGTTTTAAGGTTTCTCCAGACCCCGCCGATGTCGCTCTGTTGCAGCTTGTCCTCCATGAATGCTTTTTACTTAACACCTTCAGACCTTTTCTGCTGATAGCTCAAAATCTTATAGAGCTGTATTTTGTGATAGTTTAAAAATTACTTAATGCATGCTAAAGCAGCTAATATCAAGTCCATATCCTTGCCCTGCAATATAGAGCAGTTGATAAACTGATGATATTAAGTGATAATGCCCATCACAGTTTGTTATTATTATTTTTACATCAAGAGCTTTGACCTCATGCTTTTTTGAAACAGATTTCATGGTCATTTGCAATTTAATTTGAAAAGTTTACAGATCAAATTAAAAAGTTTACAGATCAGTGGGCAGCACGGTGGCAGAGTGGTTAGCACTGCGGCAGCACAGCAACTCACCATTGGCCGGAGGATCCTGGGTTCGATCCCAGCCCTCGACCAACAGTGATCTGTGTGGAGTTTGCATGTTCTCCCCGTGTCTGCGTGGGTTTACTCTGAGATTTCTCCGGTTTCCTCCCACATGCCAAAAACATGCACGTTAGGTTAATTGGCATCAAACTGGGGATTCTAAATTGTCCTTAGGTATGACTGTGAGAGTGAATGGTTGTCTGTCTCTCTGTGTTGGCCCTGCGATGGACTGGCGATCTGTCCAGGGTGTACCCTGCCTCTCGCCCAAAGATGCTGGGATAGGCTCCAGCCCCCCCGTGACCCGAAAAGGATTAAACGGAAGAAGATGGATGGATGGATGGAAGTTTACAGATCAAATAGCAAAGATAAAAAAAAGCTTATTTGCCACACAAAAAACAATTTGATATCTTTCCTAAATCGGTAAGCCTTAGGAAGTAAACTGTTAACTGACTTTCTGTTTAGCACTGTTGCTCCACAGCTAGAAAATTCCATTTTCAAATCCCCAGAGCTGGCAGGGGTAGGAACCTTTCTGCGTGGAGTTTACATGTTCTCCCTGTGCTGCGCGGGTTTACTCCAGGGACTTCAGTTTCCTCCCACAACCCACACACATGCACGTCAGATCTGTGACACTCACACAAGGGAAAACATACCTGCTGCTGTTGTGTCTGCACCACTAACCACATGAACAATCCTTTTTAGCTTTCGATGCATGACCCACACATTGCCACTGAAGCCAAAGATTTAGCTTTGCTCATTTGTCTGTATGTACTCAAACTAGTCAAACTACAGACAGGGCAAAATGTAGCAGAACGACACAAAAACGTTCTAAAATACACAAACAACAAGGGGGGAAACTAACTGCCAGTTCACTGCAAAACATGTCTGTGAGCTACACATTAAATTGAAGTAAAAAAAAAATTCAAAAACGCTATTTTCAATGACCCGCTACTTCACCACTGCTGACTGCTTCAACAGTACTTCCAGCCCACAGGGGAAGTTGCCCCCATAATTGTTTCTACAGCAGCACCCCCAGGAATAAAGTGGATACAGTGGTATGCAAAAATCTGGTCACCCCTTGAGAAACACCTTATTTTTTTTAAAGATGCACTCCAGTGGCTAGAAATCTGCTATAAAAACAAATCTACATACAATGTAGATTTGTTTCTACATACAGTGTAACAATATACACTCTATGTGCAACACATCAGATTGATTGTCTTTGATTAATTGTCTATGTTTATTGCACTGTCCCTGTCAAATAAACTAATCTACTACTACTACATTGTCTAAAATGGTATCTTAGGTCCTTTTTTCTGCAAAGAAAACAATTCATTGTCTTGCAGTTTTATGTCAAAATCTTTTCAACCCCCCCCCCCCCCCCAAAAAACCCAGAATCATTGACTAGGCCCAACCCACATCACACCAGGCTAATAGTGGCTAGCTCCAGTGCCCCCCCCCCCCCCCCCCGCAACCAGAAAAGGATTAAGCGGAAGAAGATGGATGGATGGATGGATGGAAATCCTGTGATAAAGACTTACTGGTTGAAGGACATGCCCAGCTGTGTGCACGGTGACCCAGGATGACGACTGAAACTGCATCAGTCCTTAAAAGCAGTTTAAAGCCCATCTTAATCTGGGTCAAGTTTTCAAAGCAGCTAGCCCAAAAACACTAACTGGCTAACGTCAGTTAGGCCACAGAATCCCGATTGGCTCAACGTTACCCATGTGCCAGCGTCAGGCATAGTTACGTCACCAAAAAATGTTCCTTCTCAACTCGCCTTTTTTTTGCAGGGGGCGGGGCTTAAGTGAAACTTTAAAGCAAGAAAACAAAGACATGAGACATTTTGAGTGATTTTGCTCTTGATGTGTTTTGTAAGTCATAAAAAACATGTTACAGACATGTTAACAAGAAAAAAATGTGTCACTTTAACTGAAAAGATGTAGTCTCTTTAGGATATGGAAAAAATAATATTACCAGCAAACATTTAAGCATAATCACTTTTTATTTCATAAATTAAACAAAAAAAATGAAAAATATACACAGCTGTGGTATGTGCAAATTAATTAAACACCCCATCCATCCATCCATCTTCTACCGCTTTTCCGGAGGTCTGGGTCGCGGAGGCAGCAGTTCAAGCAGAGAAGCCCAGACTTCCCTCTCCCCAGCCACCTGCTCCAGCTCTTCAGAGAGGATACCAAGGCATTCCCAGACCAGCTGGGAGACATAGTCTCTCCACCGAGTCCTGGGTCTGCCCCGGGGTCTCCTCCCAGTGGGACGTGCCTGAAACACCTCAAGTGGGAGGTGTCCAGGAGGCATCCTAATCAGATGCCCATACCACCTCACCTGACTCCTTTCAAAGTAGAGGAGCAGCAGTTCTACTCTGAGCCTCTCCCGGATGACTGAGCTCCTCACCCTATCTCTGAGGGTGAGTCCAGCAATCCTACGGAGAAAGCTCATTTCAGCTGCTTGTATCCGCGATCTTGTTCTTTCGGTCATTACCCAAAGCTTGTGACCATAGGTGAGAGTAGGAACGTAGATTGACTGGTAAATCGACAGCTTTGCCTTAGAACTCAGCTCCCTCTTCACCACAACAGACCGGTACAACGTCCGCATCACTGCAGATGCTGCTCCAATCCGTCTGTCAATCTCTCGCTCCATTTTCCCCTCACTCGTGAACAAGACCCCAAGATACTTAAACTCCTCCACTTTGCGCAGGAGCCTGTCCCCAACCCAGAGAGGACAATCCACCTTTTTCCGGCTGAGGACCATGGACTCGGACTTGGAGGTGCTGATTTTCATCCCAGCCACTTCACACTCAGCGGCAAACCGTCCCAGCAAGAACTGTAGGTCATTGCTGGATGAAGCCAACAAGACAACATCATCTGCAAACAACAGAGATGAGATCCTGTGGTCACTAAGCATGACACCCTCCATTCCATGGCTGCACCTAGAAATCCTGTCCATAAAAATTATGAACAGGATCGGTGACAAAGGGCAGCCCTGGTGGAGTCCAGCTCTCACTGGGAATGACTCCGACTGAGTGTTGGCAATACGAACCAAACTCTCACAGCGTTCGTACAGAGACTGAATAGCTCGTAACAACAAGCCCGATACCCCATACTCCCCTCATGGATTGTCACCTTATCGTGATGGGGGGGTTTGCGTGCCCCAGTGATCCCAGGAGCTATGTTGTCCGGGACAATTTGCCTCTGATAGGGTCACCCAAGACAAACTGGTCCTGGGTGAAGGGCCAGACTAAGAACGATCCAACAGACTCTCATGATAAATTCTAGATCAAGGATTCAGTGTACCCCGCCGGTATGGGGTTACCGGGGCCCCACCCTGGAGCCAGGCCTGGGGGAGGGGCTCGAAGGCTAGCGTCTGGTAGCCGGGTTTCCACCCATGGGACCCGGCTGGGCTCAGCCCGAAGGAATTACATGGGTCCGCCCTCCGGTGGGCTCACCACTTGCAGGAGGGATCATGGGGGTCCGGTGCTATGTGGATTAGATGGCGGTCAAAGGCAGAGACCTTGGCGGACTAATTAAACACCCCAATTTAAGAAATCATTACAAAATATGTTACTTATGAAGGGGTGGCTAAATATCTGCAACCACTGTATGCCTTTGAAAGTTGAAATTAATCTTTGGAAAATGCACAGTATGCAACCTTTAACTGCATTTAAGAAAATTTTTAAATGAAAAATGCTACAATGTAAGAATGCAAAGTTTTAAAATGATTAGTCTTTCCGAAATTTAAAGGCATCACTTTTTGACTCATTTGCAGTCGAGGACTGCGACGCAGCTTACTCTATCTCTTGTAACAAGTGCTTTCTTTAACCTCTGGGGCAGCCCTATCCTCCTCGAGCTCCTCTGTAAATTAATTATCATGTGTTAATTACTGCGAGAACACCTGAGCCCCCGAGGCTGCCAGGGCAGGGGCTTAATCAAACACCAGTGACATCATTAGCTTCATTATTCAGCCTGAAACAGTCAAATGCCACTAGAGAGTCCTGGAACCACGAAGAACCTGAAGCCTCATAACATCCCAATGTACACCCTTTAAGGAGACCTTTCTGAGTGAATGATGCTTTGTATATAATGAAATAGTTCATCTAAATATCATTTGTTGGAAGGGTTTTTTTATTGTTTTTCCTTCATAAGTAACAAATTACATCCACAGAATCCGTGGCAGCTTTTCTATCGTCTCAGCCGACTGGGGCGACAGATTTCTCATCTGTTACGCTCTGATATGGTTTCACTGTTTGCACATGCCATTGTTTTATACAGCGTGGCATATTTAACATCTTAACAGGAGCTGCAAATGCATGATCTAATTCTTTTTATTAGCATATTCATACTGTGCAAACAGCAGCAGGGATGTTCTAGGCAGGTACGGTTGCCTCTTCTGAAGCAAAGGTGTATTATTCATGTCAGAAAATTCTTCTCTTCTTCCTCTTTCTGTCACTCTTTCTCAGTTTTTTTCCAGTCGTCACAGTTGGCTGCAGCTGTATTGCGGTTTCTTCCTTCAGGCATCCATGTTCAACAGCTAAACAATTTCTCTATTTGCATGCATGGGGGCATACAGTATCACTCACACGCACTTAGGCTGTCGAGAAAACATGCACCAAGGGGCAACTCAGATGTCCCATGGTTCAATTCACACTCCGTCAGTGACAACTTGTAATCACCGCCAGGATGAAACAGGAGAAATTCAAATGCTTCCAATGAATGTCTTCCTCTTTTGCAGCTTTTGGCGCTACACCTTGCTACACTGTAAGAAAGCGAATATTTTCAGTCCGCTGGCAGAAACAAGTTTCTTTAATACCTTAAACACAAAAGAAAGGGGAATCCTTTATTTTAGGTTCCTATACATGCCGTTTGAACATGGCTGAGCATGGGTCTTTTTCTGCTCAAGTGTGAAATTACAAGAGAGTGGTGATGGCACTCCTGAGAGTTGTAGGTTGGTGTTCGAGGAGGAAGAAGTGCTCTGAAGACAAAAAGAAGATGCAGGAAAAAGCTTCCTCCCACACACACAGCTCACGTTGAGAATACACCAAAACACAATGAATAAGTTGTGCTGTTTTCACAGCCTGCAGTTTTTTGTTTGTTTTTTGCCTTCAGGTGTTTTCTCTTGTAATGAGCACAGAGAGTATTACAGTATGTCTCCAATTTATCTATTTAGCAAATTTTCAGATTGCACAACTGGTAGCAGAGGCAATTTGAGCATTTAAGCTATGAGAGAATCCTGAAATTGCCCCGACAGCTCAACACGCTGCAGCTGAAGGAAACAACTGCAAATGGGCAAAACAAAATCAAATTAAGAAAACCCCATTAAAATGGTGACACACAGGGGCTCCAAAAAGTCAACCCAGTTGCAAGTACAGAAACAATACAAGCACTCACAAACCCAATGGAAGTAGCTCTGGGGAGATAATAAAGTAAAGCACAAAGGTCCATTACTTCGGCACTAACAAGTTCTCTGATTGTAGCAATGTTTTATCTATGGAAGTGGTCGTCAAACCAAAACTTCTTTGCATTTCAACGAATGATGGACTACTGAAAGTAAACATGAATCTATAGTGGGTTATGTGGTCCATCACTTTATTGTGTCCACACAGCCACTTCTGTTTGGATGCCAGTACTGTGCTGTATGGAGGACATAATAAAGTGACGGACCACATACTATAGCTTGGGGCTAGGCAAAAAACTGATTTTAAATTGAAATTCAAACTGTTTGAACAATGTCAAAAAATGAAAACCGCAAAAGTCAGTTTTCCATTCCACTAGAGTAAATACTGTCACCTCCAGCTCTAACCTCCGCCCCTCCACCCCATCACGCTCAGACACCACCACATTAGGGGTGGGAGAAATAATGATTTTTATGATCCATCTCAATGTAGACGTGAAGAATTATGAATCGATTCAAAAATGGCAAAATTCTGATTCTTAAATATGTATTTATAATGTAATTTTATGATACCGGAACGAAAAAAACGGTACCATAAACGTGCGTGTTGGCGCCCGCCCGGACGGTCTTTCGTGTGACGCACAACACTGAATTTTATTTGGGTCAGGTTCCAAGGGCGTTGCTGCCATGTTGTCTGTATATAAGGACCATAGATTAATAACGTAATTAATTTTGACAAAACCAAAAAAGCGGACTCTTAAACACAGGGGTTGGCACCTGGATGATATTTGTTGCAGCATACACATCTGTGGTCGCAGCTCTCAGCACCGGCAAAAAAAACCCTCCTCATTTTATTTAATTTTGGGTGTTAAGATCAGTTTGCTGGAGCATCGCTGTCACCCTATATGGACATGAGGACCGTAGATTACAGTCAATGCACCTGTGTGAAACGCGGCTGTGATGAGCGGGTCACCAGACCTGCACAGCTGCGGCTAGACCAAAACATGGAAAGACTGAAACCAGCAGGTAGAAACGCTTCTATTTTCATGAGAAGTGTAGATAATATTTCTTTCACAGAGGAAAAGAGTCAGAGCACTCTGTCATATTCACAGCCTTGATTGATGTTAAGACGAACACAAGACTTCTGTGTCTGGCTCTGAAGATGGCACACAGTGTTGGAAACATTATTATTATTACACTATATTATGTACTTGATAAATGTTGTTGGCATCTTCCACTCACTGCCACGTGTGAATTAGAACATTTAAGAGGGATAAAACAAACAAGCTCTGGCAGCAATCAAGGATATTTACACATAAAGTGTTCATTAATATGCAATGTCGCGAAAAATAAACTAAAATAAATGTTAAAAATCAGAACTAATCTACGAGCTAAGAAGACTGAAGAGAATGTATATACTCTTAGAACCAATAAAGGCTGTGAACCTGACCATGTGCTCCAGATGTTTTCCTCTGTGATTTTAATGTCCTTAAGCTGATCACCACCTGCAACAGCTACAGGTTCTTTGGAATGAAGTGGAGAAACTTCTTTTTTCTAATATTTACAGGTCGGGGAAACAAAAAAAAAAAAAATGCATCGTAATCGTCTCAAATCGTGAGGTGCCTAAACATTTCCACCCAACCCACATGTTGTGAAATATGGCAGTGGACATAAGCAGTGTTGGGAGTAACGTGTTACAAAGTAACGTGTTACTGTCACACCACTACTTCGAGAGTAACTTGTTTTGTAACGAAATTACTGTTTAAAAATTCAGTAATGCGGTACAGTTACTGAAATTTGATCAGATTCGTGACTCATTTAATTTTATATATAAATATAGATAAGATTTTTTTGTGCAAATGAATGCACAAACTGACTGTACCGTAGCGGCGATGCAGCCATCAATCGCAAAGAGCCATGAATCCTCATCACTTTGACCGAAGGAAGAGATGAAGCTACTTTTTTTGTGGAAATACACAGATAATTTCTCCGTTCTCGTGGTTAAGGACCAAAGTATGTTGTGGATTGCAAGCTAAGTGCTGGTTGTGTCCTACTGCAAACTTCAAAAGTGCCTATTAAACAACAACAAGCTCTGACAAAGCTAGTGCTAAGGAACAGCTAGGTACGCTAACAGGTAACACCGTGAAGTGGACCAACTACAGTGGTGTGAAAAAGTGTTTGCCCCCTTCCTGATTTCTCATTTTTTTATACGTTTGTCACGCTTAAATGTTTCAGATCATCAAACAAACTTAAATATTAGACAAAGATAACACAAGTAAACGCAAAAGGCAGTTTTTAAATGAAGGTGTTTACTATTAATGGGGAAAAAAAATCCAAACCTACATGGCCCTGTGTGAAAAAGTGATTGCCCCCTAAACCTAATAACTGGTTGGGCCAGCCTTAGCAGCAACAACTGCAATCAAGTGTTTGCGATAACTGGCAATGAGTCTTTTACAGCGCTGTGGAGGAATTTTGGCCCACTAATCTTTGCAGAATTGTTGTAATTCAGCCACATTGGAGGGTTTTCCAGCATGAACCGCCTTTTTAAGGTCATGCCACAGCATCTCAATCAGATTCAGGTCAGGACTTTGATTAGGCCACTCCAAAGTCTTCATTCTGTTTTTCTTAAGCCATTCAGAAGTGGACTTGCTGGTTTGTTTTCAATCATTGTCCTGCTGCAGAACCCAAGTGCGCTTCAGCTTGAGGTCACAAACAGATGGCCAGCCATTCTCCTTCAGGATTGTTTGGTAGACAGCAGAATTCATGGTTCCATTTACCACAGCAAGTTTTCCAGGTCCTGAAGCAGCAAAACAGCCTCAGACCATCACATTACCACCACCATATTTTACTGTTGGTATGATGTTCCTTTTCTGAAATGCTGTGTTACTTTTACGCCGGATGTAATGGGACACACTCTTTCCAAAAAGTTCAACGTTTGTCTTGTCAGTCCACAGGGTATTTTCCTAAAAGTCTTGGGGATCATCAAGATGTTTTCTGGCAAAACTAAGATGAGCCTTTATGTTCTTTTTGCCGGGCAGTGGTTTTCGTCTTGGAGCTTCGGCAGTACGGTGGAGCAGTGGTTAGCAGTGTGGCAGTGCAGCAACTCACCCTTGGCCATGGGATCCCTGGTTCGATCCCAGCCCCTGACCAACAGTGATCTGTGTGGAGTTTGCATGTTCTCCCCGTGTCTGTGTGGGTTTACTCCGGGAGGTCTCGGGTTTCCTCCCACAGGCCAAAAACATGCAAGTTAGGTTAACTGGAGACTCTAAAGTGGCCCTAGGTGTGAATGTGTGTGTGAATGTTAAAGGGATAGCACCCTACCGTGGCTGCTTCATCCATCCAGGTGGATGCCCTCAATTTCCCCTCTGGGGATCAATAAAGTATACAAAATCAAAAAAAACTGCCATGCAAGCCATTTTTGCCCAGTCTCTATCTTATGGTGGAGTCATGAACACTGACCTTAACTGAGGCAAGTGAGGCCTGCAGTTCTTTGGTTATTGTTGTGGGGTCTTTGGTGACCTCTTGGATGAGTCATCGCTGTGCTCTTAGGGTAATTTTGGTCAGCCGGCCACTCCTGGAAAGGTTCACCACTGTTCCATGTTTTTGCCATTTGTGGATAATGGCTCTCACTGTGAGTTGCCGGAGTCCCAAAATTTTAGAAATGGCTAGAAAAATAAAACTCAGCTTTCCAAAGATGTGATAAACCACAGTTAATTTCTGTTTTAACAGGAGGGCAATCACTTTTTCACACAGGGCCATGTAGGTTTGGATTTTTTTTTTACCCTTAATAATAAACACCTTCAATTAAAAACTGCATTTTATGTTTACTTGTGTTATCTTTGTGTAACATTTAAATTAGTTTGATAATCTGAAACATTTAAGTATGACAAACATACAAAAAAAATGAGAAATCAGGAAAGGGGCAAACACTTTTTCACACCACTGTATATCTGAACACCCACGGCTGGATTTCAATCACAGGTATGCATCTGGACAGTTTGTGACCTAGCAAGAATTAAACTGACTTTCAGATACGTCATTACAGACTGAAGACATGCTATCAACAGTCATTTTCAATCAGACAGCTGAGACTGTGATCCACTGAAGTTAAAATACATTTACCTGTTATCTATGACTGGCGCCTAGCGGCTGCCCCGGCCTTGGATGCGCTCTGCAGAGCGTGCCCAAATGCCAAGTCACGTTTCGTTACCTTGTATTCATACATGTGTAATGACAATAAAGTTGAATCTCATCTCATCTCATCTGGATAAAGATTATTCAAAAATGGATTTTGATCTCCAAAAGACATTTGAGGGACTGGCTCATGTCTCTGTCACAGCAGATGTTTGGACTGTGGATAATGAATGTTTTCTTTGGATCACTGCACATCAGATTAATCCATAATCATAAAGGTAGGATAAACATGCTTTATGTCCCACACACTGACACCATGTGCAGCTACACCAACATAAAAAACTGTCTGTGAAGCTCTGTCTGAACCAGTCTGTTTTTCAGCCTGACATTAATAATGAGCCTGCAATTAAATTATCTTTGTTCACATTTTGTTTGAAAAAAAGGGAAAGCATTTGAAATGATTCCTCGTCTTTTGTATTTAAAAAAAAAAACTAAAAAATCAAATATGGCATAAAAACATCTGGGATTTTATTTTTAGGCCATTTTGTCCAGCCCTACTCTAGCCACACATTAGCCTAGCTTTACTCATTTGCTATTAGCCTATAAATCCATCATCTGCCGAAACACACAAGAGTTTTAATTTGCCTACCAGTGTTGTGGATAATCGTTAAAAACAGACAACTCATCAGGGCAGCAGTGACGGGCCTTTGTGGTCCATCACTTTGTGTTCCCAGGGTCATTTCTGTTGCTATGAGAATGTGCATTTCTGCATTTGCCTGTGTTGTCACTTTTTGCAGCACCTGTGAGTTGAAATGTAAATGAAGAATTTTTTTTCTGGATTTGATTTTGCTTTATCTATTTGAAGTTGTTTCTTTGAGCTGCAGTACATCGAATTCTCAGGGTCACTGTAGAATCTCCTTCTGTAACATAAAATCACCTCAAATGAGTGCAAAAGCAGTGTCCAGCAATATTCAGGGCCACTCTTCTCTCAAGTGTTATCATCGCAGCTCAGCCCAGTTATAATTAATAACCACCATCAAGGTCACCTCAAACTAATTACAGGTGCTACTGGACAGGTAGCTTCCTTTGAGCTGCTACAAAGAGCCATTGTCCACTGAGACGCTTGTCATAGAGGACTGAAGGTTCCTTTTTTCGGAGATGGCAGCTGCTGCCCTTCTCTTTCCTCAGTCAAACCCTTATTATCCTACACAACACCACACTGACCTCAGCATGAACCGAGGTGCCACCACTGAACTAAAGAGAAGCAGATAGTTTTGATGGGACATCAGCAGAGGCAAAGCCATGTGGGACCCAGAGTCCAACACAGCCAACTGCTCTGTTGACTGTTACACATTTATAGTATAAACATCAAAATCAGTGATTCCCAAAATTCTTAACACACTACCGGATGCTAATTTGATACTACTTTAAAATGCTTTCATTGATTGATTTCACTGGTTGATTAACAAAGTTAGTAACCATTTAACAAAGTTCTTAATTGCACCATCAAAATTTGTGTCATACCTCGTCCATTCAATTGTGACATGTTTTTTTTTTTTTTTTTTTTACCTTTCTTAAACCAACTATAACTTAGTCAACTCACAAACCGGATGCCATACAGCAGCCCAGGAATATACAAAATATGCAGGACATATTCAGGTCAGCTAAATATTTCACCCATTTTTCCATTAAGTTCAAGATTTATCATTTGAACAAACTTCTATACTTTTTAACATTTTTTACTTTTTTACCTTCGGTTACCTATTATATGTATTTCAATCCTAAATTAGGCATCTTATAAAATCTTTTTTTCTTTTTGATAAAAATCTATGAAAATGACCTCTGGAAAGACTCAAGATAGTGATTTCGATTATGGGCCGTATTACAACGACGTTGTCCATAATCAGTTCTTACTGATGCACACATTTATGGGTGTTTCCAAGTTAATTTCCTCATCACAGCAGCACAAAAATGAATTTTCCGCCGGGCGCAAAGTGTAAAAGAGGCTGGTCTAATTATTCAGAGGTGTGTTGGGTAATCCAATCCAAAACACTCCTGCCCATCCCTTTATGCACAGAGGCACATTATCTAAAGTGAACTCTGATCTTGACGGCTTGTTTAAGATGGGTTTTACACTGGTCAAAGGGTGTGTACATGAGTGAAAATGTACACAACAGTAACACTGCTTGGTAATAAGGAAGACATCAATCACAGTTGATGCCCAGTTAGTTATTTTAGAGAAAACAAACGGGTAAGAGATAATGCTGGGCTGAAAAATTGAGCTGATCCGTTTGATGTCATGGGCGCAAATGCAACACACAGACATAATGATAATAATAATAACAGTCTTGGTGGTGGTCTCGATACAGTTCTCCAAATCTAAATCATCTGGCGAACTCTGGTGCGGTCCTCCAGGTGAGAGCCCATACCGAACTAAAACAGGATCAAAAGCTAGAAAACACATAATTCAAGGGCATTAGATTATGAGCAGATTTTACTTTATTTCTTTCAAATGCCTAAAATACATGGCAGGATGAATTGCGTACAAACCTGGAGTTGTGTGTCACAATCTGGGCTTGATCTTAGGATCAAGCACATGCTTTATGTTCATTTGTGTTTTCTGTATGCTCCCCTGATTTGGTTTATTGTGACCATTTGCATTATTTGCCTTCTGTGTCTTCCCTGGGTCCTCTGTCATTGTCTCCTGTGTTCCCCCCGGTCTGTTCTGTCCTTCCCCTGTCTGGTTTTGGGTCTTGTGTGTATATTGGTTTACCTATTGTTTCCAGCTCTGCATGTTTTCCATACCTGTAGCCACTGCCCTCTCAGTATTGCTCCTGCATTGTTGCCCTGTATGTTCATTGTCACGTTTCATGTGTTTCCCTTGTCTGTGATTGGCCGTGCGTCCCTGCCCGTCCCGTCTCCCTCACCTGCAGTCACTTCCTTGCTGCCCTTGATTGTGCCCACTTGTTCTGTGTTGTGTTAATTATCCCGTTTATATAATATATGCTGAGTTCTGAATTTGTCTAGTGTGGCGTCATTAACGTTATGTGTGTCACTTCTCCCATCGTGTCTCCCCGTTTGTTCCCAGTAAGTTTTGCCTCTGTAATTTAGTTTCATTTTCAGCCCCTGTGCTGCTGTTTATTCTTTTGTATTTTGGTTAATAAATTATCATTGCACTGAAATCCTGCCTGCATATTTAGAGTCCTCTTTCCACCATTATCTGCCTCCGGCAGATACATGACTGTGTGGAGGTGTAGACTGGTCGGATGATCATGTTAAAGCTCTTCAATCCAAAATAGAGAAAAGTACTCATTAGCAAATGGTTCATGGAAAGGAGGATTCTCTGTGAGGAGGACAATAAAGTGTAAAATGCTCTGAATAAAGCGGGGAGCTTTAGTGTTGTACAGAGATCTGTGACCCCTCAACAATCTGCCACCTCATTGCTTCTCCTGCTTAATAAATAATACAAACATTAAAATAACTAACTTCTTTTATTTACTTTTCTTATTCCCATGGCAAAAGCAGCTGGCCAATCAGAGGAGAGAACCTTCTCATGTGATTCTTGCGTGATATGATGTGAGACATTTTGGTCCGTTTGAATTTTTCCCTGTGTGAAAGGGAAACGATCCAAGGAAAAAATGGTCACAAAATAACAAACTTATCAACTGATTTGGACCAACGTAAATGAATTTAGGTGTGAAAACAACCTTAATGAATTTCAGCAGTGGATGCAACCATTGTGTATAACTTGTTTTGACCTCCCTATTCCTCTAATATAGCGGTTATTGCTTCACTTGCCGGCCACAAAATTAAATTTCATCTTTGGGAAAAACTGAATTTGTACAACCCAATGTATGAGTCTTACAATGAAATCAATGACCTGACAGAGCCTCTGACAGTAAAAGAAAAAGAGTTGAGAACTGAGCCGAGAGTTTAACAGACTGGATGCCTGAACTCAACAGACACAGTGTGGGTTTCCATCAGGACAGTCACAGACCACACTAATTACAGAAAAAAAAGCACAATAGGTATTTAAAGTGTAAAAAATAAGTGTGATAAAACTTATTTTACTCCATTTTAAAATTCCTGCACTTAACAGGTTTTGTCCAGGTCCCTCTGGGTTTTTTAATCACCCAAAGACTTGCTGGATGAAGTGCTGAAGTGTAAAGAATAAGGTATTAAAATAAGTATGGCTTGTAGAGTAAAGAGTTTTGAGGGGTTATGTAGACAAGAATCATCAAAATGCCAGTTAATTTCCATTTTCATGTTAACTGGGGAAGGAGATGGTAATCCAACCAAATGTTCTCATCAATGTATTTATACCATTCATCTAAGTTTTCAAGCATCATTTCACTCTCACTGATCCATTCATATTGGAACTTGCTTCAGTTCACCAAGAGGGAAGTTTTGGTGGAAGAGTGCTAATCTCTACTGAACTACCTTACCCCTGTATCTCATGGAGTGAGGAATTACTGAGGAACGTTCATGAACAATGCCCTTTTTGGGTTTCCTCCAGGTTCATCAGGGTTTCTAAAAGATTGCCAAACAGTTTGCCAACAGTTTTTAAGGTCGCTGACACTTTTTCTTGCCACCAAAAATTTTTTGAACGTGCTCATTTTTTTTTCAAATGTATTCTTCCACAAACAGTTGCAAAATAGTTGTTTCTAAATGATTGCAACGCATATTGCTAAAGTTGTTTTTAGTTCACCTTGTAGTTAACACAAAGACCTGTATAAGACCCTTTACAACAAAACTGTTAGTGATGTAGAGGAGCTTGAAATAACGAGGCAATGTGACTTATAAACCAAAGTTTATTATCAGCTTCGCTCCTCTAACAAGTCTCATCTAGTGCAGCAGCAGAAGAAGTAAGAGAGCGAACACATTCGGCTCTGTGTACTTATACTCACACACAACAAAAGACATGCATATCAAAGCTGACATCCCCCATTACTTAATCCCCTCCTTTGTCTCCGTACCCCTCCACCTGGCCCTGGGAGGTCAGGGCGACCTATCTGGTCTCCACCGCAGTGCCTCGGATGCTCTTTGATCTTCACTGGCGGTTGAGACCTCTTTGTCCTGTTCTGAGGTGTGAAGTCGCTTTACATATGTAGTCACCAAACATTCTCATATGCTTATACATATGTCGGTTATGGGATATATGATTAATATAGACCACAGCCCCCCCCCCCCAAACGACTAAGAAAAGGACAATAGAAAAATTCACAGCTTAAGATAATTATTATGACATACTAACTGCTACACCTCTTGACAAAGAAGAAACTTTCCAGCAGCCATGCTCCTGTAGAGAATTCAGTGGTAATCATAACAGCGTAGTAATATCACAAATCAGTCCTAAACTGTTACAGCACAATTAGTGAACAACTTTTGAGTAGTTTTTTTTTTTTTTTTTTTTTTTTTTTTTTTTTGTTACTTATTTGTACCCGTAGGTAGACTCGGTTTGCAGTCTGGTGACAAGCCACTGGCTGCTGGTCGCTGCGTGCGCGAGCGCCCTAAACCTACATGTTTTTGGTATGCGGGAGGAAACCGGAGAAATCCCGAAGTAAACCCACGCAACACGGGGAGAACATGCAAACTCCACACAGCTCACTGTTGGTCGGGGGCTGGGATCGAACCCACGATCTCATGATCCCCGCGATCCCCCGGCCGAGGGTAAAACTGTGCTGCCACAGTGCTAAACCACTGCGCCACCGTGCAGCCCACTGATGCAGTTTGCATCAGTCCCTGTGCCGTCTGGGCTTAAATCTTCTTCCGAATCTGCTGTGGGTCCGTTCGGGCGTCCTGGTGGGACCTTCCTGTAAGGAATCTGCAGCTTGGGGAGGAGAGTGATTATTTGTTCCCTGCAGGGGGGCTGAGTCTTTTCTCTTGGGGGGTCTACCCCGCCGAGGTGCTCTCGCCAACCGTGCAGGCTCGTCTCTCAACAAGAAGGCAGGTTTAAGTCTGTCAATGCTGACTGTTTCTTTTCTGTCCCCAAAATCAAGCACAAAATGCTTATCACCAGGTTCCAGCACTCTGAATGGTCCATCGTATGGTGGGCGGAAAGTTGGTTTTAAAGCTTCATGCCTAACAAAAACGAATTCAGCGTTTTTTAAAGCTTGGGGGACAAAAACCCGTGGAAAAGAGTGATGTGCCGGCCCGGGGAGAGAGTCCGGTCCGTTGCTGCCTAAAAACCTCGGGGCTGGAAGATGCCCAGGCTCTGGGTTCTCTGGTAAAAATTCACCTGGGAGCCTGAGAGGTTGTGCAAAAACTAATTCTGCTGGGGAGGCGTCTAGATCCTCTTTAGGTGCAGCACGCAACCCCAATAAAACCCAAGGAAGTTTATTTTCCCAATTTGTATCCGTTAGTGAGGCTCTGAGGGCGGCCTTTAAAGACCTGTGAAAACGCTCGCATAACCCATTAGCCTGAGGGTGATAAGCGGTGGTGCGGTGAATTGTCGCTCCTAAGCTGCTGGCCATGGCTGACCAAAGCTCCGAGACAAATTGAGGCCCTCTATCGGACGTGATGTCCGATGGGACGCCGAAACGTGCCACCCAGTTTGTCAAAAAAACGCGAGCGACTTCCTCCGCTGTGGTTGACGCCAGAGGGACCGCCTCAGGCCAGCACGTAGTGCGGCCTATCATCGTTAACAGATGTGTGAAACCTTGGGAGGAAGGTAGCGGTCCCACGAGGTCGACATGAACGTGGTCGAACCTTCTAGCAGGGATTCGAAAAGGCTCTAGAGGGGCTTTTGTGTGTTTGTGTATTTTGGCACGCTGACAAGAAATGCAAGTCTTTGCCCATTCTTTTACGTTTTTGCGCAGGCCAGGCCACACAAACTTTTCGGCGACCATTTTAACCGAAGCGCGCACACCTGGGTGCGCGAGGGAGTGAATTGAGTCGAAAATACGGCGGCGCCATGCAGCTGGGACTACCGGGCGAGGTCGGCCGGTTGAGATGTCGCATATTAGGGGGGGTACACCATCGCGTAAACCCCTTTCCTCCAGCCTTAACCCTGTTGGTCCAGACAGGAGTGCGCGCACGTCCGCGTCACTACTTTGCTTCTCCACCATGGCTGCATAATCTATCCCTACGTGGATTGGGGCTGCGTATGTGTCCGCGTTGGCGAAAAGTTCTACGGCTGAGGTAGTATAATCTGTCTCCTCGCGCTCTGGTGATGTCACAGCACGAGAGAGGCAGTCTGCTACCACGTTAAGTTTGCCTGCCACATGTCGAATGTCTGTGGTGAACTCTGAAATAGCAGCTAGCTGTCTTTGTTGTCTGCCTGACCACGGTTCAGAAATTTTAGCCATCGCAAAGGTGAGCGGTTTGTGGTCTACAAAAGCCGTGAAACGCCGCCCCTCCAACCAGAACTGGAAGTGGCGGATGGATAAATGAAGCGCTAGCAGCTCCCTGTCAAAGGTGCTGTATTTACGCTCAGTTTGGTTTAGCGATTTGCTGAAAAATGCCAAAGCTTGCCAGGATCCGCCTACGTGTTGTTCTACAACCGCCCCTGTGGCCAGGTCTGAAGCGTCTGTAGTTAGCGCAATGCGGGCCGAGGGATCAGGGTGAACCAACAATGTGGCATTAGCTAGGGCAGTTTTTATTTCCGCGAAGGCGCGTTCGCGCTCCGGGGTCCATTCGACCGTGTTGGAAGGTTTTTGTTTTCTGAGTGCGTCATATAGGGGCTGCATGAGCTGAGCTGCGCGGGGGAGGAAACGGTTGTAAAAATTAACCATTCCCAAAAATTCTTGCAGTGATTTGACCGTTTGTGGCTGTGGGAAATTTTTTACTGCGTGAACTTTGTCTGGCAGTGGGACTGCCCCCTTCGGTGAAACTCTGTGTCCCAAAAAATCAATTTGTGACACGCCAAATTTGCATTTGGCTGGACTGATTATTAACCCGTGCTCTTCTAGTCTCTGAAAAACCATAGTGAGATGCTGTTCATGTTCTTCCTCAGACGAGCTGGCTACCAGCATATCGTCGAGGTAGACGAACACGAAAGGGAGGTCGCGTAATACTGCGTCCATCATCCGCTGAAAGGTTTGAGCAGCGCCTTTGAGGCCAAAAGGCATCCGCAAAAATTCAAAAAGACCGAAGGGGGTTATTACAGCTGTTTTAGGAATGTCTTCTGCTCGAACGGGGACTTGATGATAGCCGCGGACCAGGTCTATTTTTGAAAAAATGCGCGCACCCGCCAGATGTAGTGAAAAATCTTGGATGTGAGGAATTGGGTAGTGGTCATGCGCTGTCGCATTGTTTAATCTGCGGTAATCGCCGCACGGTCTCCAAGAACCGTCGGATTTCGGGACCATGTAAAGCGGTGACGCCCAGGGGCTTTTTGAGCGCCTGATAATGCCTAGTTTTTCAAGGGTGGTAAACTCGTCCCGAGCTATGGCGAGCTTGGTCGCGTCTAAGCGCCGAGCTTTGGCAAATACGGGTAGGCCCATTGTGGGAATAAAGTGTTCGACCCCGTGCTTAGCCACTGTAGCTGAGAATTTGGGAATTGTGAGTGCTGGAAATTGGGTGAGGAGTTGATCAAACTTACCTCCTGCTGTAGTGACGCTGGCCTGCACGGGTGGTGGAGAAACTCGAGCTGAGCAGGGAATAGAAGCAAAGGACAATGCATTAACCAAGTGTCTGTTCGCTAGATCGACTAATAACCCATGTGCACACAAAAAATCTGCGCCCAACAAGTTAAAACTCACCGCTGCTACAACAAATGTCCATCTGTAGTTGCGGCCATGGATGCGGAGGGTCAGGTTCCTTTCGCCAAAAGTGTCGATGATGGAGCCGTTGGCTGCCACCGCTCCATTACCCCGGGGGCCCATGGCCCGGTCTGCTTGGGAGGGCATGATAAAACTCAGTTGAGCTCCCGTGTCAATGAGGAACTGCTTGCCGGTGTGTCCGTCCGTCACATATAGAAGCTTGCTTTTTTCGCCGAGAACTGCCGCTGTTAACGGTTCTCGGCTTTGGCGTTTTCCCGAAATCGTGAATTTGCAGGGGGGAAGGCATTTGTAAGCCTTCTCGGCGAAGCGGTGGTGGTAATAACAGACGTCACTCCATCTGTTACGTCTTGGCCGTGTCGCTGCCATGGCGGGCGGATTCTGCTCAGTGGTTTGTGGCTCCCCGTGGCTCCGGACATCAGCGTTGAGGTCTGCGGATGCTGCTGTGTGTGTCTGTTCCCTGCAGGCGTTGACGAGTCGCTGCGCTTCGCGAGCCAGCGTGCAGAAGTCTTGCTGGGTGCTGCATCGCATGTTGGCAAGTGTCCCTCTCATGTGTGGCGGCAGCGTACTGAGGAATATAAATTGGAAGAGGAAGTTGTCATTGTCCTCTTCTTTGAGCTGCAGCAAGTCCTCCATGAGGGCCTTGAGTCTGCATCCTCTGTGGCCGCAGACCGCCAGGATCCTCTCGGCTCTCTCCTCGGCAGAGGGGACGAAATTCGCCACGATGGTCGCTTTCAGTTCTCTATATTTGTCCTGAGCTGGCGGCCACTGGATTATGCTCCGCGCACATCTTGAAGTGGCGGCGTCGAGTTTGGCGACAATGTGATAAAACTTTGTATCGTCAGTCGTTATGCCTGCAAATGCAAACTAGGCTTCAGCTTGCTGAAACCACGAGGTCGGGTCTTCCTGCCAGAAGTCCGGCAGCTTGACGGTGACGGCGTTTGTGTGGGCCGTCCCTGATGTGTCCGCAGGGTGAGAGTGCCTTCCTTCGGCTCTCGCAGCGGCGCTGGTGCTCGGTTGAGTCCTCTCTGTCACTTCTGCCGTGGGGGAACGTCGTCCATCTGTTCCCCTGTCTGCATGGGCGCCGGCGTCTGCCTGGGTCGCCACAGATGAGTCGATCGCGGGGGAACGCCTCTGGTCCATCCTCGCGTCAGGGTCACCAGTGTAGAGGAGCTTGAAATAACGAGGCGATGTGACTTATAAACCAAAGTTTATTATCAGCTTCGCTCCTCTAACAAGTCTCATCTAGTGCAGCAGCAGAAGAAGTAAGAGAGCGAACACATTCGGCTCTGTGTACTTATACTCACACACAACAAAAGACATGCATATCAAAGCTGACATCCCCCATTACTTAATCCCCTCCTTTGTCTCCGTACCCCTCCACCTGGCCCTGGGAGGTCAGGGCGACCTATCTGGTCTCCACCGCAGTGCCTCGGATGCTCTTTAATCTTCACTGGCGGTTGAGACCCTTTGTCCTGTTCTGAGGTGTGAAGTCGCTTTACATATGTAATCACCAAACATTCTCACATGCTTATACATATGTAGGTTATGGGATATATGATTAATATAGACCACAGGTGACCTTAAAAACTGTGTGCGACCTGTTCTGCAACCTTTGATGAACCCTGACAAAACCCAACAGTGTTTGTGAACGTTCCTCAGCATCTGCTGCTCCTTGAGATACTGGCTTGATTTTCGCTTGATTTTTGCCAACATTCATCACAGAAGTGGGCAAACCCAAAAATCGCCATGTTGGCAGTATTCACCGCACTGTGAGATGCCACCCTAAACTGACTGTAAAACAGAGTGTCCTGCCAGAGCATACACAACTACATCCTAAACGGGGGTCTGGAACTCTGTAGATTAATCAAACCTTGAATCAGTTTAAGAAAGCAGCTGGTTGTGATTGGTAGTTGCTGCTACCTGAAAGCTCCAATCAGGAAAATCTCCTGCTGTATGATGTGGGAAATCAAAACCACACACTACACATTGGCTATTACTAAATTGTAATTTTACTACAATAAAAAAAACTGTAGAAAACGACAAATGTGAAATACATTTTTATGGGATGAAATATGGGGAGTTTAAGGTCTCCTTTTCAGAAAATCTCCATCTAAATTTTAGAAATAAAAGGCAAGCACAGACTTCCTAATAGTCACTGATGAACAATGATGACAAAAGGTACCAGCTGTGTGTTTTCACAGCTGAAAAACTTGATGACCATCTGCACAGCTGCACCAGTAGAAAAATTGATGCACATTAAATAAACGGATGACAATAGATGACTGTAGTCAAAGAAAAAAATGTAAAATGTAGGTTTGCTGCTGCCAAAAGATTGATCTATGTATGTCCTCATCTACTAGGGCTAAACAATATTGAGCTTTTGTGTCTTCTCAGGTTATATTGGAGTAAGCCTTCTGGTGATTATTTTTAAGACCAAGAACACTTGGAAGTAAAAAAAAATGCATACAGTATATCCAATAAAACAACTTTTCTTCCAGTTCATTCCCTTCATATTCATTGCAATTCCCTGCAACACTGTCTGTAGAGGGACTGTAAATGTCACAGACAGTGTTAAGTTTCCAAGGCTTTGCCAAAGAGTCGGTTCCAGTCTCCACCAAAGGTCAACACTGATCCGTTTACTTCCTCTCTTCTGCACACCAATGACAGCTGCTTTTCAGCACCATCCAGGCCACAACTCACTGAAGCACTGAAGCCTGCATATGGCTTTGATCTATGATGCATCACCAGTCAAAAGGGTCAAAAGTGGCAAGAGCAACAACACATGTGCATTTCTTGATCCGAAAAGGTCTGAAGAGTCTAAAGGACACAGAAAACAGTGCAAACATCAGACTTCGGGATCCTTTGCTTAAGGTCAGAGTCCAGCCAAAATAACTTGAATGGAAAGTATATATTTATCATCTAAGGTCTTTTAACCATCACACCTGCATGAGTTGATGATAGAAAGGTGATTTTCATTTTAGAATGCTGTCTCTGCCTCCGTCTTCCCAGAGGGACTCACAACGGCTTGACATGACATCACATAAGAGCCCACAGCAGCTGTTTGGCTACTTAGGAGACTCATGTGATCCTTCTGGCAATCTGCAAATTATCATTTTCTTCACAGAACAAAGTAGCCATAAGAGGCCATAAAAAATGTGTTACAGTAAGGTAAAGAGATGAACGGTAACATTTCTGCTGAATTAAACACACAAAACTTAATATGATCACAACACTGGGATCATATTGACAATTAAAAGTCTTACTAGACCCTTTTCCATCACCTTGTTAGTTCCAGAGTTACAAATCTGACTCCCTGTGGACAAGTTTACAGATGGAATTCAGAGTTCTCTATGATATGCCACCACTTAAGGGTCAGTACTCAAAGAGCCTCATTTGGGACCAGCATTCCAGAGTAAGAATCCACAAACAGAAGAGTGTGGGTCAGAAACATGAAGGTTACAGCCAAGAACCACAATTTAATTAGATGATTTCCTGCTTGCCTGATCTGGATCTCAGACAAGCCTGAGAAAGCACCAGCAGGCATGTTAATCACATAGACTACTCTCTGTTTTATATACACTACTAATTATGTATGTATAATACCAAACTCATCTTATTTTCCAGCTTTATATCTGGCATAAACTGTGCTATGCTTCAATATAAGATGAGGTTTGAACAGTTGAACCAATGAAGGAAGTCAGCGTGAGTATCCCCACATCTGATCAAGACATATTAAATGCAGTCAACCAAAGCAAAGGAATTGTCTGGAGGTGTGTTGAGCATGTCTTCTGGGGAAACAGTGGGGATGATGTAACCTGCTTGACCTTGCTTACATCAAGAAGAAGCCAACTTTATTGTCATTCAATCCATACAGCAGAACGAAATTACATTTCTCCTATCTACAATGTTAATCACATCTAGACTTAGAGGGGTTGCTAGCATGCAAGGCACTGCCACAAACAACTTTTTCCTTCTCCCATTCTATTATGCTGAGCACCAAACTAGGAGTTGGGAAGTACCAGTTTTATATGGTCTTTGATATGACCCAGCTGGGACTTGAACCCACGACCTCCCAGTTGTGGAGCGGATGCTCTATCAACTAGGCAACCACTCCAGTTAAGAAAAGCTGTATTTTAACATTTAGTCTTTAATACATAGTCTGCAATTAAGGCCATGCAGAGAAAGATTTCCTGATACAACAACATAGCATTTCAAGCTAAACTTAAGAAATGTATTTGTTTTCATCACTGCCCACTAACAATGTGCAACACATTCAGGACACATGCCTCCAAGGACTGTTACACTGAGATTAAGGCTTGAATGTTTTCTTGACCTTTTTTGGTGAATAATTGAACCAGTTACTCCAGCTTCTTATATATCAGCACAAAGATGGTTCTGCTCAACACAGAAATGATTTTCTGCTCCTGTTTTGTCTACATAAATGCATGATTCTCTCAAAGAAATCAATGCGTATCATGAGTAACTGTTTGGATCAGGCTGCATCCATCTATCCATCCATCTTCTACTGCTTATCCGGGGGTCCAGATCGCAGGGGCAGCAGTCCAAGCAGAAAAGCCCAGACTGCCATCAGGTTCACATGACACCATGATCCCCATGATCCGTCCTGCAGGTGGTTAGCCCACTGAAGAGCAAACACATGTGGCTCCTTTGGGCACCCTGAATCCTTGCTGTAACCTTTTCATGGGAATCCACTGGAGCACTTTTGGTCTGGTCCTTCGCCCAGGACCAATTAGTCTTGGGAGACTCTATGTCACGTGGGATGAGACGCCGTGTCATCCGGCGCTCAGACCATATTCCCTCAGCCCTGTTCTCTCTGTAACAGCGTCTCAGCGGGCTCCCAGCTGTCAGTTACGGGACGGCTGGAGTCCAATTAACTCTCATCAGCTGAGGCGCTGCTAATGAGTATAAGAAGGAGCAGCTCCGATCATTCGGGGCTGCGACTTAGCACACTGAAGGCTGGAACCCCTACGCCCGGCGCCAGTCCTCTACTCGTCATCCTGCATTACTTGTGAGTGTACATTGTATGAGTATTTGTGCCTTTTGGCCCACGAGGCTGTGTTCCTTATCCCCTGTTCCTTATTATTAATAAAACATTGCAACTCACTGGCTCGCCCTCGGCTCTCTTTGTGTGGCTCGCGAGGGCCACACGTAACAGTAAGTCACAGCCGAACAAGTTGCCAGCGGCCGTGAGTTTGCCATTGGACTTGTGCCTTCCAGTCTGGGTGTCAGCTCTTTAAGCATGCCGTCTCCCAGGAGTCACGTTTGGCGCCAGGGCGACGAGCTGACGGCCATCTTGGAGGATGTCGACGGGACGCTCTTCACCGCCACCCTGTATGACACCTCCAACGAAAGATGCTGGCATCTAGACTATGCTGAGAATCTCCTGGACAGCCTCCCTCGCTATTCCAACCATCCTGAGGACTGTGCCAGGAGGGACGCCATCGCTGCACAGCGAGAGGAGCTCCGTGGGTTGGAAGGAAATCCCGGCAGGAAGCCGAAGAGGAGGAGACGTCGCCCTTCGCTTCGGAATCCCGTTCCTGCCTCTACTCCAGCCTGGGAGTTCGCGCCATCCAGGGGGCTTTCCCCGTTCAGCACGACGTCACTCGGGATTCCCCCGGAAGATCTGCAGCTGACAGCTATTAAGGTCCGGGACCGAGTGGCTGCTGCTAGCTCCGCTGTGCACCCGTCCTCCATCTTGAAGCATGTGGCGGCAGCGGTAAGATTGGTGGAGAGGAGTCCAGGGCTGCGAGACTACCCCGAGTTCGACACCCTCCTCGCCGCGGTCTCCGCTCAGGAGCGGCGATTTCCAGGTCTCTCCTTCGCCTCGCCCCCTGGGAATAGCCGTCGTCACATTGCCGAACCATCTCAGCATGAACCCCGTCCAGATCCAGTTCCGGGCTGCCGCAAGGTCTCTTTCTCCCACGCAGCTGTCACTCCAACGCCTCGTCTGAGAGGAGATTCCGCAGCCTCGTCTCCTGAGCCACTCCCCTCCGCTGTCACGCCAGCACTTCAGGGCCGGCTCATCTCGGCTGTCACCCCCTCCTCCTCGACGCGCTCCCTGACTGCTGTGTGCGCCCGAAATCCCAACCTGGCGAACCCTCTCCTGGAATCAACATGAGCGGCTCCCCGACGTCTTCTCAGGGGGTCCTCCGTTACCGCCCGGCGGGGAAAGGGAGGAGCAACGTCCACTGCAGCAGGCACCATCCAGCCTCCAGGAGACAGGCAAGTCCCAGTTTGTTCACATCCACCCAGTGATTTGCTCTGTCAAACTCCTGGAGGTGGAGTTCGGGGTTCACAGCTCCCCGAACTCCCACCACCTGCTGTAGCTTTAGTCATTAATCCTGCACCCTCTGTTTCTCCCTCCGCTGAGCGGTCCCCGGCGCCAGGCCGACGTCGTGGGATGAGGAGGGGGCCTGCGGTTTCCGACAGCCTGGTTCCGGTTCCGCAGCTACGCCGTGAACGGAGGAGGAAGGCGGACTGCTACGTGGAGTCAACGCTAACGACCAAGCGTCCCCGGGTCTCCACGGAGGAGCGGTCCGGTCCAGCAGGACGAGGTTCTCCTGCCACCATGCCGTATGGGCTGTCGGCGTGGACACCGGTGCTGGAGGAATCACAAGCTGCGCTGTCCATCATGCCAGCTGCGGAGCCCGACGCAGCTGAGTGGGAGCCTGACGATGACCTCGTGATGTTGGATCCCGGATCTTCGCAGTCCTGGACGGCGTCAGAACCCGAGATCAGGCAAGTGCTCTATCTCATCTTTCTTCTCCTTACTTTAGAGCACTTTGGCCTGTCTCTAGGGGAGATGAGCCGGGGGCAGCCGGGGGCAGCCGTCTGCTGCGTCCGAGCTTATCTCGCCGGGTTCTGCCGGTGATCCTGATCCCGGTTCTCTTTTCTCCCCTGAGCCTTCTCCCAGGGTTGCCGGCGAGGAGCTGCCATCACTCGTGGTGCCGGAGGGTCCAGGTTCGACGTCGGAGGTCGGTTCTGGTGCAGCGCCGGCCCAATCGGGGTCCGACGTGGGTTCGCCCGAGACCCAATCGGGGTCCGACGTGGGTTCGCTCGAGACCCAATCGAGGTCCGAGAATCAAGGTTCTGCACCAGCGGTGTCCAGGTCCGGTGAGGGGGTTGCTGATTCCCTGCCGTCTGTCGTTGGACCTCCTCGTCATCAGCTCTCCCCCAAGCCTCTTCCACCGGGGTCCATTTGGACCTCTCCCTCCCCCCTACGGGCCTGGTGGTTAAGCGATGTGGGTCGGCCGCCGGAGGGCCTGCCGTGCCTGTTCGGCTCGCTTTTGCGGCCGCCTGACCCGCTAGACTTTCTGTTCGGCGATCTGGTTCGGCCTCCCGAGGAACTGTGTTTTCTGGCCTGGGGTTCGGGTAGGCCTCCGGAACTGTTCCCTTCATCCTCGTTAGCGGAATGGACGCTGGGTGCGGGGAGACCCCCCGAACTGAATGTCTTTTGCTGTGCTTATGTTTGGCTGGGTACAGCTAAGCTGTTATTTTTTTTTGTTCCGCGTTTAGCGTGATTCTTTTTTTGGGGGGGTTTCCCCTCCTGTGTGAGGGATGGCTGTATGTTTAATTTTCGCCCTTGGGAGTTCTCCTTTCATTTTGGGGGGCCCCGGGGTTGATTTTCGTTGTTTGGCTTGTACTTGGTTTATGTGGTTTATGTTTTTTTGTGTTTTGTTTTGTTTTCCCTGTGTGTTGGGCTGTTATCTCCGCAATTTTCCTCTGCCTGAATGGGTCTTCTCTCTCGTGTTATATTTTATGGAGTATTGTGTTGGGTTTTTCCCCGTACTCTATATTGGTTCATTGTCTGTTTTCTTTTCCTTTCTCTGGGGTTTTTTTCTCTCCCTCGTTGTATTTTATGGAGTATTGTGTTTAGGTTTTCCCTTGTACTCTATATTGGTTTATTGCCTGTTTTCTTTTCCTTCTCTGGGTTTTTTTTCCCTGTTGTATTTTGTGGGTTTTTCCCTTGTACTTTGTATTGGTTTATTGTCGATTGTCTTTTTGGTTTTTTTTTTCCTTTCTCTAGGTTTTTTTTCTCTCCCTCGTATTTTACGGAGTATTGTGCTTGGGTTTCCATTGGTACTCTGTATTGGGTTATTGTCGGTTTTTCTTCCCCTCTGATTCTCTCCCTCCTGACCTGCGCCCCATCCGCCCACCCTAGCTGGGGGGGGGGGGGGGTCTTGGATGGTATGGGTCGTTCGTAGTCCGACCGTGAGGGGGGGGCTGTGTCACATGGGATGAGACGCCGTGTCATCCGGCGCTCAGACCATATTCCCTCAGCCCTGTTCTCTCTGTAACAGTGTCTCAGCGGGCTCCCAGCTGTCAGTTACGGGACGGCTGGAGTCCAATTAACTCTCATCAGCTGAGGCGCTGTTAAAGAGTATAAGAAGGAGCAGCTCCGATCATTCGGGGCTGCGACTTAGCACACTGAAGGCTGGAACCCCTACGCCCGGCGCCAGTCCTCTACTCATCATCCTGCATTACTTGTGAGTGTACATTGTATGAGTATTTGTGCCTTTTGGCCCACGAGGCCGTGTTCCTTATCCCCTGTTCCTTATTATTAATAAAACATCGCAACTCACTGGCTCGCCCTCGGCTCTCTTTGTGTGGCTTGCGAGGGCCACACGTAACACTCTACCAGGGACAAGCTTTCCCTGACAACATAGCTCCTTTGATCATTAAGGCATACAAACCCCTCCACCACAATAAGGTGGCAATCCACATAGGGCTAGAACAGGCTGCAGTGGAAGAAAATTCTAAGGTTATGTCTAAGTAAGTCTTTTTTCAAAACAGCCCCTCTCTCTCTGTGTAAATTAAATTAAGCACATCTACAATTTTCACATTTTATAAGAAACCACTGCACTGGTGTTACTGTCAAGACTAGACTATACCGAGGTGAGACCAAGGCAAGACCATGACTTGAAGGGATCAAGACCAAGTTGAGACAAAGTCAAGAGTTTTAGTCTTGACTTCATTTATGCACATCTTGTTCTTGGTCTTGATCTACGTAGACCCTTTAAAGTTTTGATCTTGGTCTGGACTGGTCTTGATGTTGTCTTGACTACAACACTAGAAGCGACCAACAGTTAACTGCAATTAACAATTATTAGAACACCACTGAAGTGGAGTGAAACATTTCCAGTGAAATGTTTAAGTACAGTTGTCAGAATATTGTCTATTGCCCAGTCAAATTGCTCGGTCAAAACTAGCTGTTGAACAATGTTAAATTTAACCACATCATATTATCTGTGTTGCCTTTTATCACCAGATTGATGGTCAAGGATAAGTAGTTTTTAGCTCATTTCAGCGATGCTCACCAAACTCACTCACAATGATCCTCAGGCGGGTCTGCATCCAAGTTGTGCTCAAGATCAAAGGTCAGGAGTTCTGGACAATTATGTGATTTCAGTTGTGCTCAAGGTCAAATGTCAGGAGATCTGGGCACTTATGAAAAATGATACTCCTCTTAGGCCACTGACCTTGAATTTAAGCACATGCTAGATGGGTCTGCATCTAGGCTGTACATAAGGTCAAGATCCATGGCCAGGAGATCCATCTGTCCGTCCACATTTTATGGGAATTGCTACTTCTAAATTTGCAGCTTTTTTCCATAAGTGTATGTTTGTACATTCTTTCTCAATATTTAATCTGAAGAAAATGGTCTGCTTATTGCCCCACCCAACCTGGAAATGAAACATCCTCCCATGCACCATGCTAGCACTGCTCCGGACCTCCAGCCCACTGGAAAATCCAAATGCGGACCCCTGGCAAAAACATTTGAGGACACCTGTCCTAGGCCATTGACCCTGACTTTAAGCACATCCTAGATGTGTCTGCATCTAGGCTGTACTTAAGGTCAAGGTCAATGGTCAGGAGATCTGAGTACTCCTGGGGTGATTTTGTCAGGCTGGAATGAGCTACTCCGTCACTGACGGTCTGGTTGGTATTTGTATTGAAGATTGTGAAGTGTTCCAAATAGGAGTAAAATTAGTCTTCTTCATTCATGAGCACGGAAAGTGAATCACATTTTTACCATCTCAAACTGCAATCTCTACTATTGTAGTGGCTACATTTGTGTGGAAAACTTGCCCCAAGTTCACTCAAGGTCCTCCAGGCAAAGTAAAAGACATGTGAGAACCTGAATGCAAACAGCACAACAACAGATGGGAACAGAACACCTCGGAAATCCTGTCTTGTCTTATCTCTGGGTGGACACACAACATGCTGGTTCCAATGAGAGAGAGAGAGAGAGTGACCTCTCTCTCTCCACACTTTGTCCTCCCACTCTCATATCTCAATGTCTTCAGAAGAAAAAAAGTCCCTTTGATTTTCCCTTTCCAATCATCCCATGCTGACCAGTCCTCTATGCTCTCACTCGCTCTCTCTCTCTCTCTCTCTCTCTCTCTCTCTCTCTCTCTCTCTCTCTCTCTCTCTCTCTCTCTCTCTCTCTCTCTCTGGTTATATCCGCATGAAGAATATGTAATTACAGGGGAGTCAAGCCCTGATAGATGACTGTGTGAAGTCACAATGCAGCCCAGGAAGATCCATTCTGCCCAGGGACCATTATCAGATTAACGCCCGCCTCTTCGCCTGTGTTTGGGCATCATCAAAATCTCCTTCAGCTCCCTTACTACCTCTTTCACTGTATCTTTTCAGCTTCTGTTTTATTGTCCTCCCCTCTGGTCTCCCAAACGTACCAGGTTACATGCTATTGTCCGGTTAGGCAGGAGTGCAACAACCCACTGCTGGAAAATAATGGAGAAGGGAGAAGCGAAAAAAAAAATCTCATAAGAAAGAGCCAGCTCAAAGTAAAGCTTTGCAGCTTCACCCCAGAAGGAATTTAAGCAGAAAATAATTTGTAATGTCCTACTTTGTTCTTTGTTTCTTTCTACTTCTAAGTTATTCAAATGCTTATGGAATGATAATGATAGAATATTATGTGGGTTTAAATAGAAATGTTCGTTTTCAGTCCTAGTGGTACAGCATCTGCCCCACAGCCGGGAGATTGTGAGTTCAAGTCCCAGTTTACCACTGAGGTAAAGATATTTACACTTCAACACACAGCAGCAGAAGAGCCCGGATTGGACTAACAGGACAGGCTGGTGTCGGTTCCACAGCAGCCACAGATGGTCAGAGAGCCACTGCAGACTCCGCGGAAATGAGGGAAAGGCCATATAAAAGTGATACTTCCCACATTCTGTGGGCAGCAGTGGCTCAGGAGGTACAGCGGGTCATCCAATAACCAGAAGGTTGGTGCTTCGAATCCTGCTCTCCCGAGCCATCCACCTTGTCTCCAGTGTCCTTGACACTGGGTGTAAATGTTCGGTAGTGGTCGGAGAGGCCACTGGCATGGATTGGCAGCCACACTTCTATCAGTCTGCACCAGGCCAGCTGTGGCTACAGAAGTAGTTTACCAATGTCTGTCTGGCGTGAATGATTATTATTACCTTCTATTCCTTGGTGCTCAGTAGAACAGAATGTAGGAAGGGAAAGTTGTGGCACTTTGCATGGCAGCGGCCCCTCCAATAGGAGCTTGCTTGGCTGTATGGCTTGAATGACAACTATGCTTTCTTTTTCTTTCTGAAATGACACTGGCACCCTGGTTTGTTACTGGTGAGCACATATAAAGTGGAAAAGAAAGAATGCCACACAGATTATGCAGGTGTCCAAATTTTGTGAAAAACGTAACTTTTTTGAGAAGAAAGTTAATACATGAATGAATTTACAGTATCTAAAAAGATCTTTATATCATAATTCATATGGTTATAGCCAGAGTAGAGTATACAGAAACTGTATTTTAAAAGTATGGTTATGTAGCTGACTGGAAACTGTTGTCTGTGTCTGCATTGTGTAGGGAAATACCTCCAACAACAGCTGGCACCTTTTTCTATAAAAGACCAGCATCAATCAGTGGGACACACACGGCAGCACACTCTCGTCCCGTCTGTGCAGGGTCCATGCAGTTTTTGCCGGAAAAAACCCTACATGCGCAATGAGCTCATTTCTGGTGTTCCATCAATTAATGACCCACTAACAACAAAGAAAACTGGAACCTCTAAATTATGAGTTTGTTCCACTGACTCAAAATGAACTAGATCATTAATATTATTCCTTTACTATATAGTTTTGAAGAAGTTCACTTAAAAATAAATGTAAGTTTGAAGTAGGTTACCATAAACTGAAAGAACGGGGAAAAAGCAGGGTAAGTAAGGGGTAAATACTGAGGCGTCAGGGTAACTTTAATACTGGGTAATACTCTGTAAAACCAGGGAAATAACATGTCTTTACAACATTTTGACCCTGTTTTTACACGTTTTTCCAAGATTCAAGATTTCTTTTCAACAGAGACATCAAAGATGCAGAGCAAAACGAAATTGTGAGCCTGATTCCATTGAAAAGACAGATTGAGAAAAGGACTGAAAAGATATTGGTGAAATATGTAAATATGCATTAAAGATAAGTAGTTGCAGAGCATTGCAGTGAAGGATGAAAATAGTTGTAAAGTGTAATATCAATAGATCGATGAATAAATAGTTGTAAATAATGAATAAAATAAGTAGTTTAGAGGCATAGCAAGGTTCCTGTGCTGTTTTCGTCCCAGTTTTTACCCTGTACTTGCACTGCACTTACTGTAACCTGTAATTTGTGATTGGTCCTCAGCTACTGCCGAGTTTTACGTTGTGTCCTTACAGGTGGTATTGTTGTTATGTTTATTGGTAAATGAAAAAGGCGTTTTTCTCCACGAGGTGTTGTGTTATCCACAGTAGACCCAAAAGTCATTTGCAGATGAGTCCAAAGCAGAGCACCAGTGAGAACAGAAATGACAGTGTTCTTTGTGTGAAAGACAGAAGAGGGCTGAATTCAAGAGTCTCTTAGCACGAGGGCCGATGACAGCCATGATATGGGAGTTTTTACAGCGGCACACTACGGGGGGCCCACGAGTAGCCTGTAAATGTGACGGTGGAAAGGGCGTCACAGCATGTGAGTGCAGACCAAACTGGAAACCTGAACAGGCACACAAACACATCCTGACATGCGCGCAGCAGGCCGTAATCGCGGCGACATGTGCACACAGCATGCCCCGAAGCCACACACAAACAGGCAGCTGCCGGCGACCTGCTGCCAGTGTGCGATTGTGACTCTCTGGGATTCCGTTTCCCATAAGCGTGTCATCACATAGATGTGTGTGTGGGGGGGGGGGGTGCAGCTGTAGCCACGCACCCTCCACCCTCCGCTTACACACACCATCACCACCACCACAACAGAGGATTACCCTCCCCAGTGCATGCTGAGGAAAGCATCACAGCCAATCACATATTCATAGGAAACTCAATTTCTCCGACACACTGGGATGATTTGTGCCCTGACACGGAGAAACTATCTCAGCTCAGGGAATTGTGTCTGGAAAAGCAAGCCGAGGACGTCCTTTACAATAGGCCAGAGCAGAGGAAAATATAGGATGATTAGGTGGGATCACGGAGGGGAAAAGTTAGTTAAAGCATTCCTAGTACGCAAGGGGAGTTAATAGTTATGAGTGTCTTATGTCATGAGTGTTACGAGAAGGAAATTCATCTGCATGTCAGCACCATTATATAAGCATATTTTTATCATAACATCTTTACATTTTAAAGGGGTCACTGACTGAAAATGGTGTTTCTAGGTTTTAACTGTCTGAAATGTGTCTGTTGGTCACATAATTATCAAAAAAATATCAAAACAGTCAATTACTAAAAAACACACAGCCTTTATCTAGTTTTTCTCTCCCAGAAATGCCAGAAATGTTTTTGACTCTTCTGGGTAAAATATATATGTCATGTTTTGACAAAGCCAACCCACCGTTGTCCTTGAGATCCGTCCGCTGCTGTATTATTGGCCTGCCTAGCTGTCTGTCGGGTAGATGGAAGGGGTGATAAAGGTAGCCTATTAGCCCCTGAGCTAACGCTGGTACCAAACGCAGCTTATATTGTTATTTTCCTCAGATCTTAGTCACCCTAAAGCCTGCTTCATGCTACACCTCTGCTGTCCGCGAACGCGTAACCGGAAACCTCGTGTGATAAAATGTACGTTATCGCAGTGCTCGACTGCGGACGACTGCGTGCAGCCCAAATTTTGTGACCATGCTGCCTGCCCACAACCTGAACACATTGAAAAGCGCATACGCAAGACTGCACATCCCATTCACAAGGTGGCAATATTGACACAGAATACATCAGTAGACGAAGAAGACAACGAGGATGCGGAAAACGAGAATAAAAACATACATGAATCATACATACATACTTTCTTTCACAGCGGCAGCAGCATCTTCGTGGAAAAGGAGTGAAAACCCGGAAGTCAAACAGCAGAAATGGACTCTATATTTGAAGAGAAACTTTGGGAAGAAGTCCGTCGTCTCTTCATTGGTGAAAATTGTGACACGTCAGCACCTTGGCGCAACCTATCGGGCGGGAGTGAAACTACAAATGATGGTTGTGCGCATGTGTCAGCCGCTTGGCCTGGGTAGATGAATAAAGTGAGCATGAGCAGCGCCACATGCGTGCCGGGCTCGTCCAAAGCGTACGCGGACCACAGCGGACTAGAGGGAAATGTAGCATGAAGCAGGCTTAATAGCCATCTCTGTTACCACCTGGTTCACAATATACCTCGCATCACTCTGGCCCATCTCCCAATAATTTCGCTGTGATTCCACTGGACGACTCTTGGTCTAGCCCTTCACCCAGGACCAATTCGTCTTGGGGAGGTGAAGCTGCTCCCATCCACATAGCTCCTGGAATCATTAGGGATGCAAACTCCTACACCACTGTAAGACAGCGATCCACAAAGGGGTGGCTATTGTTTTATTTTATTCACTACACTAGACATCTATGCTTCCAACCGGATCATCTACCAACACTTGACTATTTATATCATATCTAGATGTTATTTTGGCCTATTTGACTATGTTTCTGTGCTTATTATACCCCATTAATTAGTCATATCCTGCTGTGGGTTTTTTTTTTTTGCTACTGAGCTTGACTGAACCTCTTCAAACCCAAGATCATGTGCAACAATCCTAAAGTCAGTCAAAACATTTCTATATGAAAACAAATACACCTTTAATTGCTTTTTGCAGATACGTTAGTCAGATTGCCTCTGTATTTGTATTCTGCAAGACCTAGCATGAAAGCAGCTTTCAGGGGACATCCATCTTGGTTTCTGTGTCGCTTTTTTGGGACACCTGCTAACTTGCCCGTGACATTAGCTGCCAACGGACCACCAACAGTGAAGGAATGCAACATTAGCATCTCAGAAGTGATAAAAGGGGGAAGATGGGGTGAACTGGAGCCCATTAGCATTTACAGAAACATGAAAAGGGGTCGTTGCAAAGAAGGGTCTTTAATCTGGATGAAAAATGGTGCTGCAATATTTAAACCCTGGGGTGTTTTTTTGACAGAAGCATGTCACAGAGATGCCATTAATTATGAGAATGTTAAATGCATGAGTGAACTGTGAGTGTGATGGTTTGTTTTAGGGAGCAGTATCTCAATTTCGTTGTATTGTTTTTTAGCAATGGAATGACAATAAAGGCACTTTGACTTTGACTTAAACCTTCTGGGTGCAGTATCAACATGTGGGAAAAAAGGGGCACAATATGTCTCCTTTAAATAATTTCTGAATATGGGTTAACACATAACAGTGCCCCATCATATTTTGTAACCAATTGGTTCAAATAAAAGAATACAGACTATAGAGAAGAAATGGGCATAATAAGCTCTTTAAGTTATCATTGATACTAAATAAGTAGATTGATATGAAGCTTTCCCTTCCCTATGGTTATAGTGACAAGGATTTGTGTAATTCCTGAGAGTTTATCATAATAAAAACAATACGAAATGATAGTTAATAGATAGATAAATGATAGTTCTCATTCACACTCACATAGCAAGTTGGGAGCCAAGAGTGTAAGGGGATATGTTGCCACATATAGCCCTGAAACATATATGGAACGTCACACAAATACAGTAGCTTAACCTTTCTCTGTTCTTAGCCAAATAAGGGACAAAAGCATGTGATTCTGCCATTAAAAGCGGTCTCTGCCAACGAGAGGGAGAGCGAGGAGACACTGCTGTTAACATCTTGAGAAGACGGCAGACTGCTTTACCATCGTGCAATGCCCATTTTGTCTCCTGTATTGTACAACACAAAAATTAATAATGTTTAACCTTCAAAGGATCAGTGGGGTTTTGTGTGTTTACTGAAATGAGTCCAGAGGGCTTCAATTCAGAATCGCCACAGCAGTAGCTTACTTGGAAAGACAACACCATAAATGCACAATTTTTTAAACATGAAATCCAGTCAACTGTAGCAATAGTTTAGGGACTTCTAAACTATATTACACTACCCTACAGTTTGAAAAATGGCCCTAAAGGGGAAAACACAGTGCAGACTAAGCCATCGACAAACTGGGAGAGACCACCTCCTTCCAAAGTCACCATCCGCTCAGTACATCCTCACACTCCAGTACAGATGTTTGCCCAAACCTCCAGTCATACGGTGAAATGCTTTTGAGGCAGGTGTTCATCCGTCTCAGTCGGCATCATTAACATAACATGTCCCATCCCATCTATCAAAATAAGCTCTCCTGCCAGACAGATAAGGCATCATCATTGGCACTAATGGAAGTGCAACCATGGGGACTTACATGTTTTGCAACGAGCTAATTACAGACAATCGGCACTTTCCACACTGCACATCACCTACATAATAAGGCCACATCCTCGAAAACATTCTTCATTTTGGCTGTTTTATCTTTTCTCTACCCAGCATCTGGTGATTTTGTTTTTAATCCTAGTCTGATTCTAAGATTGGGAAGACAATAGCAAGACTTTCAACTGCAATCAGCCATTAAGAATAAAGAAAATGTTTGACACAGTGGCCGCTAGGGATGTTAATGATTAACTGACTTTCCATTAATTGTTGATAAGAATGTAGTCAACTAAATTAAATTAGCTATCAATTAATTGATAAATTGGCAGCCCTTTTCAATGGGAGTTTATTCTATGAAATGTAGTGGCACTGCCATCCAGGCAGGGGGCGCACATGATCACCCACTGCCACCTTTCAACCAAAGCAAAAGAAAAGAGCCAAAGAAGCTGCCAAGCCCCCAAAGCACATTCACTGTGCAGAGTGAAATGCCTCATCCTTCCGGGGTGCTTCAGAGAGCCAAAACAAGAATGGCCAGTTCTGATGGCATGTGAGCTTGAAGAGCCACCTGCCTGCTTCAAATCAGCAGGGCGGGGAAATGGAAATTCAGATTCTCAGAAAAATTGCTGCTCATCAATTAATTATTAAGCAACTGATAATGTGAATCAACTATTGTATAACGAATGAATGGATAACTTGTATCTCTAATGGCCACACCACTGTGGATTGTTTTAGCCCGGTATTTACAGGAAATGACACTATTTTTGTGCCTGGACTGTTGCAGAGTTGGTTTTTTATTCTTAATATGCCTCTAGTGTGACATGGACATAAAAAATCTAAAAGGCAAAGTAGAAAGGAATATATCCAGCAGATTTAGCTACTTATTAAATTGTCTCCAAACCTTGACTCAACACCCCTGCTGTCAGCCTCCAGCTACAACTTATTAGTTAGGATGGCAAATTGCCATTGGAAACATTCTACATTCCTCCAAAGTCCACCACTTCTCAAATTTGGTGAGTCCACCAGTTGGCTTAATTAATTTGAGAGGTCTTCGAGAACTCCTGCAGCTCACACTAAGACAACAGGCCTCCTCGCATAATTATGTTTACACGCGGGCAGACCTTGTGTGTCGTTTTCGGTGGTGACAAGCAAATCTCCGACTCTTTCTTAGAAATGCAGCGGGCCTTATCCACTTGAGACTGGTCCTCCTTGGCCCAAGAGTCCCAGCCTGGCTCTTTGTAGTTGAAGCGGCGCTAATGAGAATGAGGTCATGGGGATTTTGGCAGCCATTGTGACGGATGTGGAGAGAGACACAAGCCAGAGCCATAACACCCCTTTTCTTCCCTACCCCAGTGTGTCAAAACATGCTGAGTGTTGGGCCAGTGGCACCAACATACTGGGAAATAAGGGCAGCCACTTGGCAACTGTCAGCCATGTTGGAGGCCAGCTCCAGTAAAAGGATTTATGAAGGAAAGAGGAAGAAAGAAAAAAGTTCACTTTATCTTTTCCATGTGACGAGCAAAACTCCAGCCGAGCAACCCAACAGATGTAGGAGCTAAGCAGAAAAACACAAGCGCTCAAAAGGAGCCTGACTACTTTTAATTTACACCAATCAGACATTGTGTTCTTGTGATACTCAATGGCCAGTGTCAGACTGCCTTTCACAGGCTGGGGAGTTGGAGGAGGAGAAGGAGCGGGTTTTGAATAGGCTGTGAGAAACAGTTTTAACAGAGGAGGGGGAATGGGTTTAACAAGGCTATAGGACTGGAGGGGAAAAAAAGAATCTCACTGGGGACGGACAAAGACAGCTTTCAGCTTTCAAGACAGAGAAACAATGTGTCATGTTTCTTCATCAAAAGTACTGTTTTCCAGCACCTTCTTGTTCGTCACAGTACTGTGTGCAAGAACGGACGTAAGGCCAAAGGACCAAACGCGGCAGAGCCAGCAGGCGATGTCATTCAAAAGGCACCGAGTGAAAGTCTTTTTTCTTGTCAACATGTCTGTGATGTGTTTTTTATGACTTACAAGACATATCAAGTGCAAAATCATTCAAATGTGTCATGTCTGTTTTTGGGGTTTTTTTGCTGTGAATTTTCAGTTAAGCTCCACCCCCTGAAGAAAAGCAAGTCTAGACGGAACGTTTTTAGTCACGTCACTGTAACAGTTCCGTAGTGTTGAGCCAATAAGGACATAAGAACTGTCTCTGGCCTGACTGAAGTTAGCCTCCAGAGCCCGTTAGCATTTTTGGGCTAGCTACTATAAAAACTTGACCCAAATTAAGATGGGTTTTACCATTAAACTGCTTTGCAGGACCAATGCAGTTTCAGTCATTATCCTGGGCCACCGTGCATACAACTGAGCATGTCCTTCAACCGGTGAATCTTTTTATCTATTTATTCTGTTTACTGTAGCAACAGTCACCATTAAGTTCGTGGAATGCAGGCGGGCCTATTCACAGATCCTGGTGCCTGAAGGAGGAAAAGTGAAAAGATTTTGACACTGAAACTGTAAGACAATGAACCATTTTTTGTAGAAAAAAAGTGGCGTAAGATCCCATTTTAGACAATGTAGATTTGTTTTTATTGGGGATTTATATCCACTGGAGTCCATCTTTAAGATTTTAATGAATGAATGAATGAATGAATTTATTTGAATGAATGAATTTATTTATTTCGGATAGTACATTACAGGTTAAAAGAAACTGTATAATATAACAAGGTCAAATTAGACAAAGACTCCTTCTACTATACAATTCCACGTGAGTTATCCGAAATGGGTGATGGCTGAAGCCGCAGCTTATATTGCCCACCCATAATTATTTTTATAATTATAATTATAATTCATTTCTAATACAGATAAGGGAATGAGCTTAACCATCAGACTCAGCTATTTTTCTGCACAGTTCAGAGAACATGGCAACTCCCGAGCTTCCTGCTGAATCACGACACCTGATATCAACCCAGTCTCACACAAATACATCTCAGGTGCATGTCTTCCCACCCTTATAAAAGGTGTAATACACACGGAAAAATTTGTTTTTCTATGTACATTACGTGTCATGTAATGTGGGTGAAACAGAATCCTGGCAGAGAGGAGGAAAGTAGTACAAACAGCACCTTCAAGTGTTTGTGAAAGTAAGGACAGCAAAAAGGAAAGTAGTGGAGCGTCGTGGAGACAGCACGAGCTGTAATTTAGACGGTGTATTTTGGGCTAAATCAGGTCCATCGGTCCAAGCCTTAATTTAGCCCACAAACAGACATTGAAACTTGGGCTGTGTTAGTCCATCTAGTACGGACCATATTTAACCAGAAAACAGCTGCTGAAAATTGGGCTGTGTCTGACCATATTAACCCAAAAAAATTAGTCCAATAATTGTGCTGTTTAGTCCACAGGATTTAGCCCAAATTTATCCTCAAAACAGTTCTTGACATTTGGCGATGGCAATGAGGGTCTGTCTCCATCCATCCATCTTCTACCACTTAATCCATTTCAGGTCGCAGGGGGCCAGAGCCTATCCCAGGATCTTTTGGGCAAGAGGCAGGATACACCCTGGGCAGATCGCCAGTCCATCGCAGGGGTCTGTCTCTCAAAAGCCAAATACACTTCTACATCCACTGGGAGTCTTTGTTAAAATGCATATTTGACATAATGCTTAGAAGAAGAAGCCAACTTTTATTAAATTACATTTCTCTTGTCTACAATGTTAATCACATCTGGAATCAGAGGGGTTACTGCCATGCAAGGTGCACCAAGATAGAAGGAGGAAAGTACCATTTTAATATGGTCTTTAGTATGACCCTGCCGGGGCTTGAACCCACGACCTCCCAGTTACAGGGGCAGATGCTCTATCATCTAGGCCACCTTTCCGGTTAATATTTGGAACAATCTGAAACTAGTGCTATTGTGCTGTACACTTAAAACGCACTATTTGAATACATTTTACAAATTTCTCTCTGTGTTGTGTCATTTTATTGACGGGCACCCCTCGGGCTCCACATGTCCCTAAGCCCACCTGGTCTTGTCTGACCTTGAAAGCTAAATGGGGTCCTCCTTGGTTAGTACTTGGATGGGAGACTGCCCGAGGAAAACCAGGTGCTGTGATCTGTCCAGGACATACTCTGCCTCCTGCCTGAAGATGCTGGTATAGGTGAACCTTTCACACAATCCAAAAAGGATCAGAAGATGAACGATGTTGGTTGGCATGTCTCTGCATTAACTGTGTTTGTTCATTTTCCTGACCAAGTGTTTGCTTGTTTTTTTAAGTAGTGCTGTGTAGATGTGATTGTTTTTAATAACTGAAGAAGGAAAACCCTGGTTTTAAAAAAGCCCTGTATGAGTGGACTAGGTTTACACCACCTGCCTGCAAGACAAACAGTGCCGAGCAAAGCCCAGACTTTGACACCCGTAGGAAACAGGAGTGGACAAAGGACATCAGCGGTGATTCAACTTTCAAAATAACATTCACCATGCAGGAGCATGAATAGGTTTTTGTGGGACATTTGGCCTTGAGCTTTTTTCAGAGGCGAACGAAAAGGGTGATAATGAGAAAAGGGATTAACTGTAAGAGAAAAGAGAACTATTTAGGTGTGTTGCTCAATGCAGACAATGGATTTTTATTTTTTTTTAAAAAAAGGGCAAACGATCTTCCTTTTACCAGCCTCTGCTGCCCTGCTGGGGCATTGTTCACCCCAGCACGCCATCTCTGAAGCGCTACAGAAAATTGTATTTGTGTGTGTGCGTGTGTGTGTGTGTGGGGGGGGGTCTGTCTGAGTGTGTGCTTTTACACATGTGTATAGCGAGCAAAGGGGGGCCTCCCAACGATATATTAGCATACAAACAGCCTGTCCAGATTCAAAGTGGAAAGAAGTAGGAGAGGAAGGACTGGAGCAGTTAAGCTCCTTTTCCACTAGTACCTGCTAAGCCCTACTCACTTCGACTCGGCACGCTTTGTAGGCTTTTCAATTAGTACCTGGGACTCAATTTAGGTACGAAAAATCGTCCCCGCGGCAGTCAGGTTCCAACCGTACCGTCGAGCTGAAAATGTGATGTCAACAGACTGCAGGCCACTGATTGGTCAGGGCCTAACGTCATGAGAGTGCCGTCTTCTGCAGAATCTACAGCCGCCATTTGCAAAAATTCTTCAGCGAGTAAATACTATATATGGTAGAGATGGCTTTGGCTTCGCAGAATAAGAGACTAAAACGTTGAGTGTGTGTGCACATGTGTGTGTTGACTCTGAAACAGAAGGTCGGAAAGGGGCTTTGTTTGTCCTCCTCAGGTGCCGAGGGGGCTTTTGAATTTAGGCAGAGTGGAGAATCTCATTACCTGAGTGATGCCTGTGTTTACACACGTTCCAAAGAGACTTGCCCACTCCTTCATTCTTCCACCTTTTTCTTTTCCGGTCTCACTCCATCTTTTTTGTCAGGGAAAAAAAGAAAAGGTTCAATTACAATAACAAATAGGCCATCTCAGGCTCAGAGGAGGGATCAAGTTGCTCTTTTTTTCCCCAAAGCAGAGGTTTCATAGTCAGGATGCTTTCCACGCCAGCTGCTTCGCTTGAAGTTTGCCCCTAGTGACACCACTTCAGGAGTGTGGTACGCTCACTAAAGAGCATCAGGGAATGTTAATATCATTTACCAGTGACATTTCCTTTCCTAACCCAGGGGTCTGCAACCTCCGCAGTCATGCCATTCTTTTGCCTATAGGCAGTATCCCCATGTGGGTTTGGAAGGACAAAAGAAGGACTCTGAACACATTTGCTAGAGAAAGGTCTCAAATTTATGAGAAGAGATGCAAGTTTGAGAGAAAAAAAAGATTATAAATATGTACAAAAGACACAATTTTATGAAAAAAACAACATTAAAACAATATGATCAAACTTTAAAGAAAAAAATAAAGATTGTGTGAGAGAGAAGTGGTAAATTTAGAAGAAGAGTGTCACCAAATTAAGAGAAACCAGTCCGTCAATGGTGGAGTAGCTCTTTCCAAGGTCAAATCACCATTGACCTTGACCTTAAGCACAGCCTAGATACAGCCCCACCTAAGATGTGCATAAAGTCAAGGTCAGTGGCCTAGTAGGAGTAATGTTTTTTGGGAAATCATAAATGCCCAGAACTACTGACCTTTGACAGTGACCTTGATCTTGACCTCAACCTGGATGCAGACCTTCCTGAGGGTCACTGTGACTGAGTTTCATGAGAACTGAGGTAATTCCCTTGGAGGAGTAGTGATTTTTGTGAAATTATACAAGTGCCCAGATCTTGTGACCTTTGATCTTGAGCACAACTTGCATGCAGACCCACCTGAGGATGACTGTGAGTGAGTCTGGTGAGCGTCGGGGCGAATGCCTAGGACAGGGGTCAGCAACCTGCGGCCCTGGGGCCGCATGCAGCCCTTCAGCCCCCATGCTGCAGCTCCCTGCAGTTATATCTCAAAACACATGGAAATTAATGAAGTTCATTTTAATTATTTTATTTTGTTATATTATTGTTTATTGCAATTGGATACATTTCTCAATGGAAATGCATACTTTTATGAATGTAAAATATATATTTTTAAATTATTTATTATGTTGTCAACCATGTGTGACTGTGTCACATCTGACGGCGGCTGCACAGAGAGCCGCTTAGCCTCTCCTCAGTGCATGTGTAGAAACACAGATAGCAGCAGCTTCCTACCACTCTCGGTAAGACATGAACAAATCCAGAGAAAGTAAAATCAAAGAGGAAAATGGAGAGTCTAATTCTGGGTGGACAGATTCGTTTGTGTTCATGTAGGCTGTTGTGGAGAGAATTTCTCCACGAGAACACAACGAAAAACAGCCTCATTAGTGTCTACAGGTAAATGTGATTTTCTAAACTCAATACCTTAATTAATCTTAAAAATGAGAAACAATCCTTGAATTCCTGCTCAATAACCTTGCAGTCGCCTGCGCTATAAATGCTGGATTCACAGACATGAACAAAGTCTGAATTAGTGTAAATTTATTTTCACCGTCACAGCTCAATATTTCCTGAGTGATGTCAAAATAAAAGCCTTCTACAGCGATTCAGTTTTCAGAATGGTTGTGTCACTTCCGGTTATGGCTGCCACGTAGGACGGACGTGTCTCGCTCTGCTCTGCTCCTGGAAAAAAAAATCGGCAAATAACTCTCTCATTTGGGACAGAACGTATCCCAGCATTTGGGCGAGGATATGTCGGCGAAGCCTAAGGCTGGAAAACCAGGAAAAGGAAAAAGCGAGCCGCCGAAACAGTCCAAATTAACGGACTTTCAGGTCTGTGACGCAGCAAACAAGGCTCCATATATGGCGGAGGAAGCTGGCGGCGGTGCGATTTCTGCGGGGAATGGCGCAGATGCGCTGATGGCTGCCATGAGTTCAATGAGAGCGGACTTTTCCTCTAGATTTGATGGGATTATGACAGCGCTGGAAGGAATAAGAAAGGAATTGGGTGACTGTGTAGAACGAACGGCGCAGATGGAGCTCCGTCTCGCTAGTGCTGAAGATGACGTCACCCGTCTTCAATTAAAGGTGCGCACTTTGGAAAAAAAAAATAAATCTCTGGAAGATAATATTTTGGATTTGGAATCTCGGTCGAGACAGAATAACTTGAGGCTGGTGGGTCTTCCAGAGGAATCAGAAGGTCGGGACGTATGTTCCTTTCTGGAAAAGTGGATTCCGGAGGTGCTGGGCAGCGAGGAGTTGCAATCAGCAGTGGTTCTGGAAAAAGCACATCGTATTGGCCCACGGAGAGATAAGGGACCGCCGAGGACCTTAATTATGAAGTTTCTAAGCAACAGAGACAGGATGAAGATCTTCAACGCTGCACGTGCTAAAGGAGAGATTAAACACCAGGACCAGCAGGTGCGGTTCTACCCAGATTTGGCCACAGGAATCCAGCAATTGAGGAAGCAGTTTGATCCCGTACGTAAGGAGCTGCGCAACCTTGGGATTCGTCATGGTGTAATCTATCCTGCGAGACTGCTGACCACGTATGAGGGCAGAACCCACATCTTCAAGACCCCAGAGGAGGCGCAGGAGTTCATCAAGAAGATCAAAGAAGAAGAAGAGACTGGTGGGAGCTAAGCATGAACAAAATATAAGGTAGAATAACTAAGCATTTGCACAGGCATCTGACTGACTTGAAGTAAATAGTAAGTTTACAAAATATAGATTGTATTATATATTAAAAAAAAACAAAACAAAAACAAAACAAACAAACAAAAAAAAAAAACTAGGATGTACAAAGTTGGTAAAAATTTTGGAGTTAAGTTGGAAAACTACAGAGGAGAGTTAATGTTACGTCATTAAAAGCAGTAGAGTTAGGGTGATTGGGAGGATGAAGAAGGAGTGGCTTAGGCTGTTCCCCGTGGATGTGGAACAGTCGATGGCTATATCGGGAGACAGAATTTTTCTTTTGATTTTGGGGGGTTTGCCACAAGTGTGGGAAGGGGGAATTTGTTTGTGTGTAGTTTGTAGGATGAATGTTCAACCACTCATGTTTTTGCTTCTCTGTATGAGCATGTTTACACTGCAAGGTAATCCCAAACTCTCTATTGATCATGGACCAAAGTGTTAATCTTAATTTAACTTCATGGAATTGCAGAGGTCTACAAAATTTAAAAAAACTTAAACAAGTTATGAATAAAATAAAGGACATGGGTTCAAGAATTGTGTTTTTACAAGAAACTCATCTGATAGAGGAGGATGTTAAAAGAATTAGGAGTAGATGGCAGGGAAGTGTATTCACCTCTTCATTTTCATCCCGAGCCAGGGGAGTTATGACTCTCATACATAAATCAGTTCCTTTTCAAGTGAAAAATGTAATTGGAGACAAATTTGGAAGATATGTAATCATTCAAGGTTCTTTGCTATTAGAAAATATAAATCTTGTGAACTTATATGGTCCCAATATAGATGACCAGAAGTTCTTTGCGAATTTATTTCTCATCTTATCATCACTTACAGGGCAACATATAATAGCAGGGGATTTTAATTGTACATTGAATCCAGGTGTGGATAGATCAACAGGACTGGATTGTACGCACATTGGATGTAGGATGACTATTAATCATTTTATGAAAGAATTGAGATTGTTAGATATATGGAGAGAAATGAAACCACAAGTTAAAGCCTATTCTTGTTATTCCAGTACCTACAAGACATTCTCACGTATTGATTATTTTTTGATTTCCACAGAATTAAGGTCCAAGATTCAAAACTGCTTTTATGATAACATCGTGATCTCTGACCATGCACCCTGTTGTCTAATATATGTAGATAAAAAATTGATAAAGGAATCAGGTAGATGGCAATTTCAGCATAAATGGCTTCAGGATGAGGAATTTGTCAAGTATATAGAAAAACAGATAGACGAGTTCTTTGACATCAATACTACACAAACATCAGCATGTGTAAAGTGGGAGGCTTTCAAAGCTTTTATTAGGGGACATATTATTAGTTATACAGGATCAAAATCTAAGAAGACTCGAGAGGAGAGAGCTAAATTGGAACATAAAATAAAAAATCTTCAGGAAAAAGTGTATGCAGGAAGTGACCCAAGGTTGGAGAATGAATTACTGATTTTGAGAGCTGAATACGACAAAAAATCAGCGAATAGAGCTGCCTCGAGTCTTCTAAGATTGAAACAATCTTTTTATGAACAAGGTGAAAAATCAGGAAAATTATTAGCATGGCAGATTAAACAATTGGAAATTAAAACACCAATTACCAGTATTATAAGTAATGGACAGGTAGTTATAGATCCTTTAGAAATTAATAGAGCCTTTAGAGATTACTATGAAAAATTATATGATACCAAAAATGAACCTGAATTAACAAAACTAAATGGGTTTTTGAACGAACTATCTATACCGTGTATTCCAAATGAAAACAGGGAGATATTGGAGTCTAAAATTAGTCAAGAAGAAGTTGGGCTAGCCATTGATAATATGAAATCAGGAAAAAGTGCAGGACCAGATGGTCTTCCAGTTGACCTTTATAAAAAATTTAAGAATAAATTAATAAAACCTTTTTTGGAAATGGTTTTAGAAGCATTTCAAAATAATAATTTACCATCATACATAAATAATGCCTTAATTATACTGCTGCCAAAACCAGGTAAGCCCTCTAATAAATGTGAAAATATGAGACCAATAAGCCTATTAAACGCCGACCTTAAGATAATCTGTAAAATTTTAGCAAGACGAATACAAGAAATTTTACCAAATATTATTAATCGAGATCAGAATGGCTTTATAAAGGGTAGACAAGGCTTCCATAATGTAAGAAGACTATTTAATATTATTTATTTTAATAAAGAAGCACCGGATACAGCTCTCCTATCATTGGACGCCGAAAAGGCCTTTGATAGAGTTGAATGGCCCTTTCTTTTTGAAGTACTACAAAGGTTTGGACTTGGAAATAATTTCATAAAATGGGTTCAAATAATATACAATAATGCTACAGCAGAAATCCTAACAAATAACAATATTTCAAAACCAATAAAAATCAATAGAGGATGTCGACAAGGCTGTCCACTTTCACCTTTACTGTTTACTATGGCAATTGAACCTTTAGCGATAGCGATACGTTTACATTCACAAATATATGGAATTAAAGTTGGACCAACAGAACATAAAATCTCCCTGTACGCCGATGACATAATTTTGTTTATGTCGAATCTAAAAAAATCAATTCCAACCTTGTTGAATTTAATAAAGAATTTTGGGGAAATATCAGGATATAAAATAAATAAAACTAAATCTTCAATATTAATGCTAAATGAGACCCAGAGAAATTACCCAGCCCCTGAGGCAAATCAATTCAATGTTGTAAATCAGTTTAAATATTTAGGAATCCAAATTATGCCTAAGCTAGAATCAGTCGCCAGTGTCAACTATGAAGCCTTAATGTCAGATATCAGTGAGTTAACTCAGAGATGGATGTCACTACCAATGTCGATGATCGGGAGAATCAATATACTTAAAAGTAATATTTTACCTAAAATACTTTATTTATTTCAATACATTCCCTTATCACCACCTTTAGATCTATTCTCAAGAATAAAAAAAAAGTTAGTGGAATTTATATGGAACAACAGGAGGGCTAGATTACGTTTGTCTTTATTATATTTACCATTTGATCGTGGAGGTCTGAAATGTCCAAATTTTATGTTGTATTATTGGTCGGCACAACTGAGGTCTATGACATATTATTTTTCATCAAATGATCTCCCTCACTGGACTGAAATGGAATCATACAATTTACCTTTACCTCTTCCCATATTCATATACTCAGATTCGGCAAAAAAATTACAAAAACAAGTTAAAAATCCATTTGTAAAGCATATGATCAAAATATGGTGTGAAGCTAAAAACTATTTAAAAGAACCACAGTTATTGTCACAATTTAGTCCAATATGGGGTAATCAATATTTTAAACCAGGGAGAGCGGACGCTGTATTTAAAGTATGGAATTTAAAAGGGATACAAAAGATTCAGGATTTATATTTGCCAGGTGCAGACAACATAATGTCTTTTGAAGAGCTGAGGATCAAATTTAATCTCAATAGAACACATTTTTTTAAATATCTTCAACTTAGAAACTTTATTCGATCAAATCAAAATAAAGCTCTCACTCGACCTATTTATTCATCCTTGGAAAAAATGATGATGAAAGATAGTAAAAGAAAGGGTATTATTTCAGAGTTTTATAACTCATTGACACTATCTTCAAGTGAAAATTCACTGAAAAGATTAAACTACTGGAAAGAAGATCTGCAAATTGAAATTTCAGAGGAACAATGGGAATTGGCTTGTACAGAAGCTCAAACCAAATCAATAAATGCACGCCTTAAATTGATACATTTCAAATGGTTAATGCGGATGTATGTTACACCGGAGGAGTTAAATAGATATAACAAAAATATACCAGATACATGCACAAAATGCATGGAAAGTAAAGGAACCCTATTTCATTGTTTATGGGAATGTAGATTAATAAGAATGTTTTGGGAAGAGGTGAGGGTAACAATTGAAAAAATAATCTCAAAACAAATCATATTGAATCCTAAACTGTTTTTGTTGGGTCTGTACCCAGAAAAGCATAATTTTAATAAAAGTGAAAGAACATTCATAGACCTCAGTTTGCTTAATGCCAAAAAATGTATTGCACTATTATGGAAAAAGACTCATAGACCAGATGTGACTCAGTGGTTAAGACAGATGTTAACAAACCTTCCATTAGAAAGAATAACATATATACTAAAATCAAAGGAAATTGTGTTTGAGAATATATGGAGACCTTTTATTGATTATGTAAAAAATTTAAACATAACTCTTGAAGAAGAAGGTGAATGATGTGTGTGGACCTTGTAAATTCCAAACTGGTGAACATAATATGTATACTTATGTATTGGATTGTCTAGACTAAACAGAGGAGCATTGTTGAAGACTTGATTTTGTTGGTGGTTGTTGGTGTTTTTAGTGCATTTTTTTTTTGTAGTACTTTAGTGTTAGTGTTTGATTGTTTGTATCATGTTTGTTAAAAAAAAAAAAAGAAAAGGTTCAATAAAGATATTGTGGAAAAAAAAAGAATGGTTGTGTCTGTTATGTGGTTTTATTATGAAATGCCGTCAACCGGATATACTTGTCTGAAATCAGCAACATACAGCCGCCCAGTTTTTCCTCACAATCTGTATATAAAAACAAAAAATAGTAAAAGGAGTTAAAATGACTCAAAAAAGAGGAGAGTTGATTCTGTGACAGTGATGTAGAGATGAGCCTTTTATTTTAAGGATGTTTTCAGCTTTTTCTCTGCAGGATAACTGCTAGTTTGTTATCTGTGGGGTTTTGAACAGTGAATTATATGGGGGGGCTGAAAAGTTCATAGGCTGACTATGATGCAGTGGTCAAATTTGACCAAATATAGTTTATTTTTCAACATAGTCTCCAATGTTAGTGTATCTGAAAGGAAACAATGCAGTTAGCATCAAAAAAGGTTGAATTGAATGCATAACTATTTTTGTTGCTGTTGCATAACTCCTTCTTAGTCAGCCTATGAACTTTTCAGCCCCCCCTCCCGTATGTGCAAACTGTCTATTAGTGCCAAGCATTTTTTTTTAATTATAATCAATATTTAGCTCAGCAGAAGAAGATATTTTTTAAACATTTTTCCACTCTGCTGTAATTATTTCTAATTGGCTTAATTTGCACCAAATGATTTTTAGTTATATTATTTAGAAAGTTGTTCAGAATTCTTTTTGTTTTATTCTAAAATAAAGAAGAATATCAGACAACCAATCCACTAGTTGTCAAACTGAGAGTCTAGAGAACAGGTGAAGGATACAGATTTATATTATATTGATACATTTGAATAAGGAGCATTATGAGGAAACATAAAAAAGATGAAAAGTAGCTTCTTCTAAATAAAACTTTCATCTCTAATTTATTAAAATATTAGGAACTAAAGCTGTGTGATCATTGTTGAAAGTAGGAGATGGATTATATTTTTCAGATTAAACAATTTATGAATGTGCTGATAAATAAAACTATAGAAAAAATTATGGTCAGATATTCAGAAATTTATTTTTCAGCACAAAACAATTTGTAATATATTTGTAATACTTTTATTTCATAAAAGAAGCTATATATACTGTAACTTGACAGTTTTTTCCAGTGTTGTAGTAGGAATTCATTAAAGCCACATAATATTCAGAGCTATGTATATAAAAAATGTTATAAGCAGCATAATCTTTATTTTAAAGGTCAAATTGTCATTGCAGCCCTCAGCCACTTCTATTTAAGTCAGAGATGGGCAAACTGGCTCTTTGGCTGGCAAAGACTGCAGACCCCGGACCTAGAAGGAGGAGTGATTCCTGTGAAATGTGGACAGATGGTCGGACGGACGGACGGACGCTATGTCATCGCATTAGCGCCTTTCAGCTTTGCCGGAATGAGCTAAAAATTGCAAATTTATGTAGCTCTTTATATTACAGCCTGCAAATACAAGTACAAGGTAAGCTAGTCCTTCGGGGGGAAAAAAAACAATGTGAGTATGCCAAAAACTGCCTTTTGGCAAGGCTGTTCTCTCTTAAGGTAAGATGTTTAACTCAGTGTATTTCCTTTTATGTGCTCATTGCTCATTCACCGGTGTTAGCCCTGTTAGCTGAGAATACCCTGTTGTTTGCTAGTGGTGTATTTAAGACCACACCAACAGAAACCAAGACATGACCAAGACATTAAGGATTTGAGACCAAATCAAGACCAAGAGAGACTGAGACAGAGTTGAGACGAGATCATATATACCATATATTTAAGCAATATTACACAAGAAAGAGTGTGGTATCAATGAATATATCACTGCAATGATTCAGTCGTAGGCCCAACGTAAAGGGCTGAATGAAACAGTTCCACAAGCACAGTTTATAAAATGACAAGCAATACAGGAGAAAATATTAGGATTCTTATTGGTTTAAGCAGTTATTTTGCATCCTTCCCAAATGTACCCAATTAACTGTTGCTAAGCACCTCAATAAGCATAATATAGAAAGTAACAGGCCTATTGTCAATTCATATGTAACCAAATTAAATATTGTCCAGTGCAGCTTATGTACATACTGGTCACCTGTTGAGTAGGGTCTCTGGGTCACGTGACTCGCACCAGCAGCTAGTTAGCATGTTAGTGATTTAGCTTCGACACATTTCCATGTTAGTCTCTGCACATTTCTCTCACTTTTTCTTGGCATTTTCAGCTAAAATAAAGGGTCCATCACCAGAATAGTATAATGGTTTGCTAGTCCAGACAATAAATCCAATTTTAGCTTGTCTATTTTGTGGTAAACAAACACGACTAGCCACATGTTTACAAGGGTAGGACTTCTGGGTCATAGAGGTCTGGATTTTTAGGACCGTCACTTTCCAATCAGTGTCTCACAGTGGAAATTAAAGTATCCAGTACAGTATGACAATTCTCACATATTATAAGGCTGCGCGTCCTCCAAATGCATTTTTTCCGCTCTGGGCAGCTATTTTCCATTCATTCTCTACATGTAGTCCAGCGTTTACAGCGCTGAGTGCCCTTGGTGCTGAAATGCTCTCAGCAGTGGCCGTTTTTTGTCACAGCGCTCAGGGTGCTCAGAGTTGAAAAACGTTCAACTTTTCAGAGACTGCACCTGAGCTCATCAATAGCCACGGTTACATAGACAAAATTTATTCAATCTGATTACAATTCAGATCAGAACTTTACTATTTACATGGATCCTGAAAAAGCTGATCCAATTAGGATGTGCGTTTCCATGTGTCACACGTTTGAACGGACTAAACCATTTTGACATGCGCACGTCGACATTTCGACATTCCAAAAATAGTAGAAGAAGCAACTTCCGGTGTTAGCAAGCCCCGCTTCGTGTCTTTCTCTTTTTGAAATGGACCTGTATTGTGTTATTCAGACTGTACTTTTGCTTCTGCTGGTCTCCATAATGAAGCTACAAGTACAGACTTCTGCATATGACGAACAGAGGGAGACAGCAGGACAATACAGACCAGTTTTGTTTTACTCCCGCTATGCCTTCCGCTAGCTGCTGTAAAGGCGGAAATACATCACGTCGACATGTGGCTGACGTACAGACATGCGCAGTAAACATATTTTCAGCCCAACCTTCGGAATAAGTGTTTTCATGCGCACCAATCGGAATAACAATCGGCATAACCCACCCGTCTCAATCGGATTGAAATTTGATCTGAATGAGCGTGATCAGGTCAGAATATTCAGATTGGCATGTTTACATGAAGCATTTTTATTCCGATCAAGCTTTTAATCCGGTTACTTGTGTCCATGTAAACATAGTCAATGTCAGACCAAGCAGCCAATCAGAGCTGCTGTGTAGGCAGGACATAGGATGCCGGTACTAGACTGTACTCAGACTCCTGCTTCCTGTGTCATTATATTTTACATGCAGAGCTGCTAGAAAATGTTTCCTGTCCATTGTTATTTAGAGACTGCTATTAAAAGATTAGTAGAAAGTCTCACCATAGGAAAAACGTTAAGTGCTGAGCTGAGAGTGACAAGCTGTTGCTGGGATACAGGGCACAGGCTTTTTTTTTCCAGAGCGCTATGCACAAACGCTGAAAAAAATGCTCAGGGTGGTCGGGCGACAAAAAACATGTTTGGTGGACATGCAGCCTAAGAAGCCATGGATATTAACTATAATGTAAAGATTATTAGAACATCGTTGAAGTGATGTGATACATATTTGGAATATAGTAACTTTTGGAATCTGCTATATAAGTGAGCACCATTTACCATTTAACATTACTGTCCAATCAAATTGCTCGATATATATGTATCTATTAAAAATCAAAGACCACTGCAAAATCTTTCCTAAATTAGCATCTCTACATGTATGACAGCCTTTCAGTTTGAGTAAGGACAACTCAAAGGAGGTACTGATTAGGTGATCATCTAAGCATAGTAAGGTGCATGTTATTACACAAATACAGATTTCTGAGTTCTTCCTAAGTTAAAATTTAAGCATTGTAGTGTTTAGGAATGAACATGAAACTTGTTTTCTTTGCATTATTTGATCTAGAAGTGCAACAAAAATTACATCTAAAACAACATCTTTTTTGTTGCTCTGGCCAGTTGTCATTTTCTGTACATACCTGCTCTAAGTGATGATATTTTGACTTGGAAACTGGTGAGCTGTTTTTACTAATCTAGAGAATAAAACAAAATTTTTCATTTTACTCAAACACATATGTATAACATAGTAAAACCAGATAAAGTGATAATTTTGCAGTGGTCTCACTGGTCTCTTAATTTTTTTGCAGAGCTGAATATACAGTATATGAGGGGACAGAAGGACATTGAAAAAACTGCTCTCCATCATAGACAATCCATCCCACCACCTTCATGTCACACTACAGACACACTACAAAACTCATTCTCCAACAGACTTACCCTACTAACACAAATTGGTTGAAAAAAATGTTGAAAAGACACCTTTGCCAACCATTTAAAAAATGTCTGGATTTGGACGAAAAGTGAAAGATGAAAAGCCATCCTTTAAAAAAAAAAAAAGGACCACCCTGAAGTAACTAACATCATTCATCTTCTGATTCTTTTTGGCTTGTATGCGGAGCAGCCCACCTATACCAGCATCTGTGTGCAAGTGGCAGAGTACAACCTGGACAGATCACCAATCCAGCACCTGGTACTCTACAGGCAGACTCCCATCCAAACACCAACCAAGGTAGACCCTACTTAGCTTTTAAAAGCCAATAAGACCAGAGGTGTCTGTGGCCACCCAGAGACTGAGGAGTGCACATCAATAAAAAGACACAACATAGAGAGAAATTTATAGAACATATTCAAACAGTGCTTTTTAAGTGTACAGCACAATAGCACTGGTTTCAGATTGTTTCAGATATTGTGTAACAAGCAGTATGCCAAATGTTGAACTAAAAAGAGCCTTTAAAGATATACATTTTTATAAAGCACTTTTTACAGAAGTGGTCCCGCTGGCTTCTCCCACGTCTGCTGAGGGAGCTTGCACATTTGTCAGCTTGGGTCACACGGTTTGGATCCCCATCGGACATCACTTCTGACAGGGGTCCGTAATTCGTTTCAGAAATCCACCGCACCACCGCACACAACCCCCAGGCTAATGGGTTGTGCGAAAGTTTTCACAGGCCGCTTAAAGCAGCACTCAGAGCCTCGCTAACGGATGCAAATTGGGTCGACTGCCTGCCTTGGGTCCTATTGAGGTTGCGCTCCGTGCCTAAGGAAGATTTGGCAGTTTCCCCGGCAGAACTCGTTTTTTCTCAGCCGTTGCAGATCCCTGGGTAATTTTTGCCAGAGAGCCCTGCGCCCAGGACCAATCCGCCCGCACAATTTTTTTCCAGTACAGGGGCTGCCAGCGTCCCAGGCCCGGTGCACCATTGTTTTCTCCGCACCTTTGTTCCAAAGCGCTTGGACAGCACCAAATTCATTTTTGTCAGGCACGACGCCCACAGAACCCCACTCCGTCCGTCATACGATGGCCCGTTCAGAGTGCTGAAAACGGGGGCAAAACACTTGGTGTTAGACTTGGGGAGGAGGGATAAGGAAACCGTCTGCATTGACAGGCTTAAGCCCGCTTATGTGTTGGCGGACGAGCAGGTGGTGTTGGCTCAAGCTCTCTGGCACGGACACCCACCTACAGTGGCTCCGCAAGTTGGTTTTCCTCCTACAGAGAACTGTTGGCAGCAGACTAAGTATTTCCCCTCCCCACCCTTTCCCCCTCCAGAGGACCACTCACCAGAGATAGACTTTGTCTCCTATCCACCTCGACAGCAAGGCACTTCGGCTGGCCCGGCAGCCCCACGTTACAGTCATTATGGGCGCCAGCTCAAGCCCAAGGTGCCAGAGGGTTAGGGCCCCTTCTGGGTGTTCGGGGGGGGGGGGCTGTGTGGTGACACAATAAGAGGTGGTACTCCACCCAGGACTTGAGTTCGGGGGGGTGAGAGATGGTAATGGTGAAGAGGTGAGCGGAGCCAGCGAAGGGTGCTGTAGTGCTAGGGGGCCTTAAACTAAACAAAGAGGTGCCTTCGTCCCCGCTGTGACAGGGTTCACACCTAAGGTCGCCAGGGCGCGTATTAAGTCATGTTCTGTGTAGTGTATGTTGATGTGTGTACATGCTTTGTGTCTCGTATGTTAACCCTTTGAGTGTGTATGGTGCAGAACTGTGACATACCCCCTAGTGGTCAAGAGTGGTAAATATTTTTTGTCAATAAAATAGTTCAGATTTCCAAGGCTATAACTTGAAAGTGGTAAGAGATAATGACTTACTGTCAATTAGAAAGATGAAAAATATGATCCAAAGTTTACGCATCTAATTTGCATAATGTCACGGCACCTCTTTAAATTCCATAACGCAGTCAAAACAGGACTTTGGACGTATTTACACAAAAAATGGTTCAGTCTTTTGACACCGTTTTTTGTACAGAGGTACCTCATCATCTTATCTTCAAAATATATGAACAAGAAATCAGTACATTTAAAAAAAACCCAGAAATTTCTCACTTACTTTTCACAAAGTCAGAGTGAGAAGGCAGGCTCAGTGCCGCGCTCTGCCACTGGGGGCACGCAAATTCGCACACTCAAAGAGTTAATGTTTCTCTCCCTGGGTCCCAAAGGCGGGAATAAAGAGGATAAAAGTGGTCGCTCTGGTACCCAGGGCAGTCTGTTCTATTTGTTGGAGGAGAATAAAGTTCTGTGCCGTCAGCTCATTGTCTCGTCTGATTCCATCCTCCACAGTCTCAAGAGCGAGACTGATCGAGTACTACAACACTACTGTTTACTCTTCTCTTATTAAACATGTTTTACCCATTCCTAATAATGTTGCATTGCTGTAATGAACCTTTAAAACACACTCAAACATATATCTTACTCCCAGTTTTCTTTGGCTTTATTTATTTAACTTTTGTGCAATTATTGCTGTTAGCCTAGTTAGCTTAGCATTGCTTGTGTGTTACGGGCTCCTCGTATAAACTTTAGCCCACTTCTAATAATATTTCATGGACTCAAATAAATCTGGGGAACACATATTAAGCGGTTGCTATTACAAGGACTCTGCTGTGAGTATTATAAGGAGAGGGGCCCTGATGGGCCGTGATGGGAGGTGTTTGGAGTTGTGGGCTCTTAAGAGACAGCTTTATTTGGGTTTGAGAGCGCAGCGCTAGTGTGACACTCAATACTGGCGAAAAGTCCTTCGAACATTTTTTGCGCCCTGTGCAAGATTAATGGAGAAGATGTTAAACCCTTTAAAAAATGAAAAAAATCTTAGTTCTCCCAAAAATAAATGTTAAAGCGAGAACGTCCAGCTTGGGGCCTCCATAGTGGCTGAGGGGGCCCTGCATTTGTGTACTGTGCTTAGAGCCCCTTAATAGTCCAGCTGATCAGGCTGTTTTCTAGTTTGAGAAACCTGCATTAAAGTGCATCAGTACCTGCAAACCTCACATTTAAATGAATGACTAAACACATTAAAATCACTCCTTTGGTTTGTATTTAGGACCATTTTTGAGTTGACTGTCACATTGTCCATTTAAAGTGATAAAAAAAACTGGCATCACCTGATGCCACTGCTGCCACTACTACAGCACTCCAAACAGTACCTGAATTCATTGATGCCTTGCATCTGTATTCCCTCTGGCAGGCACACGTTGCCTTTCAATCAAGCCAAAGTAAGCCACATAACAGAGGATAAGAGACACCGAAAGAGACAGACACAGAGTGAGTTGGAAGTAGCAACCATTACATTGTTACCAGCATCATATTGCTGCACACAGCCCTGTCTTTTTCATGTAAAACAACCGCTGTTGTTGACAACGCGTTTGCTAAAAACAATGGAGGAGCACGCAGAGTTTAGATGAAAGATATCTCAGTGTGCAGTTATGGTTTTCTTCTCTCTTTTCCCCCTTCTTGGTCCTCCCACACACACACACACACTGTAGCCACCACACCTCCCCTGACAGACCGGTGTGCTAATTGCCATCAGGATGAGTCACAAACGTTCTGTCCACTTTTTTCCAAGGAAAAGAATTATTGCTGGCAAGCTTCACATCCATTGGCACGTGGCAAGTTTTGTTTTATTGTGTGTGTGTGTGTGGGGAGGGGGGGGGGGGGTTGTGTTTGAGCTGCAGACAGGATCTAGTTGGATTCTGAGCTCAGTCTCCATTATAAACTTCAACTAGGCTGAAACCCAGTACTGAAAAGATTACTCTTTCGGAACAAAAAAAAGTGGATTGTTAAGACGTAAACCAAACTTAGAAACTTTCATGGCTCATTAAGAATGCTAAAAAAAAAAAAAAAATTAACACTATCGTCATTTTGGTTGTTCAAATGGCAAAAAATAAAATATAAAGAAAAACCCCTTCACAACCTCCACCCAAGTGAAGAACACGCTCCAGGAAGCAGGTGGATCAGGTATAAGAATGAGTCTGTGCAAACACAAATGCTTTGATGAGAAAAACAAAATCTTTCTCTCCCCACATTTTTTAAAAGATGTGTGTGAGCAGCCGAAGGGATGCAAAAGTGCACGCATGACACCATCTGTAGACTGGGGTCATAAAATGGAGAAAGACACTGTTTCTGCCCTATATGGTGTCCTATACCATGTTGTGGAAGGGTGAACTTAAAAGTACTATCATTAAATGACAATAAGTACGCTTGTATAGGGAAGAGTAGTCAGTAAAAACAAACAAGGCAAATTACTTGTGTTGTGAGTAACTTTGATAAAGTTTACTCTCTGGAATTAAGAAAAATTTTTCATCTAAGTGTTCATCTGATGAAAAAAAATATACCATCTAATCAACTCCAAATCATATCATATGAAACATTAAAAACCAGTATTAAAAAAATTAAATATTTCCTAAACCAGAGTAGAACAGCAATGATTTCAACTCTACTTTGAATGAAATAAGATTATAAATTCACAAATGCAGTCATTTCTGGCTAGCGTATAAACAATCACATTTCTAACCATTTTTCTCTCAGTGCAACACTTTCATGAGTAATATTTATCATAAAGACTCGGGGTGGACACAATGCGTCGTAATATTGCAATACTCTGTGGTGGTGATACTGTACCAATTCACAGACACTAGTACTGTGATACTTTATTAAGAATTATTCATAAATGTTGCAAATTACTATTTAGGTACCATAGTAATAAATAAAACTCCACTGACTTTTCAGTTCACTAAATGGTGGTAAATGCGCACTGTCTGGTTAGGTCAGCACAGCAAAGGAACGATTCATGGGATCTAGCCTGGAGTTGAACAAGACAAAAACCGGGGTGGGAAATCACAATATATGGTAATGCAATACTCAGCATATTGCAAGAGCGTGACAGTACCGCATCATGGCCCAAGTATCGTGATAACGTCATATCATGCGGTGATTTCCACCACTGATAAAGATTCAATTCTACAGGACAAACTTACACTTCAGTTTTACCTCACAATTTTGAGATCAGCAGGAAAAGCTCTGAAAGTAACTTCTTCATGCATGTGTTCAACTGAAAGTAAAACACCCTCTGTATAAAATTACAGATTTAAGTACATGTAATAGAGTAAAAGGACCAAGTTACTATCCATCTCTGCCTTTAAGGGTTTTAATTATTAACAGGAGTAAATACTGTAAAGCAGTCAAGAAAAATATTTGCAATATGAGTGAAGTACAGTTAGATTTGGGGTCTGTCCAAATTCTCATCTGTACCTCTTCCCCTTTGCCTACCTCCACCCCTTGGTCCTTTAAATCAAAGGCCAAGAGGTAGGGTTGAAAATGACCCCTATGAATTGGGACACCCCTTCAGGGCTGCACAATGTCATTAGTAATTGCTGATGGATTTAATCTAAATCTATACTACCTGTTTTCACTAGAAAAAAAAGAAGAAAAAGAAAACTGATGAGGAGAAGTCTCATCTTAAAGAGAAAAATGCCTCAAATTTACATGAACAATTCTAATCAGTAGAAAAAATCAGAAATTTACTAGAAAGAAAGCTGTAAATTCAGAGAAAAACCTGGACCCCCTGGTGGGCCGTTTTTTTGCCCGCTGGGCCACATGTTTGACACCCCTGGACCAGCACATTAAAAATACATAATTCCAGGTTTTACTTCCATGAAAAAGTTCCATATCACAAATATAGATAATCACAGATAAACAAAAGTTCACCTCAGAAGAAGCTGCATTTGTTCTTTACAGCAACATAAAGTTTAGTCACTTTTTCTCTGTCATACAAAAACATAAATCTGCAAAATTGTGGACAGTAAACGGGACCTTCTTGCTCTAAAAATAATCCTATTTTGCCACAGAGGTAGGAGCTGATGTGGGGGGAGAGCACAGGTTATTCTCACGGCTGGGACAACAGGAGTTCAGGGGCAGGTGTCCCCGTGATCTGATCACTGACAGCGACTGCTGTCTGTTCATCACCGTTTCTCTCCAGACTGGAAAGAAAATGAGCCGACCTGCGGAGCCAGACCTGTGGGCTGCAGCTGGCTGACAGTGAACCAATGAGAATACACTGTGTGTGCGCAGATAGTGCTTGTGGAAGTTGTAGTTTTGTAGTCTCCCTTTGCCATAGGTTTATTATTTAGATGTCATTTGAGAAAACTACAACCTGTCAAAGTGGCTAGTGGGAGTCGCTCTTACCCGCCACAGCCAAAATATACCCGCCAGGTGTTAATGTCAAGCCCTAGTCTTAGGGCATTTTCATACCTGAAAGTCTGCACCAAGGTTCATGTTTTTGTTGTTTGCATACTTTCCATACTCCTCCTATTAACTCATGATTAAAATGAGGATGGATTGAAAAGTTATTCTGTCTCATCATATGAAAATTACAAAATGATGAGTAATAACATTTTGATTTGATTATAACTTTTGCAATGCTGTCCAATTAAATAATGGACAATTGTAGCACGTCCTGTGAGCGTTTCCTCATGTACCCGTGTCACATGTGCAACTCCACGATTGTTCAAGCAATGGCTGCTTCCACAATGAATCTGCTTCCACAAGAAAAAGCTACTATTATGATCAGTTAGGTCTGAAGGACTTTACTGTTGTGTTGTTACCTCCGCCAAGGACGTTATGTTTTTACCGGGGTTTGTCTGTTTGTTTGTTTGTCTGTCTGTTACCAACATAACTCAAAAAGCTATGAACGGATTTTGACGAAATTTTCAGGACAAGTCCAAAATGGGACAAGGAAGAAATGATTAGATTTTGGGAGTGATCCGGCTCACCGTCTGGATCCAGGAATTTTTTAAAGGATTCTTTCATTGTGAGATAGGGCCATTTTTAGCATATGTGTATATAACTCCACAATAAATGGTCAGGACGCTTATCAAAAAAAAATGCAGGATAAGATCCCAATAGGTTCTTGGAAATATCAAAGACTGATCCAGATCCTGCAAAAAATCCGGATACTGTGATCCAGAACAGGAAATAATAGGGGATCTTTGGAATTTTCATCACTGTAAGGTAACAAATTAAGATATAAACATACAACAAACACCAAAATATAGCCAAGACACTGAGGAATCAGTAGTGTGCCAATGGATTTGTTGTATCTTCAAAAGCTATGGAGCTATATCCAGAAGAAAACCGCCATTACCGAAAAAATTGATTTTTGTCAATAACTACTGAACTGATAAAGATATCAATGTGAATCCAATTGCTAAAGGTATGTTTTGATAGTCAAGGAATCTGAAAATATAGATAAAATAAATTTAGGACTATTATATTTGGGGAAAATCCCAATATTTGGGGGAACTAAGGTACTTGGCGGAGGTCTGTGCTCTCCGAGTGCTTTTCTAGTTTTATTTAGTTTAATAATGCATCAATATGATAGAAAAATAAATGCTTATACATCTGCTTTACTATATATTGTTTTCTAATCTTAACCACGGTCAAGGATAAGGCATTTTATATCTAAACCCTCTTTTATTTGATCCCTGTCTAAAGTGAAAGGTGTTGTTGTGCGACTGGCTAAATGAAATGAAAACACCTGAGTCCCCAGTGAGAGGTGCACTTCAGAACAGCCTGCAGAAAGGAAAGAAAAGGATCCAATCTCTAAATGTGTCACTGCAAGTGTAAAATAGCGAAGAGGCCTGCTGGGTCTATGTTCCCTGGTTGTCTGAGGGATACTATAGGGAAAGGTTTTCCCACTGCTCCTACTGTATAGGCGGGCAGACACACGTTTCACACCACCCACATGCACCCACATGCACATATACAGCAAATAAGAAACACTTACAAAAATAGAGAAAACTTATTTTCATTCACATATCAGATTGTTATACCATGATGTCAGGTGGGAAAAAAGTAACTAAATGTAACAAAAAAAACTTTGGTTTTCTGTTCCTGTGGAATTTTGAACACTAACTCAAAATCAAAAGAATGTCACTGGGGCCTCCAGAGGAAATCGGGAAAGGTTTATCGCACATAGGCCTGTTGGACGGTAAATTGTCCTAGAAATTCTCATGCTTAACAGTGTTATTGCTTTACATTTTTGCCACAGACATGATAATAATCCATGTACAGTACATGCTTTCAAAGCGCATCAAACTTTGATTTATTAACAATATTCAACATTGGAATTGAAAGGAGGAAAAAATATTTGCTGTTCATATGCCCTCACAGTAGATGGCAGCAATGCTTCACCAAACTGACTTGAACTCCAACAAACAAACAAAAGGAGGGGGATGAACATGAAGGCAGCTTCTTTCAATGTGATCAATTTCATTCAAATATCAACTTGATAAATATTTTTATAAAATAGATTGATAAAGTAATCACTGTGACAGGCCTAATCGAGCAACAAATAATGAAATCAAACTTTGACAAGGATTTTATAAGGTTGAAACTACCATAATCAAAAAGATGGCATTGGTTCGATACTGCCTCAGGGAGAGATGTACTGTGAGGTAGGGGTGGGAATCTTTAAGTTAGATTCATGCTGCACCTCTCCTGTCCACGTACGTGCAACCAGAAACCTCGTGTGACAAAATTTACGTCATTGTCTCCACTCCGCTAGTGTCCGCAGGGCTCTACTGTGGACAACCATGTGCAGCCCAAGTTTTAGGCCTTTTGCAGCAGCAGCAGCTTGAGCAGAGAAAAGCACTGGAAAACGGTAATAAAAGGAGGAATTACCAATTACCAATTATCAATTTTTTTGAAACAAAAAAAAAAAGTGCATCACTCTCATGTTTTATAGCTGGTAAACAAACTGGCATGTTAGCGCATTTGCGCTACCCATAGGACTGGGGCGAAGCTACAAATAGCAGTTGTGGGCATGCATCAAATGCTTGGCCTGGTAGATGAAAAAAGTGAGCATGTACAACGTCACGTGCACGCCGGGCTCGTCCAAAGCGCACGCGGACCAAAGTGGACCAGAGGAGAAATGCAGCATGAATAAAACTTTAGGTACCCAGTGATTCGAGCCGATTACGATTCTCAATGCATCAGAAAAATTATTATTTCTCTCACCCCTACTGTGAAGTGACGTGCAAAAGGTCCACAAGTTGGTATTTCAGACTAATGGGGTGCCATACGAGAAAGTATGAGCAACAGCAACAGGTGAAGAAAAACTGTCACCCCAACATTTAGGCTTAAAAACACAGTAAAGGATGTGTACAGCTCCAGAGTAAATCCTAGGTTTCACGCAAGAACTTCATCTGGCAAATTTCAGAAACCTCTTGCATCGTGCTACCTTGAAATTTTGAGTTTCCTAATGTGGTCATATTGGTTGGGGGACTTGTTGACATTTTCTTTGAATAGAGTGATACATGAAAGATTGAAAAAGTATTCATCCATCCATCCATCTTCTACCGCTTTTCCGGAGGTCCGGGTCGCGGAGGCAGCAGTTCAAGCAGAGAAGCCCAGACTTCCCTCTCCCCAGCCACCTTCTCCAGCTCTTCAGAGGGGATACCAAGGCGTTCCCTGACCAGCTGGGAGACATAGTCTCTCCACCGAGTCCTGGGTCTGCCCCGGGGTCTCCTCCCAGTGGGACGTGCCTGAAACACCTCAAGTGGGAGGCGTCCAGGAGGCATCCTAATCAGATGCCCATACCACCTCAACTGACTCCTTTCAATGTGGAGGAGCAGCGGTTCTACTCTGAGCCTCTCCCGGATGACTGAGCTCCTCACCCTATCTCTGAGGGTGAGTCTAGCAATCCTACGGAGAAAGCTCATTTCAGCCGCTTGTATCCGCGATCTCGTTCTTTCGGTCATTACCCAAAGCTCGTGACCATAGGTGAGAGTAGGAACGTAGATTGACTGATAAATCGACAGCTTTGCCTTAGAACTAAGCTCCCTCTTCACCACAACAGACTGGTACAACGTCCGCATCACTGCAGATGCTGCTCCAATCTGTCTGTCGATCTCTCGCTCCATTCTCCCCTCACTCGTGAACAAGACCCAAAGATACTTAAACTCCTCCACTTGGGGCAGGAGCCTGTCCCCAACCCAGAGAGGACAATCCACCTTTTTCCGGCTGAGGACCATGGACTCGGACTTGGAGGTGCTGATTCTCATCCCAGCCGCTTCACACTCAGCGGCAAACCGTCCCAGCAAGAGCTGTAGGTCATTGCTGGATGAAGCCAACAGGACAACATCATCTGCAAACAACAGAGATGAGATCCTGTGGTCACCAAGCATGACACCCTCCATTCCCTGGCTGCTCCTAGAAATCCTGTCCATAAAAATTATGAACAGGATCGGTGACAAAGGGCAGCCCTGGCGGAGTCCAACTCTCACTGGGAATGACTCCGACCGAGTGTTGGCAATACGAACCAAACTCTCACAACGGTCGTACAGAGACCGAATAGCTCGTAACAACAAGCCCGATACCCCATACTCCCGAAGCACCCCCCACAAAAATCCACGAGGGACGCGGTCAAATGCCTTCTCCAAGTCCACAAAACACATGTAAACTGGTTGGGCAAACTCCCACGAACCCTCGAGAATTCTCGAGAGGGTAAAGAGCTGGTCCGATGTGCCACGGCCAGGATGAAAACCACATTGCTCCTCCTGAATCCGAGGTTCGACCAATGGCCGGACTCTCCTCTCCAGTACCTTGGCATAGACCTTCCCAGGGAGGCTGAGGAGTGTGATCCCTCTAAAGTTGGAGCACACCCTCCGGTCCCCTTTTTTAAAGAGAGGAACCACCACCCCGGTTTGCCATGCCAAAGGCACTGCCCCCGACCTCCACGCAATGTTGCAGAGGCGTGTCAACCATGACAACCCAACAACATCCAGGGCCTTAAGGTACTTGGGGCGAATCTCGTCCACCCCTGGGGCCCGGCCACCAAGGAGATTTTTAACCACCTTGGCGACCTCAGCCCCTGTGATAGGCGAGTCATCCCCCTTGTCCCCAAACCCTGCTTCCTCTGTGGAAGGTGTATCAGTGGGATTGAGGAGATCCTCGAAGTATTCCTTCCACCGCCCGACGATGTCCCCAGTCGAAGTCAACAGTGTCCCATCCGCACCATACACAGTGTGGACGGGGAGCTGCTTTCCCCTCCTGAGCCGCCGGACAGTTTGCCAGAATCTCTTTGAGGCCGACCGAAAGTCTTGTTCCATGGCCTCACCGAACTCCTCCCATACCCGGGTTTTTGCTTCAGCAACCACCCGAACTGCACTCCGCTTGGCCTGCCGGTACACCTCAGCTGCTTCAGGAGTCCCACAAGCCAACCAAGCTTGATAGGACTCCTTCTTCAGCTTAATGGCCCCCCTCACCACTGGTGTCCACCACTTGGTTCGGGGGTTGCCACCACGAGATGCACCGACCACCTTGCGGCCGCAGCTCTGGGCAGCCGCTTCAACAACAGAGGTGGAGAACATAGCCCATTCAGACTCCATGTCTCCAGACTCCCTCGGAATGTGGTTGAATGTGTTAGGTTAATTGGCTGTTCTAAACTGTCCCTAGATATCTGTTTCCTATAGGCCCTTAGAATAGAGGGTTAGTATTAAAGAAAGCGCTTTGAGTGGTCTTTGTGACTAGAAAAGCGCTATATAAGTGCAGGTTAGTTAGTTAGTTAGTTAGTGAAGTTCTTCCGGAGGTGGGAGTTGAAGACCTCCCGGACAGGGGCCTCAGCCAGACGCTCCCAGCACACCCTCACTATACGTTTGGGTCTACCAGGTCTGAATGGCTTCCTCCCCTGCCATCGGATCCAACTCACCACCAGGTGGTGATCAGTTGACAGCTCTGCACCTCTCTTTACTCGGGTGTCCAAGACATACGGTCGCAGGTCTGATGACACGATAACAAAATCGATCATCGACCTGCGACCTAGGGTGTCCTGGTGCCAGGTGCACATATGGACACCCTTATGCTTGAACATGGTGTTCGTTATGGACAGACTGTGGTTAGCACAGAAGTCCAATAACTGAACACCACTCGGGTTAAGATCGGGCAGGCCGTTCCTCCCAATCACCCCCCTCCAGGTTTCACTGTCGTTGCCCACGTGTGCATTGAAGTCCCCCAGTAGGACAATGGAGTCTCCAAGAGGAGCACCCTCCAGCACCCCAGTCACAGACTCCAAAAAGGGTGGGTACTCTGAAACATCATTTGGTGCATAGGCACAAATGATGGTCAGGACCCGTTTCCCAACCCGAAGGCGCAGGGAAGCAACCCTTTTGTCCACCGGGGAAAACTCCAATATAGAGGCAGCAAGGTGGGGCGATACAAGAATACCCACCCCTGCTCGTCGCCTCTCGCCCGGGGCAACTCCAGAAAAGGCCAAGCTCCAGCCCCTCTCCAGGAGACTGGTTCCAGAACCAGAGCTGTGTGTTGAGGTGAGGCCGACTATATCTAGCCGGTATCTCTCAACCTCGTACACCAGCTCAGGCTCCTTCCCCACCAGAGAGGTGACATTCCACGTACCAAAAGCCAGTTTAGAAAGCTTGGGATCAGTCCGCCAAGGTCTCCACCTTTGACCGCCACCTGATCCACATAGCACCGGACCCCCATGAAAAAGTATTTGGAAATTTTAAAAAATGGTGTATTAAAATGATAACTAGTCAATGGTCATTCCTTGGCAAAATGGCCTTAAATGAGGATATATTTTCTCTGACAGTTTATGGCATATTTATTTCAAGATGTTTATTTCAAAACAAAAGGTCAAGAGAGTCAAAGTTTCAAATATCATAGAAGAGCATCCTCTGTTTTAGGTATTAATTTTACATCAAGTTGTTCACTAATAAAGATACAAGCCAGCAGCTCACCAAAATTATGGGGAAGCTCATCATTTGGAGACCATGAATTCCTACAATAAACTTGTTGAAACTCTGGCCAGTGGTTGTGAAGACAGCACACTCTTGGCTAGATCTGTGAGAAACAGATCAATGCTGTCACAGTGCAGCAAGATGATTAGTCCACAAACACATTTTGATTCATAAGTAATTCACCTGGCAATGTAAGTGTGAATGGAATTTATATATTGATGCCAAGGCTGTAAATGAAATATGCAAAACCAGAGAGAAACACAAGGCTGGAGATTGCTCTGAATTCAGATCAGGAACCAAACCACTGGAAGGGCCCATCGGGATTCCAGTGTAGGTTACTGGGGCAACATGAGCAGGAACTTTCGATCATGACAGGCGAGCTGCAGAAGTCAACAAGGAAGAGGGGGAAAGCCCTATGTTTCCAGGGACAAAAATGGAAAAACAACAAACATGCTGGGTATGTTTTCCCTCCGTAATAAGGAAATTAAAGTATTGAAAATGTTGGGGATGTTCAAGCAGCGGAGGGCTTTTCTCTTATGCCAGCTAGTGGCTTTGGAGGCTTCTTGGTTACCATTATAGACATATGGGGGGGGGGGGGGACACATGAACATTCATTCTTGTTACCAGCAGCCTCAAATAACATTTCAAAAACATTAAAGTGCCAACATGTATTTAGTAACCTGTGATGCTACTGTAATGTGCTGCATCATGTACTTTCCATGGGTCTTGTTAGAAAGCAGCAAAGAGTGATATTTAACAACACTGATGTCACACAAAGCAGGAGACTTCAGATAAAGATCTTTTCTTCAAGCCAGCTCAGTGACTGGCTTTACATTCGTGTTTTAACCAATTAACTTGACACCTAGAATATATGCATATCAGGCATATCAGTGTCCCACAGTGCCAGGTAGAGCCAGATCATATATAACAGAGAGGGATTTAGCATGTGATGACTCACACTGGTTTGAACAGGCATATAAGAAAACCCACTCCATCATTGTTTATTATGAAGGTGTGTTTAGGCCAAACGTGAGTAAATTTAGTTGCACAACTAAAAGTAAGTAAAACAATTCAAATGAAGTCCATACATCTTCTTCCGCTTAATCCTTTTCGGGTCGCAGGGGGGCTGGAGCCTATCCCAGCATCTTTGGGCGAGAGGCTGGGTACACCCTGGACAGATCACCAGTCCATCGCAGGGCCAACACAGAGAGACAGACAACCATTCACTCTCACAGTCATACCTAAGGACAATTTAGAATCCCCAGTTTGATGCCGATTAACCTAACTTACATGTTTTTGGCATGTGGGAGGAAACCGGAGAAATCTCAGAGTAAACCCACGCAGACACGGGGAGAACATGCAAACTCCACACAGATCACTGTTGGTCGGGGGCTGGGATCGAACCCAGGATCCCCTGGCAAAGGGGGGATCCTTGGTCGGGGGATCTAAAATAAAGTATTAAAGTTATTACATTGCAAGTGAAGTCTATAAATACTATTTATAAACAGCATATATCTAATATGAGCAGCACTCCTTTTGGCACAAAAGGGAACCAGATATCTGTTCTACTTATCAAGTTGCTGGAAAGGACAGGATAAAAAAAAATTTAGTCACACGAATTTAGTCGCGCAACTAAATTTACTTGCATTTGGTCTGAACACACCTTTATTGTCCCATACAGCAAATGGACAAAAGTCACAAATACTGAATAATGTCATCCATCAACTATTTTTCTATATCACAAAAACAACAGGGGCTCATTAGCATTTAAAGAATTATGTACTGAAGTTGGTTATTCTCAGAAAGGCCGTTTCATCTGGGTAGAAAATTGTGCTGTAAAATTTAATCTCTAAATCAAAACATGTCACAGACATCTTATTAACATCACTGAGAACTGTGTCAATATGTGTCAAAAGTGCATTATATTCTCTTTAAAAGACAGTTAAGGGAAAGGACAGTCTGGTAGCTATTGAAGACTTAACAAGCACGATGCTTGTCTGCAGTCATTCCTGGTTTGAGTCCTGTCCAGAACAACCCTTCGTGTGTGCTCTTCACCCAATTTCCTTTCTTTTTTCACTGGTCCTGTCTAAATAAAGGCAAACAGACTTATACAATATATATAGCGTCAGCAGCTGGATCCAAATTTATAAAATTATTCTTTGCTGAGGAGAAATTGTTTCACCCAAGACTGGAGCTGTGAAGCCTTATGCCATCAGCCACAAAGTGGATGAGTCCCTGCTCAGAATCTGGAGTCATTTCCCCACAAATCCATTCACCAAAAGAATGCCAAAGTGACATATTTATGACGATGTTCCACAGACTCTTGACCAGCAAGAGTCCTCTCATTAAGACTCAAAAGTCCAACATTGCCCTCCAGTGGATAACACAGGAATGTTTCTCCTGAGGACTGAATATTTTCTCTCTGATGCTTAAAACTATTAGTTGTGAACAATGAACTAACTTGTCATTCTTCACAGAAAACAACAGCAGCTGAAGACTATAGCTGGACCCTGTGATGGATAATTATGGTTCGAAATGCTTTTATTGATATGATTTGATATGTGTTCCTTTATCGTCACAAACAATTAATTTTGCATGCCTACTATAAAGAAATTATTACATTTACAATGTAGACACATTGTTAGTTTATTAAGTAGAATATCTTAAATCACTAAAGTTTTAAAGAATTTATGCTTTAATAGGCAGCATATATGTTTTAGAATGATTTCACTTCTCATATCAAATCCTCACTTCTCATATCAAATCCTCTCCTCTTCTCTGTGGGAAACTCAAATTCCAAAAACTGTGAACTGACCAATCAGCTTCCAAGTCTCCATGCATCTCCTTTTTGGAAGCTTTACGACCTGTGGTTGAAACAAAGCAACTCAGTGCAATTGGTCAAAAGTTTATGCTGATGGGCAGATCCAATCCTGATCTTTGAATGTAACTGGTCAGGCTCAATTGTCCTTCAAAAAAATTACTGGGCCATCCCGCCAAGTTGAAAAACTTTCCCTTTATTTTGGCAGTTGAGTCTTAAAGAAGTCAAGGGAGAGTCAGGCTCGGCCCTCCTTCCTAAGCAGGCCCAGAGCGTAAGCGCTGCATAATTTTTTTCCGTTTTTTTTTCCTTTAAAATTCACCTTTTCCTATTTTACTCCCTTTTCCCTTAAATTACCATGCTAAGAAGATTCTGTTTGATTTTCACCAAGCTTAAGTTAGATTTTTTCTGACCACAACACGTCAGAAGAAACGGATTTGTGGTTTGTTTTTGTTTTTTTATCAAGTTTGATTTTCTGATCAGACTTTGAACAATAAACAAATACTATCAGGAATTTGATAACCTGGCCAAATGTCAAATTCATTTTTCTTTTTATAAACTGAGACATCGACCAGTGTGATGAGCATCCAGCTTCTACGGTTGTGATTAGCAACAGCAATGCCAGTACCGTGTTGTGGCAGAACCTGCCTGCCATTTTCTCTCAGATTCATCAATGCACATCCATCTGGACCAAGGTTGGTACCTGAAGGCCTGCTACCACCAGGAGACACAATCTGACTCTGTTGTGCTGAAGGTCTGTTGTCCAAATTAAATTTAATTCTTCAGAATATTCCTTGTATAAGTTCTATAAACCTAACATCTTCAAACTCCTTTCAGAACTTCAAATACATTTATCTTTTCATTAATCTCTGTTCCTTTTCAGAGTAACACAAATTTTTCTTTTTATAAACTAGTTTAATCATCATTTTCTTCATAAAATTGTGTCCATTTTTCTTAACCATTGCTATTTTATGGTTTTTCATTTTCCATTACATTGCCAATTTAAGCTATGTTTTTCTTTGGTTCCACAAATGTTTGATAAAGCAAGTTAGGTTCAGTAATCCATTAACAGTTTAATGTGCTTAACTCTTGTCAAGGCCCCTAGTGGTCAAGAGTGGTAAAAAAATTTTTTGTCAAAATAGTTCAGATTTCCAAGGCTATAACTTGAAAGTTGCAAGAGATAATGGCTTACTGTAAAGTACTCTAAAGATGTAGAATATGATCCAAAGTTTCAGATAGGAATAAATTTACACATCTAATTTGTATAATGTCGCGGCAGCTATATAAATTACATAACTCAGTCAAAAGTGGACTTTGGACACATTTACACAAAAAAATGGTTCAATTTTTTTGACACGTTTTGTCTACAGGGGTATGTTTTTATCTAATCTTCAAAGTATATGAACCAGAAAATCAATAAAATGTAAAACAAAAAACAAAACATAAATTCGTCACTTACCTGTGGCGGGGGGGGGGGGGGGCTCACTCGCTCACGTGACTGGTACGTTTTTGTCCATCGTGGCCGTTGCTTTGTGTTTGGTTAGTCATTTACGCTCTCTACCACATCTACAAACTCTTATGATTTTCCCACGTGAGTTTCATTTGTATTACGTGGCTATTTTTCCTGTATGATGCAATTTTTGTGAGGCTCCATGACGATGATGGGCGCAGCCATCTTTGTGTTGAGCTCAGTTTTCGCCCATCGTGACTGTTGTTTTGTGTTTGGTCGATCATTTACGCTCTCTTCCATATCTACAAACTCTTATGATTATCCCACGTGAATTTCGTTTGTATTACGCGGCTATTTTTCCTGTATGATGCAGTTTCTGTCACGATCGCCACCACCATGACTATTGGCGGCGGTCACATTGGTGTTGTGAGCTCAAAGCAGAAAAAGGAAGAATAATAATGAGGATTTCTTCTTCTTTGCTGTATTCCATGTCAGCCATGATTCCTCTGACGCGTGTCTGCCACCTTCTGAACTGTCGGATCAGTGCAGATCAGTACAAATTCTCAGTTTAGCCGGGGGACGTCAGTGAGTTGACAGGTGCAGTTGCTGCGCTGTGTCACTGGGGGCGCGTGACCAGTCCATGAAATGTGGACAGTTAAAGAGTTAAGGTACATGTTGAATTCACTGTCTTTAAGTCATCTGAATGTGTTCATCTATCCTGAAATTTCTTATTAAACTTTTAAAAAGACATACTGGAGTCATTGTTTGATTTCATGTCCATCTTCTTGATTAAAAGCAGACAAGGACTCACAGGCTTTTGAGACTGACTCATCATTGGTACAAATACTGAATTATTAATAAAATTGTCCTTTTTTGGGGGGGACTGGTGCCCCTAACGAGTTTATGTGTGCTGGCAATGAAAAGAAATCTTCATTCCAACTCACATGTATATTTACATTAATATTTGCACCAACAATAAACCACTACATATAATACATCAATGCAATTTTAATATTAAAGCTGCAAGCAGCTGTAAGCGAGCCTTCGCCCCCAGTGTGCCCGCGGACCCCGCTGTCCATCGAACCCAGCAAATTTCTTGTCGTTGCGGCACGCACTGCGTGAATAATAAAGAAAACCGTTTGCCGAAGTATATTCTTCTGAGCAGTATGTGGCGCTATAACTTTGTCAACAATTTTTATGTAGGAGCATGCAGGGCAGGCCTAAGCTCCATCATAGCAATTATGGGGTAAATTGACCAAAGTTTGTCCAAGTGACAGCTGTCCAACGTATTGCCAGGAAGGAAACTTTGGCATGTGGCCGTGGCAGCGCTTACATGTTAGATGCATGTTGCAGACCCATATACAGTAGGACTAAGGAAGAGAGTCACCTTGACTTACATTCCACATTTTGTGACGCTCAGATTTTCCCAATCTTCCAAAGTAAAAAAAGATACTGAATGGCGAGGAGTGGGTTTCCAGGGCAACTGCGATGATCGCAGGACAAAAGTGACTCCCACTGAGGGTAATCCAAAGCGCTCTGAGAAACCACTGAAAATGTCATGTCATTTTGACTACTGGTCTTTGCGCAAAAGTTGATACAATTTTGTGCAGTACTTCATGTCAGCAGTAGGTGGTGGTGTGACAATTTTGTGAATATTGATATACAGACCTGTTCAGAGTGAGATTAGTATGATTTGTGCAAAGTTTGGTCCAAATCAAATGAGAATTGTCTGAGCTGTAACTCTCATGTTTTGCATGGTGAGGAAGCCATTGAAGCATGCCGGTCGCCATGGAAACGGTTCTGTACTATGTACATGTACTGTCAATGAGTCCTAGGAATTCTTTCCTGTCATTTTTGCACCTGGTGAGAGAAAAATGAAAAAAACAACAGTTTTCAGCAATTCTTCCTTTAATCACCAGGTGGTGCTATAACTTTTGTTAATTATTTTTATATAGACAAGTTTGGGGCAGGACTAATATCGATCATAGAAATTTTGGTGAAAATCGTACAAAGTCTGTCCAAGTTACAAGTGTCTGTTGTTCTAGCCACAAGGTGGCACTATAACTTTTGTTAATTATTTGTACATAGGTGTGTGCAGGGTGGGACTAATAGCCATCATAGAAAATTTGGTGAAAATCGGACAAAGTTTGTTGGAGTTACAAGTGTCCACTGGTCTGACCACTAGGTGACACTATGACTTTTGTTAATTATTTTTATAGAGGAGTGTCAGGGTGGGACTGATATCCATCATAGAAAATTTGGTGAAAATCGGATAAAGTTTATCTAAGTTACAAGTATTCAATGGTCTAACCACTAGGTGGTGCTTTAAATTTTGTTAATTATTTTTATACAGGAGCGTACAGGGTGGGACTCATATCCATTGTAGAAAATTTGGTGAAAATCAGATAAAGTTTGTCAAAGTTACAACTTTCCAATGTTCCATGGCAAGGAGTCAACCTTCGCCATGTCACCATGGCAACACTTCCCTGTCAGTTATGTGTTGCCCACCCATATAGGACTACATATGATAGTCACCTCAACATATGTTCCAGATTTCATGATTCCAGGTCGTTCTCAACCCTCCCAACAAGATCATGGATTGAATGGCTAGGAGGGCGTGTCCATGGTAACAGCAGTGACACCATGCTAAAGGTGATGTGCAGTTATGATCATCTAGGTGGTCTGATATGCCTCAGAAAATTGCATGTCATTCTGGAAAGCGGCGTGTGAGTAATAAATAAAACAGTTTTCAGAAATTCTTCCTTTAACCACTAGGTGGTGCTATATCTTTTGTCAGGTATTTTTATATAGACGCGTTCAGGCCGGGACTATTGTCCATCATGGAAACTTTGGTGGACATCAGACAGGTTTTGCTCGAGTTACAGCTGTTTGATGTTGTAAGGGACAGAGTCAAACTTCGCCATGGTGCCCTGGCCACACCTTTGAGCTTTTTACTATGACTTATACAACTTTTAATGGCCCCTGCCTATAGATGGTGCCATGCAAAAATGAGCTCAATCTGAGTAGGCCCCAAGGAGGAGTTCGTTCAAATGCGAGGGGTGGTTTTTGGCCAAAATTGGAGGCGGAGTGGCTTTGAGGCAAGATGGCGGACTTCCTGTTGGCCATGGATAAGGGTCACAATTATGTTTTTTGCATGTCTTGAGGTGTTGCACACCTCACGCGAATTTCATGTCTGTATGGAAAACTTTAGAGTCACCGGTCTCCATTGACCTTGTATATTTGGCCCTGCCTACAAAAATTTGAGGTGGGGGGGGCACATATTTTTCCAGTTGATAAAATTTTTCACTGGGTCTGAGGGGTGTGAGAAAAAAAAATCATGCTTTGGTTAACATTTAGAGGGTCAAAAATGTGATCGTTTGGGGTAAAAGAAAAAAAGAAGAAGAAACGCAACTGATACAATAGGGCTCTCGCCCACTGACATCGTCATTTCCCGCTAGTCTGCTGTGGTCCGCATACGCTTTGGACGAGCCCAGCATGCACATGGCACTGCTCATGCTCACTTTTTTCATCTACATAGGCCAAGCGGTTGACGCATGCGCACAACCATCATTTGTAGTTTCACTCCCGCCCAATAGGTAGCGCCAAGGCGCTGATGCGCCACAATTTTCACCAACGAAGAAACGGCGGACGAAGTTTCTCTTCAAATAAAGTCCATTTCTGCTGTTTGACTTCCGGTTTTCACTCCTTTTCCACAAAGATGCTGCTTCCGCTGTGAAAGTATGTATGTATGATTCATGTATGTTTTTATTCTCATTTTTCGCCTCCTCGTTGTCTTCTTCGTCGATGTATGCTGTGCTGACATTGCCACCTCGTGAATGGGACATTCAGTCTTGCGCATGCGCTTTTCAATGCGTTCAGATCGTGGACACACGGCGCGGTCACAAAATTTGGGCTGCATGCGGTTGTCCGCGGTCGAGCACTGCGGACACTAGCAGAGTGGAGACAATGATGTAAATTTTGTCATGCGTGGTTTCCGGTTACGCATACGCAGACAGCAGAGGTGTAGCATGAAGCAGACTTTAAAAGGGGAAAACTACAATTACGGAAATCTTTTTAACAGCAGGTATTTAACACGGAAAAGCTCAGGTGTTTTGGATCATACAAATATCTTGAAAATAATCAAATGGTTTACACCTATGCGCTTTCTATTGACAGGTATTGTGAATGCTTCAGTTGGCTGACTGTTTAAATATTACCTAACTCCTTGATAATACTGTCAGTTGCTCTAATGGATATTGATCACATAGGCTACTTAATAACTTTGTAATTTTTCTTTAAATTCCTTAATAAGTAGCTGTACAGTGAACAATATACAGTACCTTTTAAAGCACACATGAGAACAAATAATGGCCTACAAATTATAACCTACCTAATTATATATAATATAATTAAAAGTAGACCAAAAGCCAGTTTAGAAAGCTTGAGATCAGTCCGCCAAGGTCTCCGCCTTTGACCGCTACCTGATCCACATAGCACCGGACCCCCATGATCCCTCCTGCAGGTGGTGAGCCCACTGAAGGGCGGACCCATGTAACTCCTTCGGGCTGAGCCCGGCCGGGTCCCATGGGTGGAAACCCGGCCACCAGACGCTAGCCTTCGAGCCCCTCCCCCAGGCCTGGCTCCAGGGTGGGGCCCCGGTAACCCCATACCGGGCAGGGTACACTGAATCCTTGATATACAATTCATGAGAGTCTGTTGGATCGTTCTTAGTCTGGCCCTTCACCCAGGACCAGTTTGTCTTGGGAGACCCTATCAGAGGCAAATTGCCCCGGACAACCGGTCTGTTGTGGTGAAGAGGGAGCTTAGTTCTAAGGCAAAGCTGTCGATTTACCAGTCAATCTACGTTCCTACTCTCACCTATGGTCACGAGCTTTGGGTAATGACTGAAAGAACGAGATTGCGGATACAAGCGGCTGAAATGAGCTTTCTCCGTAGGATTGCTGGACTCACCCTCAGAGATAGGGTGAGGAGCTCAGTCATCCGGGAGAGGCTCAGAGTAGAACCGCTGCTCCTCCACATTGAAAGGAGTCAGTTGAGGTGGTATGGGCATCTGATTAGGATGCCTCCTGGACGCCTTCCACTTGAGGTGTTTCAGGCACGTCCCACTGGGAGGAGACCCCGGGGCAGACCCAGGACTCGGTGAAGAGACTATGTCTCCCAGCTGGTCTGGGAACGCCTTGGTATCCCCTCTGAAGAGCTGGAGCAGGTGGCTGGGGAGAGGGAAGTCTGGGCTTCTCTGCTTGAACTGCTGCCTCCGCGACCCGGACCTCCGGAAAAGCGGTAGAAGATGGATGGATGGATGGATAATTAAAAGTAGTAAGTCTTACAAATATTTTCTTTCCCTATAAGAGGGTAGTCGGGGAAAAGATAGAATTATCAAATCAAGAACAAGTCCGCATTTTTTTTATTGTTGCCCCCCCCCCCACACACATACACAGCAATTAGACAGTTTACTGGAGAATAATTGCTTATGTTCCTCTGAAAATACAGATATATTTATATTTTTAGAACTTAAACTGTTTATTTTATTCTACCCTAGTGTAATTTTAGTTCATTATTGCACTTATTTTTTAGGTTATTATTTTATTACCTTTTATCCTGCACTCAGCTACCGACTGGTAGATGTGTGAAAGCTGATTTTTCTTTAAAATAACAAATAAATTAATCTTGAATTTGAAGTAGGAGTAGCCTGTTGTACAGTCTGTGCTGAGATAATATAGATTATAGATTCAAAGAAATCCACAGTAAAATTTGTTTTATATTGGTTGCAGCAAGAAAAAAAGACCTAAAAAACAGGGGACCTCCAGCAGGAGGAGAGGAGAGGAGATCACTTTAATAAATAACTTTGGTCTCCTGCTAATGGAGAGAAAGGGGTTGTCTCCTCAAACTCCAGAGGAGGTGGATGTCAAGGATTTAATTGGCTGGAAAGCAGTGCCTATACACACACTGAGTTCTGATCTGGATCTTAACCTGCTCCAGAGCAGGTTAGCTTCACTACATGAAGCTAACCAAACGATGGGTTCGTAAGAATCTCCCAGTTCCTTACGAATTCTGGAGTTCACAGACATTCGTGGAGGGAGTCATAGTTTCTTACGGCTGCCGTTCAATTCGCAAGAGCAACTTGAGGCATTCTTGAGAAATGAGGTGCTTTTCTGTCATACGATGACGGGCATAGAGTTCTTACATTCTTCGTAAGGGTACCTTTGGATCTTTATATGGCATACTTACTGGCATCTTACAAAATTTTTGTGCAACTCACGGCACTCTCAAGTTGTTGGTGGGAAAATCTTACAGCTTTCGACAAATTTTGTAGGCACAAATGTCGCACGAACAACATACTTTGGTCTTATGAGCGCCTCACTACCGCCTTACACACGTTGTTCAAATCTCCATATGAACGGGGATTCATATGGTGCTTCCTATGACCACTGTAAGGGGCTTTCAAGAACAACTTAAGGTGTTCTTGAGGCACACTTACAGACATCTTGTGTAGTTCTTACGTTGTTCCTATGGCATTCATACAGCCACCCTATGATGAGGGGTTTTCGTGGGGCGTTCATAAAAATCTTGGACAAGACCATCGACCTGGCCATGAACTTACGAACGGTCTACGAATGCTGGATTCTCCTACAGCTGCCTTAAGAAGGCCATACAAATTGGTCCAAAATTCGTCCATATGGTGTTCACAGCCATTCATAAGGGTATTTGTGACCGTAGCTTAAGTTACCATGGTGATCTACCCTGGTAAGAAGTGAACCGGCTCCAGAAAACCCAGGGTTAACCCAGAAGTTGTCCAACAAAGCCTGCTTTATAATACAGACCCTTAGTCATACTCGGAGTTACTTCTGTGTTTTGCAAAAATGTTACAGATTATACGTTTTAAACATGTCAATGGGTCACATGTTTACCATTGAAATTTTGAAAGCTCACTTCACAAAGACACAAACTGTCATCATTTGGTTCAAGTCCAAATGAAACAAAAGGATCATACAGTATGTCCTTGTGTAGCTAAACAAACACACCCTGTCTGCTACTTTACTAGTGACTGGCCTTCTCAAAAAAACATTTACCCAATCAGATTATGGGTTCATTAATACTGATTTTCCACTACAAGCACAAATGTATAGTCAGACTTTGGATGAGCTTTAAAACAACACAGAAATTGTTTCTGGTCTTTCAAACTACATGCATATATGTCCTTAGGAATGTCAAAATGTGAAATTAATCACTGAAAAATGCACAATATGGGACTTTTAAAGATTGCTCATTCACTGAAGCTTTAGATTTTACTGATCATTATTTTGCTGGTTTTTATCCAATGAGAATCTTGTTTTTCTCTTCTACTTAAAAATGGGTTACAGTTTAAATATAAGACCTAACCATAAACCTCTTAGACCTCACAGGGTTATACAGTTTTTAAAAATCCAATTATTGCTTTTGGGTGGTGTATTGTCTTAACTGGAAAATCCCTTCATTCAAGTCCAACACTAGATCAGCATGATACCCCAGCCCTACGTCTGTCAGAGCAGCATCATGGAGGCAACCATCATGTTCGGACCCTGTGGGGAGACACTCGGACATTCTGGCTTTGGTGGCCCCCGAAGGCCACACTGGTGAAAGTGTCGCGGCGGTTTCAGACAAACTCGGCGAACACATCTGATGATTTACCGTCTGGGTGTTCTGGAGTGTCACTTTAAGCAGGATGAACGAGGATGGACAACACAGACGTCGGCAGAGGATTTCCTCATATGTGGAAACAATTATCCAGCGTAGAACAACCGGGGCTGAATGAGTTATCTGTTCAGCATGTGAAGCGTGAACAAATGCCTTTCACATAAAGTCAGGACCCAGGAGACGAAAAGGTTGTACAGATGCATATGTGTGCAAAGCAGCATGTTGTTACTGCTGAGACATGTGTGTGCACATCTACATGAGCCATGATTTAGCATGCAAATAAAGGAAAGCAACCTTATTATAAAATCAGCTCCCTCTAAATACTCTATTTAAATTCAACCAGTGCGATGTCGAGATTAGATGCACGCCGCGAACAGATAATCCTTAAACCTGATTGGTTGAAAAGTGCTTGCAATGTGAAGGTGGTGTTAGCGAGGCGTCTACAGTGGGTTAAAGGTGTAATATAACACTCTGAATGGTGGATCAGGCAGAGAACGGTGGAAACGAAGCGTGGCGGTGGCAAATGCTGCTGACGGAGCTAACAATAAGGTGAGAGCGAAGAGTCATTTGTCATACTTCAAAGGTCGGCATCTCAACCACGGCTGCTCAAATGCTCAACCATTTTGAGCAGTTTTTGACCAAAAATAAACCTGCATGACACCACACAACCTATTTAACTATGCACTGGAGTTAAAACTGACCTGGCTACACTAATGCATTAGTTGGCTGTAGATTCATCCATCTTCCATTGCTCATCCAGGGGTCCGGGTCGCGGGGAAAGCAGTCTAAGCAGAGTAGCCCAGACTGCCGCCCAGTTTGCACAGCACCATGATCCCAATGAACTCTCCTACAAGTGGTAAGCCCACTGGAGGGCAGACCCATGTGGCTCCCTTTGGGCCGCCGAACCAGGTGGTGTGCGCTGGATCCTTGCGGGAACTTGTTTCATGGTGATCCACTGGACCACTCTTGATCAGGCCCTTCACCCAGGACCAGCTTGCCTTGGGACACCCTACCAGGGGCAAGATGCCCCCAACAACGTAGCTCCTGGGCTCATCGGGGCACACAAACTCCTCCACCATGATCAGATCTCAATCCATGGAGAGCGGCAGTAATTTTTTTTTTCTTATGAATTTACAACGTTGTTTGAGAAAATTTCTGATTATTCTCTTAGATTTAGATGGGGGGGGGGGTTGCATAATTTTGAGTCACTTCTCAGCAATGTGGCTCTTTTCTGATCACTTTACATTTGTCTTTTCTTCAACATAAAATTAGTTTTGTGGAATTATGCAAATTTTTGTCCAAAATTTGTCCAGAATGGCTCTTTTCACAGAAGCTGTCGACCCCTGGTATAGTGATAAGGTTGTTGCTGTCATGGTCAAAGATCTCAGAGAGTAAAAAAAAGACTTCAAATGTGGTTTTAACTCACAATCTACCTTTAAGTGTGATGCATTGTCCCTTTTTTATGAATATTAAACAACTTTAAAATAACTAAAACTGTTGTTACTGGTACCCAGAGAAAAACGATGCATTTTTTTTTAATATATATGTTTTCAAATCCTTCAAGGTTTATGATCCCATACAGTCAGCACTCCTCTTTGACTTATTTCCACCTAGGAGGGCTCTTAAACCAGGAAGTGGCTGAAATTACCCACAATTCCCCTGTGGGGGGTTGAGGACGGGCAGAGAGTTTGGACTGTCAGCACCCCTTTCGCCGCTCATTAATCACTTAGGCTACTGTGGGGACGGGCCGCCGGGGGATCAGCAGCAATAGCAGCACGCACACACACACACACACACAGCAGCAGCACATACGCTCTCTCCTGCAAATTTAAAACATGGCGTGATGGCGATGCCGAAGTCCAATCTGTCTCTCCACGAAGCGATCGATCCAGGCCAAATAGAGAAACCCTATTAAACGTAGAAGGCCGTTTCCTATATAGCTGACACAGATGCCCACGTATGGGGACACACACGCAGACAGTGACGCTGTTCATCACCACTGAGAGGAGCTTGAAATAGAGGAACAGGAACATAGAGCTCCCCGGGGCTAGTCAACCGATCACAGACTGAGAGAGAGAGAGAGACATAAAGAGACGTCTTTCTATAGTGGAGTCACTCATCATTCAGAAGCCTGGTGTCATGTTATACAATCTAGTGGCCCTTGGCAGGATGTCCTCCAGGGGTTACCGATTTTATACTATATATATATGCAAGCTCTAGTGTAGAATAAGTTTGGTTTGGTTTTGCAGTGCACCAGATTCCTTGAGTGTCCCTCAACCAAGTTTCTAAAAAAATGTACAGGACTGAATACTTTAGTGTTAATTTTGCAGAAAATAAGATGATTTATCATTTTAAGTTTTGCATTTTGGTCCTGGGATGGACTGGTGATCTGTTCAGGGTGTACCCTGCTTCTCGCCCAAAGATGCTGGAATAGGCTCCACCCACCGCAACCCAAAAAGGTTTAAGTGGTAGAAGATGGATGGATGGATGGATGGATTTGCATTTTTATTGACCACTAGGTATCACCCAAGACAATTTGTTTAATCCTTGACATCACAGGTTTGAAACTGACAGTTTTGAACATCAAGACTATATTTTATCAATTTTTTAAGCCTGAGAGCATTATAACTTACAGTATAGGGAAGAAAAAAACCCACACTACATATTCAGCTCTTGGGTTCTGTTGCTTCTGTCTTAGCCATACTGTTTCCAATCTTTCTAAGCTTTATTAGCAACAGATTACTGGATTCTTACTTTTATGTAGAGTCATTTACTTGCAGCAGTTTTCCTGTTTAGGTTTCTGAAGCTATTACTCATGAATATGATGAGCTGAGTTTGTAGTAGAGTCCAAACTCATTCCGTCAGTATTGATTCATACTATTTATTTCAAACAAAACAAAATAAAAACAAGAAAAAAAATGCCGACCAAATGCTGTCCGTAAAGGAACAGGATTGAAGCAAAGCTTATCTTGTCCTATTCCAACCGTAACTAGCCAACACACCAGTCCACCTTATTCCTGGGGGTGCCGCTGTAGGAACGATTATGGGCAGAACTCCCGGTTTCGGCTGAAGTAGTGTTAAATCAGTCAGCAAGAGTGAAGTAGTGGGGTATTTAAAATAGCCTTTTTAAAAGTTTTTCACATTCATTTTAATGTACAGTCCACATACGTGTTTTGCACTTACGTGGCAGCTAATTTCAGCACTTGTAGTGTTTGTATTTTTTGAATGTTTTGGCGTAGTTCTGGTACTTGCTGCTGGTGTTCGTAGTTGTGCCATAGACTGTATAAATGGAGGCTTCTCACCAGCAATGCGTAGATCATGCACTGAAAACGAAAAAGGACTGTTGGTGTGATCAGTGGGACAGACACAAGAGCACAGCAGGTATGTTTTCACTTGTATGGATGTCAGATCTGACGTTTATGTGTTATATATGTCACCAGAATGAAGGCTGCATGAAGTAAAATAATAAATAAAAAATAGTAACAGTTTGCTTCCTCAGGCTTAACAATTTAAGAAAGATATCAAATATTTTTTTTGTTTTGTTGCATTCGTTGCACTGCCTTGGAATAATATGGACTAGCAGCTTCAGCATGCATTAATTTTTAAATTATCACAAAATATAGATCAATAAAATTTTGAACAATTGTCAGAAAATGTCTGTACATGTTAAGTTAAATAACAAGCAATCAGGGCATGACAGCAGCATGAGCTTTTTAATTTGGGGGTAAAACGAACAGCTGCAGCTGTCCATTTTACCCCGAATTGAAAACGCCCAAGCACGGTGTTGTGGTTCTTTGTGGCTCTGACTAGACTCTACGTCTGCTCTGAGATAAATCTGATTATGTCCAACATCTTTTAAAAAATGCATCTGACTTTACTGCGGTGGAGACATTGATATATCTCAGAACTTTTATTCGTTTACAACGTTAGCAGCTTAGCAGCGGCGCTAACAAACGGAGTTACTGTCTGCCAGGACACTTTTTAAGGTCATCTTCCCATCCCTCCATAGTCGCGGGGTGTGGTGTGATTATATTACTGTTTTTGAGGTGCAAAAGGCCATGTTTCCGCATTTTTGATGCCAAAGTCATTGTTTTTTAACAAAGAAAAGAGTCCCGTTTCAGTGACAACCACACATTCTAAACTAGTAGCAGAAGTTGCGCCAATAATTCACGCAAGGCATCATGGGGGCTAGGAATAAGGTGAATATACCTTCATGCACATATACACATACATACACACATGCATACATACAGTCGTGAAAAAAATAGGACACCCCCATTAAATATTCAGTACTTTATTAATAAATGGTCACATACCTATGTCTAACCTTGTTTTTGTTTTTATTTGAATTTTACCCATTTTAAGTGGGAATGAACGTGGGGGTGTCCTAATTTATTCCTCACTATTTGTTTAGAATTACATTTTACAGAAAATTTGAAAAAAGTCTTTAATTTATTTTCAATTGTTAAGCTGTATTACATGAATCTCCCAGTATTTTTAACATTGATATTAAATATCCATATGTCCAAATATGTAAAAAAAAAACACACACAGGCTTATACAGGGTGTCCTGGTTTTTTTCACGACTGTATATACATACATACATAGCCACAACACCAACAGAAACACAGTGAGTAAATGAACAAATCTCAATGGTCATTTCAAAGATAAGATAAGATAAGATAAGCCTTTATTAGTCCCACAACGGGGAAATTCCAGGATTGCAACAGCACAGGGATAGCAACACTCAGAGCAACAATCAGAAGGCAAGGGAAAAAAACAAACAAAAAAAAAAAAACAAGCAAGCAAGAGCAGCTAATATACATATGTACATATTACTATAAAATATATATACACACACACACACACAGACACACAGTGCAGAGCATTGTAGCTAGATGGAATAAATATGTAAATATATAAACACCCACAGTACGGAGCATTGCAGCTAGGTGGAATAAATATGCAAGTATATAAACACACACAGTGCGGAGCAATGTAGCTAGATGGAATAATATGTAGATATATAAAAACACAGTGCGGAGCATTGTAGCTAGATGGAATAAATATATAGATATATAAATATAAACACACCCAGTGCTGAGCATTGTAGCTAGATGGAATAAATATGTAAATATATAAACACACACAGTGCAGAGCATTGTTGCTAGGTGGGATGAAACAGCATAAAGTCTACTTATTAAAAATAATGGAAATTCAAAATAAAAATACAGTGAGCAAACAAATTTCCACTGATTATATAATCTATTCCCAACCAACGCTAGTGATTAACAGAATCATCTTCCTCTCTGTATTTATCTAATCTCTCATTTTGGTACTTTTTGAAAACTCAAAATGTATGGACATTGTTTTAACTCCATATTTAATCCATTCCATAATTTAACCCCACAGATCGAAACAAAAGTTTCTCCTAGTTGTCCGTACACCCACTGTCTTTAGAAGTAACTCCCCCCTTAAATGATAATCCTTTTGTCTTTCAACAAACATGTTTTAGATGTTAACTGGCTGTAAATTGTTCCTTACTATGTACATTATTATGGCAGTTTTATATTCCATCAGATCAAAGAATTTCAAACTTTTAGATTGTAAAAATAAAAAATAAAAAAATGTATGATCACGGAAACCAGCTTTATAGATGATTCTTATTGCTCTTCTTTGTAAAATAACAAGTAGCTCTAAAGAACTTTTATACATATGTATTTCCCCAAACTTCTGAACAATAATTTAAATATTGTAAAACCAGTGAACAACACAAAGTATGGAGTGATTTCTGATCCAGTGTGTGCTTTGTTCTGCTCATGACCAAAATACTTCTAGACAGTTTAGCTTGTACATATTTAATATGACGTTTCCAGCAAATTTTTTTTATCTATAATCACACCTGAAGATTTATTGTCTTGAACTCCTTCAGTATTGCTGTTATCTATCTGTATCTTTACTTGAATATTTGTCTTACCATTTCCAAATAACATGAACTTTTCTTACTCAAATTTAATGATAATTTATTTTTATTAAACCATTCTTTTATTTTACTGAATTCAGTAGCGATTATATTCAAAAGTTGCTGTAGATCCTCACCAGTACCCAGAACAGTTGTGTCATCTGCAAACATCACAATTTTCAACAGTTCAGAATCATTACAAATATCACTGATATATAAAATGAAAAGTCAAGGTCCCAATAATGACCCCTGGGGGGCACCACAAACAATGTCCAAACGCTCAGATTTATATTGCCCCATCTTCACAAATTGTTGCCGGTTTTTTAAATAGTTTCTGACCCAATTCAATACTGCCCCCGAGTCCATACCGTTCCAATTTGTTAAGTAATATTTCATGATTTAATGCATCAAATGCTTTTTTAAAATCAATAAATGTTCCTACTATTTGAAATTGCCAGTAAGACAAACAACCTATAAGCTGATAAGGGGTAATTCCCCCTTTTAAAGTGATACAATCCCCATAAGGAGGTTAAAGTGGAAGTTTTAAATGAGATTTATTTTCAGTTTGCTAGTTTAAAGAAATAAAATTACTTGGGTAGTGGTACTTAAACCTTTAAACATGCTAATTTACAGTGGTGCTTGCTTGTTGTCATGTGGCACCTTGCTACCTTGCTATTGCATTACTAATGCCACAGGACAGTGCATCATTGAAAAAAGTCAAAGGCCAATTACAGCTTACCAAGCAGCACCATATAGTTTACCTGGCATGATAACAGTAGGTTAACTAGCTTCGTATTACACGGTGGTTTATATGCCTACTGCCTGCAGGGTTGGCCACTAAGAACATTGTCAACATATACAGTACATAGAACCATTTATGCATAGTTTGATCATTTCTTAATGCATTTTTCCAAGTCTCCAGCTAGCAGTCTTTTATGGTTTTTGAAGAACTTCATATCTGCGCATCTCCAAAGCACCTATCATTGTAAACCTGAAAAGTACAACTAACTCAAAAATATTACTTGTGCAGCACTCAAACCCAATTATTCAGTCAATCCAACACTAAATATCTCTGTTTTCTGGCTGAGTAGTGTTGTTTTAATTTTATCTGAGTGAAAGTTTGTGAGGAATTGCTGGCCCTCACTCTTTCCAGGCTGCAGATTGTTTTCCAACGAGCTGGGAAAATATTGGTCAATGGCATACTGGGTCAAGATACCTGCTAATCATAATAAATGATGCATTCTTACGCTTTCGTGGTCCACAGCCAGCTAATGTCACAGACCTCTCGTCTCAAAAAAGCAACCCTGAAACCAAGATGGACACCCCCAGAAAAGCTAGCCAGCTTTAATTCTAGCTCTTGTAGAATATTCGCAAACACAGAGTCAGTCTGAAGAACATATCTTCAAAAATTAGGAAGAAGAAATAAAAGACCTGAGTTATGTTTATTTTTCATGTGTATTTATCTGTCTGTAATTTTAACTGCATTAGCTTGTCCTTCTGAACTGGGAGAAATCTGACCTCAGGAATGCTGCAATGTGATTTGGGCTAGAAGAGGTTCACTCTACCTCAGCAGCAAAAAATCCAACTTAATGGTCTCAAAGTACTTGTTGGGCCTACCTCAGATTGCACTGCTTTGAAGGTTAGGAATGCACCAGTATACTTCTGCCATCAATCGATGACTCTGTAGTCCTGTGGATATCACTGGGTGAAATAAACTCTATGGGAATAAACTCCAGATTGAATATTGGAATTGGAACAGCTGGGTGTTAACTTCAATTTCTTTTTAGGTAATCTGTTTTCACAAACGTTCTGAGTATTCAGTATTCGGGTTTGCAGTGTGGCTTGAGTTTCCAGAATCCTTTACTCTTCGTGGTCAAAGTAATATATAAAGGTATACAACTGCGGAGTCATAAAACTTGCTTTAAATCTCACACTCTTCTTTTGTAGACAAGGTAATTTCTTCAGTTTAAAACCGTTTCCATTTTGCTGCTTTGATATGTACTGAATGCAAAATGTAGACTACATGTACTTCTACCATGTAGAATTATCGACAGAATACAGCAGATAATGAACTGAGTGATACTCAGTTTTCTTCTCAGTTGTTTTCTCAGCTAAACTACCAGAGTCGCTAATACTATCAAAGAACGGCTTTCACCATGATCACTGTTGGATATTTAAATGGCGATTATGTAAACCTGAGAGTAGGCATTTCACAGCTGCACTTATCTTTTGATATTATCTTCATAATTCTCTGTTTTCTTTTAATTTCGCCATGCTCTTTGCAGTCTCAGGCACACACATTTGAAAGCACACGCTCTCCGCTCTGAAAAAGACACCTCCAGAGGTTGCCAGAGGAAAAGGCCTGCTAATGCCCCATGTCATCAATTAACCAGTCAAGGTTTGCCCAATAAAAGTGCCCATCATACCACGCAGGGAGAAGGGAGCTGTTTTCAACAACGACACTTTCACAGCGAGGCTGTGAGAACAAGGAAGAGTCCAGCCAACATGCTTTGCAATCCAGAAGGCAGCCAGACGAGAAGCTGTGGTTAGCCTCAATCACCACAACGGAGGCCTGGATGTTTTCAGAAAATAATGCTAGGTGGTCTCTATTAGATCTCTGACAACCTCTCATTGAGACTGATGTGTCAGCTTAAGTCCTTTTCACCGTTGAACCTTTCAATGAGGAATTACATTTGGAACATCAAAGACTCAAAAAGGAAATTATGAAACAAGGAGTGAGGCAGAGCTTCCCCCCCCCCCACTTCTATCAATCTGCACGCTGCTCATAAATGTCAGCCTCCGGCAAATTGAATGGCACCATTTGTCTGTGTTTATTAGACTGAGATGAACTAGAGCTCATCGACCTTTCAGAGTACATATCCACACCAAGTTAATTGAGAATAAGTCAAACTTGGGAATCTCAGTGGCTGGCGAGGAGTGAGTACTGGGATTCCTGGAGACTCATCACCCCCATTACAGAACAGAGAAAAGTGGTGATGAAGACAGTAGTTCATTTCAAGAAAGGCGAGTCCACTGTGAGAAAATCAGTTCTTATCACTAAAAGTCCTCTTTTAAATGCCAAAGTAGTACATTCCACAAGTCATTACTGAACTTTCTGCCCCATCCCTAAATGTGACTTTGAGCCGATCTTTTCAACACAACAGTGGCAGCACAGCAAGAAGGTCATGGGATCGATTCCATCCTTGACCATCGTGGGTTCGATCCCACCCCCAGACCATCGGTGACCCTTCTGTGTGGAGTTTGCATGTTCTCCCCGTGTCTGCGTGGGTTTACTCCGGGCACTCCGGTTTCCTCCCACATGCCAAAAACATGCAAGTTAGGTTAATTGGCATCAAAACTGGGGATTCTAAATTGTCCTTAGGTATGGATGTGAGAGTGAATGGTTGTCTGTCTCTCTGTGTTGGCCCTGTGATGGACTGGCGATCTGTCCGGGGTGTACCCTGCCTCTCGCCCAAAAGATGCTGGGATAGGCTCCAGCCCCCCCGCGACCCGAAAGGATTAAGCGGTAAAAGATGGATGGATGGATGGATGATTTTTTGAAGCATAATCTGAGCATTCTGTCAAAATCCAGGGATATTATCTGTGATGGTTCCCCCCAGATTTGGGGCTCTTAGTTGGTTTCCTACATATTTTTTTTAATTAGTGGCATTATCAAACTGCTAGAAAATACGTAGTGCTTCAAATTACCACACAAGCAATAGTCACTAAAGTTTTAAATTCTTGTTTAGCCCAGCCAGCATGCCCATGTGGGCCCCAGCATAGGTTAATCTGGGCTGTCTTTGGGTCCCATGTTGGCCCCATCTGTGTGTGCACACATGGACTTTACCTGTGGTGCAGGTAATAGGTTTACAGGCTTTAGACCCGACATGGGAACAGGTTTCAGTAACACTTGTGCCAAAGGCCAAATTATGCAAAAAAAAAGTCACAAATTTATGAGGAAAAAATGTGAACATTTATAAGAAAAAAGTGAAAATTTAGGAGAAAAAAGTCACATATTTACTAGAAAAAAAGTAGCAAATTTATGCAAATTTACAAGAAAAAAAATATAAAATTACTTGAAAAGAGTTACAAACTTACAAGAAAAATTAAGCCAATTTACAAGAAAAAAGTTACAAATTCACGAGGAAAAGCTGTAAGTTTACAGTAAAAAATACTTCAAACTTCATGAGAAAGTTTCAAAATTTTCAAGAAAAATGTATCAAATTGGGGGGAAAGTCACATTTAACAAATTAATGAGTAACAAATATATGAGAAAATAAGTTGAAAATAGGTAAACAGGTAAAGTCTATGTGGGCAAACACAGACAGGACCAACATGGAATCCATGTCAAACCCACATGGGACCCATGTGACAGCCCAGACATGACCTTTGGTTAAATCTGGGCTGGGCTGACTTGGAGGTCAAAGGTTCTTGTTTCTAGAAAATACAGCTTTTAGAGACACTTGTGGTCAATAAGATAACTGCCTTTTATTCGCTCCATTTAATCAGCAAAAGACTGTGGGTCGGATTGTCTGCCAAACCAGCCAGAGCTGTTTGCTTATTGCCAGTGGCTGAAAACGCTGTCAATGGTTAAGAATAAGGATTTCCACAGCTGCAAGCTAAACTGCCCATTATTATACAAAAATTAGTTAGAAACAAGGCCTCTGATACTTATTTATGCTAGTGCTTAAGCTAGTCTTACTTGCCAGTCTATATGTTCTTATGAGAATACTAGCTCAATATTGCAGCAGGACACTATGAGTATTGCATGTTGTTAAAAAAAAACAGCATTTAGTTACTACTGACAAGCTGAAAAACTAGTTAGATTAACAGCTAGGCTAGCAAGATTGAGAGTTAACTAGATTAAGTTAGCTATTTATGTTAGAATTTGGCTAGCCTAGCTTAGTAGTTTACATCTTCTTGGGAGAAAATTGGGGTTAAAGCAATGTTAATAAAAAGCACCAAGGTGCTGTGCCTCGGTGCCTGTGGCATGGTAGCATGGGCAGCTATAAAAAAAGGGGGCACTCTGACCTCTACTGGCCTGGCATATTTATTACATTTCCTGTTTTCGTGGCTGCATTGTCAGAAATGGTGAGTTAAATTTGTGTTTATTTTGAAAACAAAGCCTTATCTTGCAATTCTGGCACATTAAAAGTTGAGAAAATATGGCAATACAATGATATAAGCCTTTAGTTCCACTTAATTTTGACCGGGCAAGCTGGTAGAGAGGCGGACAGACAGACAGACAGATACACACACACACAGCCACAAACAGACGCACTAACTGATTACTGTATGCCTCTGTTTCACCGAGGCATAATAATGCCAGAGTACAGTGCATTGCTACGGACCAAAGCGCAGCCATTGCTTACTGGTACTGGGGTCTGACTGAATGAAAATATAGTGCATGCCCTAAAAGAGTCAGGGTTTGTCAGCCAGGGGTCATCCCACTGACACTGTGGTGTACTCCAGGACAAATAGATGATTAGAGGGCTAACGCTGTAAAACCTTTGAGCTCAAAGTTAGCAAGCCCAACACAAAACGACTAAGTCAACCAGAACAACAGTGCTCTACCTACCCTTCAATTTTCTCAACAGGTTTTTTTTTTAATTATTTTTAGTAGAAGTGCATTTAGGCTACCACACAGAGAAATGTCAGTTTCTTGTGGCAGTTTCTGTCTCAGCTCTTTTAATAAGTGAAATATCATATGTACAGTCAGTGACTTGCAGTCCAGGTCAGCTCTGCCTGGTCTCAGCAATTTTGAAAAGAAACATATTCAGTTAATATTAAGTTTTTCAATTTCAGTTGCCTCCCTATACTTATGTGGCAGTGTGTGGTGGTTTTTATTTCCTAAGAAAAACGACTCAACATTGGTACAGTACATTCTAATCAGGCAGTGGATTGTCATCCAGAGCAGGTCCTGAATTGGCAACTTGTTGTAGCTGTAAGGATACGAGTTCACACGTGCTCAATTTCCAACACGTTAATATTTGCATAAAAAGTTGGCCTGTTATGATGCCTTTAGCTCCTCCTATAGGCTCATTCATAGCACACTAAGCAGAGCAAGCTGGCAGCGGCAAATGAAAGATGGGCCGACGTGCAGAATAACACTGCTACTGCAGCCAGGGCATGGCATGAACTTTTTTGTTCACCAGCCACTGTGGCTAGTGATTTTCCAAAGTTACTAGCCACTCAGCCTTTTCACTAGCCACAATTTTGTGGTTGCACAGTTGTTTGATCAAATGCGACTACGGCCTTTACTTGTAATAAATGTACAACCTTTTTCAATGTAAATTACCCTTATACATAGACAAAAAATAGCAAGAGAAACTGTATTTATGAAGAGCAATAAATACTGTAAAGGGCAGAGAAAAATATTTGCAATATCAGAGTGAAGTGCAGGTAGATTTGGGTCTAATTCTCATTTGTACCCCTTTGCCTGCCCCTATGAACGGGGGCGCCCCTTCATGGCTGCACAACGTCAGTAGTTGCTGATGGATTTAACCTAAACGGACACTACCTGTTTTCACCAGGAAAAAGAAGAGAAAATGAAAACTGATTAGAAAAGAAAACCCACAGTACTTATGGCAGCTGTAGTTTCATAGTCTCACACTGCTGCGTGTGTCTGTTGCTTCTTCCGGTAAAACTGTCATCGTCTTGAGTGTTTTCTGCCCAAGACTGCCTGATCCTTGATTAGTACGATGCAGAATATTACCCACAGCATCATATTCCACAAAGGATTAGCTTTAAATTTCTCTTCTCCAGGCTATACGGTGAATTTTGAAGGTTACCCATAATATTCACAAGATTAATTTGCATTCAGACCAGTCAGGCTCCTTATTCTACAGAAATCTAACTTTTGACCTTGAGCTTTTTTGTTTGTTTTGTTATCCTTTATTAATCCCAGAGGGAAATTCAAGGGCACCCACAGTGCTGCACCATTCCCGTCACCATTCACACCTAGGGCCACTTCAGACTCTCCATAAAAATGTATATCACAAGCCCACGCCACCGCCTGCATATTTCCCCTTGCTTGTTATTTGTGTTACTGGTGAACAAATTTCCACGAGAATCCATTAAGTTCTTTCTCTTTTACAGTTTTCTATTCTTAGCACACGCAGCCACAGCCAGACTGACAAAGAGGCTCTGATTGCAAGTGATGTCCCCACCAGACACCACCATCAGCCCCTCGTCCCTCTTCCCTCTGTCAATATCCATCACAAAGACTGCTCTTGTTTAGTGGAGCTGCTCTCACTGAGATGGGGAAAAAAAAAGTCACTGGAATACTCGCACGCGAAAGGAAGGGACATGAAACCAGCGTCTCTGGTAGATGCAGAAGCTATATGTTAAGCCTGCAACTCCAGAGCCACGTGGCTCTTGAACCCGTAAGCAGCGGCTTCCAGCTGCATTGACCAAAAAACCCAACGTGCACCAAGAGTTACAAATCTACAAGGAAAAAAAAAAAATCACTCGTATTTACAAGAAATGACAGAAAACAATCACAAAGTTGTGACAGCTGAAACATTTACAAGGAAAAGGCCTTAAATTTACGAGAAAAGTCACAAAACTATGACCAAAAAATAGCAAATGATGAGGCATATGTACATCAAAATTACAAGAAAAGTCTTTACACGAGAAAAAAGTTTCAAATGTACAAGAATAATGTTATGAGTATTTTTTTAAATGCATACCAAGAGGGAAGACTCTTCCACCCAGCACAAGCCCTACTTTAGACGTCATTCTGGGCTAAATCAGGTCCATCACTCTAAGCCTTAATTTAGCCCAAAAAATAGTTGTTAAAAATTGAACCGTTTAGTCCATCTAACAAGGACCAAACCAAACCCTCCCGGGACAAACTGGTTAAAAAAAAAAAAAAAAATGTTGAAAAGACGACTTTACCAACTGTCTAAAAATGTCCAGATTCGGTTGAAAAGTGAGAGATGAAAAGCCGTCTTTTTCAGGTTGTTGAAAAGGTGTCAACGTCATTCTGCTCCTTTTTGGGCTGCGTGAGGGGCGCACCCACACCAGCACAACCTGAACAGATACCAGTCCAGTGCTTCATAAAAATGCACACTTTAACAGCTTTGAAGTTTGACATTCGGCATACAGTGACTGCTAAATAATATCTGGAACAATCTGAAACCAGCGCTACTGCTATTGCACTAAAAGCATTGGCTGAATACCAGTTTCTCTCCATTATGTCTTTTTATTGAGGTTCACACCTTGCACTCTGGGTGTCCCCAGACGCCCTGGTCTCATCTAATCATGGAAGCTACTCTGGCTCTGGCTCGGTTAACGCCTGGATGTGAACCCGCCTCAGAATACCCAGGGCTGCGACTGCTGACCTGTCCAGGACGGTTTCTGCCTTCTGCCCAGAGATGCTGGCAGAAGTCCCCTCCCAACCAGAAAAGAAGATGAATGATGTTGGTTACACATCTCCGTATGACTTTAAAAAAAAGAGCTTTTCATCTTTAACTTTTCAACCAAATCTGGGCACTTTTTAGATGGTTGGCAAAGCAGTTGTCGACATTTTTTCAACTGGGAGGGTTATTACTGATATGGACAGTTTTAGCTGTACTTACTAAACAAGAAAAACTCAGATTTGAGAGAAGAAATTTTCAACAAAATATCACAAATTTGTGACAGAAAAGTTTCAGATCCACAAGTTTAAAAGAAAAAAAACAGGATTTTTTTCTGAGATTATTCTCAAAAAAAGAAAAAAAGTCAAAATTATTAGTTAAAATGAATTAAACTCCATCGTTTATAAGAATAAGGTTTGGAATACATAAGACAAAAACACATATTTATTTGAAAAAACTTATTACTGATACTAACAGCCCCACGTACTAAATAAGAAAAACTCATTTCGGACAAAAAAAATTTAACAAAAAAGTTACGTTGGGAGAGAAAAGTCAAACGTTGCAAATTTACAAGAAAATTCATTAATCATTACATGAAATCTGCAAATTTGTGCAGAACAAGTCATGGATCCCTGTGAAGGGAGTCTCATCTCGGCAAGATAAAAAAAAAAACAAGTCACAACTCCGCAGCGCAAGCTGTAATTTAGACGTTGCACTGTGGGCTGAATCAGGTCTGTTGGTCCAAGTCTTAATTTAACCCACAACTAGACGTTGAAAATTGGGTTGTGTTTAGTCCGTCTACTACAGACCATATTTAATGAGGAAAAAAGTTGTTCAAAATTGGGGGAAAAAAATAATCCAATAATTATATTGGAAAACACTTAAATTTTACAAAATTAAAGTCATAAATAAGAAGGAAAAATGTATCTTTAATAGAATAACCTGAACCACTTACTGATACTGACCATGCAGTTTATCGTTTTTCTTCCAGCACAAACTGGGAGGGGAAAAAAAAAATGATGAAAAGACGGCTTTGCCTGACGTCTAAAAACTGTCTGGATTTAGGTGAAAAGTGAAAAGCCGTTTTTTCCAGGCTGCTGAAAAGAAAACCTCATGTAGACAGATGTAACTAAGCTTTGTTGCACCAACATCATTCCTCTTCAGACCCTTTCTAGATTACAGGGAAGTCAATCCTAGCATCACTGAGAGGCAGTGCACATCCTGGACCAATCACCAGTCCACGGTATTCCTTACGCCCGGTGAGTCTTCCATCCAGGTACTAACCAAGCCAGACCTTCCTGAGGCTCAGATCTGATGGGACCAGGGGGTCTGCAGACAGCTTGAGCCTGAGGTGTGAACAGGGCCGCACGGTGGTACAGTGGTTAGCACTGTTCCGCCTCCAGGTTCTAATCCCAAGGTTAGCAGGGGTGGGAACCTTTCTGTGTTGAGTTTGCATGTTCTCCCTGTGCGGTGTGAGCTCCAGTTTCCTCCCACAACCCAAAGACATGCATGTTAGTTTAATTGAGGATTCTAAATTGGTCTCTAGGTATCCGTCTCTGATAGGCCCTTAGAAGACAGGGTTAGTACTAGTGATGCACTATGAGACCAGGTCCTTATCCCTTACCCCAACATCAGAGAAACCAAACACATCTGCATTCAAACAATAGCACTAGCTTCAAATTGTTCCAGCAGCCCAGTCTCACCAAAAAAAAAAAAAAAAAAAAACATCAAACTGCACGTTTTGTCACTCAGAGAAAACGTACACAGACACGTAAAAAAGATTTTTCACATGCAGTGGATATGTGGCGTTTCCAGCTTTAACAAAGGTGTCCAACGGCAGCTTAACGTTTGGCAGTTTGTGTTCCTGTCACGCCTGCTGTCTTTCACCATCGAGCAACTAACCCACATCTTAATGCCTAACCCTAACCTCACGGGAACCTTTCATTAGTGAAGTGAAAAACAAACTAAGGGGGGAAAAAAAACGAACAAAAAAAAGTCACTCACTTGAACTCGTGTTTTTATGTCCTTGCTTGACCAACCGCGTAATTAACCATCCACCAACCAATGACAGCTGGGAAACCAAAGTTAAAGAGGCGTTGTTCCGCACGTGCGGTGAGGACTGTTTAGGAGTTTTGCACATGCACAGTGAGTGAAGGTATGGTCTTGGAGACATGGCTTGTAAATATGTGCAGAGATCCAATGTGCAAATGTAGGATTTTAGAGGGGTTTATTAGATAGCTGTTTTTTTTACTGGTTGGATTCCAGGTATCATTGCAGAACCACTATGCCAAATGTTGAACTAAAAAAAAAAAAAAAAGCTGTTAAAAAGTTTAGTAAAGATGTGCTTGACTTCTGGCAGACAGACCCCCACCACCCCCAACACCAAATGCCAAAAACAACCGAGGATAAATGTGGGCCAAATCCTGCACTAAACAGCCCAATTACTGGATTATCCATTTGGGTTAAATGTGGTCCCTTATTAGAGGGACTGCAACCCAAATTTCAACTGCTATTTTGGGGCTAAATTAAGGCTTGTACAGACGAACCTGATTTAGCCCAAAACTCCGTGTCTAAAATCCGGCTTGTGCTGCGGGGGATAGGTCAGTTTAGGTCACCTTCACCTTAAAGCTCACACACGATTTGCAGCTCGGTGCAGATTTTGCGGGGCCTGCATGGAGTGCATGGCTGTGCCACAGTGGAGGTTGGGGACCCCGGTGTTAGACGCGACTGATGTTTCTGGGTGGGCCATAAACACCTGTCTGGTGCCAACAACGCCACGCCAGTGGACACACTGCTGCTGCTGCTGCGTGTTCTGATCAAGGCGGCCCCGCAGAACAACCAAGCCACTGCAAAATTCATGCACAAAAAAGGCCCCCATGAATATTTCAGCTTCGTGTGACTGAAGCAGGCACCCAGCTGTCTGCTCAGCGCGCGGCTCCTCCACGTCGCCACCGCTGGCTCAGTGCGCACTCGGCGCGCCCTTGGAGCTCTGTGGCGCACAATGACAGGCCCGGGTGGTTCTGAGGGGATGGGATCAGGGGTCACTTATGGAACATTAAATCAGCCCCCTCACACACTGCATGCTTGGCGCACACGTGAGACGCCGTTAGTTTCAGAGCGCAATCATCTTGCACATGAATGAAAGCTCACAAAAACGGGCGCAGTCAACTTCCGCTGTACATGTTCAGAAGCAGCAAAATGAAGCGCTAACGGTGGTCTGGATTGTTGCTCGTATCTCGGTTACCCCCCTGCTGCGAAAAGCATGACAAACTCCCGGTGTTTCAACGAAGCCCGGAGCCTTCACACACACCTGGACGCGTAAAAAGCCACATGGTGCCGCCTACTCACTGTGCGCCAGCAGCTGCGGAGAACAATAGTGACGGATGGTGCGAGGTGACAAAGAGGAGACTCTTCTGGGGGGGGGGGGGGGGTGCTTGCAACGGGACGGGACGAGGATGAGGAGGGGTGGGTGTGGGTTACTTACGCTGCTGTTCTCCCCTGTCCAGTGGACCATCGCCTGGTTGTGCGTCGCGTCCCCCTTGAGCACGAACGAGCTGCTGAGGAGGGACGGCTGCCTCTCCCAGGACAGCGCTCGTCTGAAGCGGGGCCGGCTCCCCGCGCCGTCCGGGGAGCTCTCGTCCCCGCCGCCCGTGTCGAGGATCCTCGCAGGGTCCCGCGCGCCGCGCCGGCTGAAAGCCCCGCCGCCGCAGCGCACGGGTGCCGGCAGTGCCATCCAGGCCCCAGCGGCGAGCAGAAAGATCAGGAGATGCGCGGAGGGGCGCCGGGGTGCCATGCTCTGCGCCGGAGTAGCGCCCATATCGCGGAGACTGATGGGGAGAGCGGTGCTGATGCTTGCAGGGGATAGATCGGTGTGTACCGTCAGCCGAGGGAGAGGGAGGGAGGGAGGGAGGAGAGCCGGAGCGAAAGCAGACAGTGGCAACAACGTGGACGCGTGTCAGTGCCAAACAGCCGTCCACAGGGCAGCTCAGCGGCGCCATCTGCTGGCCAACAGCTACACTGTCAGTCAGAGCGCAACACGCCGGGCCGTCTGACCTGATAATGGAAGAATATCAGGAGGTCAGACGGCGCCGTGGATCGCCATCTTATTGTGCGCCCTGATGAGCCCAGGAGCTGGATTGTCAGTGGCAACTTGGTCAGCTGGTCCTGGGTGGAGGGCCAGACCGAGAGCAGTGGCCCTATGAAAAAGGAACAAGGACCCAGTGCGCCCAAAGGAGCCGCATGGGTCCGTCCTCCGTGGGCATCATGGTGCCATGTGAGCTGGCGGCAGTCCGGCTTCTCTGCTTAGACTGCTGGGCTCCATGACCTGGATCCTGGATAAGTGGTAGAATATGGATGGAGTCAGTACCAGCCCAACTTTTCAGTTTCTGCAGTCCTAGTTGGTTTTTGGGTTTTTTTAACCATGTTTTCCCTGGTATGTACCTCCACTGTAATTTGGAGACTGTATTATAAAATGCTCAAAAAAAAATAAAACCTACTAGACCAAATAATACAAAATAACACAAAAACAAAGAAAACATAGGACTTCTTTACCGGGTCTGTTTGTCATGTGACCAGCTGGCCAAGAGGTTAGAGTTCAAATCTGAGCCCTCCCTGCCTCTGGGTTCCGGTCCAGTCCTAACTAGAGGCTGGATTAAACCCTGTCTTTTGCTGTTGGGGTCAGACTGCCTGAGCCTGTCTTCTTTCTGCTGGCTGGCTTCTTTCCTATCCATCGTATGGTCATTTCATTATAATGTTATATAAGAAACAACATCCATTTTATGGTTATTTCGTTGATCGCAAAGAACAAACTTACCACTAACCTGACAGAATTTACCAACCAGTACCATTGTTTGTGATTCACATTCCAACAGGTGGTTATTAAACTAACCAGCAATTGTACTCAAGTGAAATTACCGTATGATTAATTACTTTATAGTCACCAGATGCATGACTTAAGCATGAACAAGTAATTTAAAAAAAAAAAAGTTACTTGGGCATCACAACTTTTGCCAATTTGTGCATTTTTTTCTCTTAAGAGTTTCACTCTTTTCTCATAAATGTGTGAATTCTCAAATTTACTACTTTTGCCTGATAAAATTTAAAACCTTTTTGCATAAATTTGAGGGGGTTTTTTCTATAAATTTGACAAATTTCTTACAATTTTTTTTAAACATTTGACACATTTCCAGCAGTAGACCCACACAAGAGGCAGACAGCAGAATGCTTTTTTACAACGTGAATATTTATGTACAACCACCCAGCACGGCGACAACCCGACAACCCTGCGAAGAGAGGAGGAGAGAAAAGGTAAGTTGCCAAATATTAACCGAGGTGATTTTGTAAGTTAATTGGTTTCTCTTGTTCTTATGGACACACGGTGGGGGTCGCCTTATACCCCGTCACTGGTGGTGTAACTGGTCCTTGCCAGGTGAAGGACTCCCGAAAGGAGAACGCGCCGTCAGAGTTCAGCTGGTGGAGGTGAGGCCAAATCACACTGCTCACGAGGCAGTTTTTATCAGGGGGCGGTTGCTGACTTGTTGCAACTAGTTTTCAAGTCAGTGAACTTAAACTCAAAGAGTACAATCAAATGTCCTTGTGTGAAAGTACAGTTTTTAGCATTCAAGTGAGTGTGGATGAAGGGATATAGCCAGTTTAGAAGTCACATGACTATGAACTCTTTCTAATGGTCTGTGACGGGTGAGCCTCCCAGCACATACTGGTTGAAAAGAAGGCTTTGCCCACCATGTAAAAATGTCCAGATTTAGATGAAAAAGTTGTCTTCATATAGATGTCTATGGTCTAAATTTGGTTGAAAGATGGAAAAGTCTGTTGTCACTTATTACTGTCAGTTTGTAAAACACATTTGTATACCAGTAAAAGCAATATTATAGACAGGGTAATGCAGTATCACAAATGCATGATATCCTTGGCCCTCCTCTTTGCAACCAGGCTTGGAAAAGTTGATCTAAGTTTATTATTTAGCCGTCTGTGACTTTCTGTTTTAGTGGAGTGGTGTTGCTGCATGGCCTAAAATCAGGTGCTGGAGTGGCAGAATGGGAGCACAGTCAGTTTGAATTTTTAATGGCTAGTCAAGCAGGAGGTGCACGAATGTTTCACATTATGGCAGCATCTAAGAGAATCCATGAACTACTGACACCATTATACACTCCTGATCCGAACCTTAAGAATAGGGGGAAATTACAGGTATTCCCATTTGGCGCTGGTGGATAGTAATAAGAAACAGGAGGAAGGGGGGGGGGGAAGAGAGTAGGACATTTATTGAAAACTGCATTTAAAATGAAATTGCACGTTTCGGGATGGATGACAAGGGAAGTTTACAAAAAAGGATGTCAGTTCCAGACGGTGGATGTCCTTCGTGAAGCCGTCTTCACCACACAGAGCAGCACTCCTACCAGCTTCCTGGAAACGCTCACACCAAGCATGCCCAAATGAATTTTAGAAGTGACCAACAAGAATATAGGGCTACTCTGGGAGTCCTTTATTGACACTTAGTTCTGTTTGGGGGGTTTTGGGGAGGCTGTGGTCTGAAACTTTTGGTCAGCTGATGTACAGCCTGTTTGAGTTTAAATGTAATTTTCAATAAATTGCCTCCTTTCTATTTTTTTTGTCTCTTGCTCCTGTTTTTCTTTTTGCATTTTGAACCTTTACTTGGGTTTCATATTTCCCACCTTGAAAAGATACATTTATTTTTTCTTCTTGAGTTAAAAAGTTAAAAATCAAATGGAAAAAAAAAAAAAAAAAACCTCAACAAAGGAGCTTGGGATCAAGGGTTCCCATCATCCTTCAGTGTAGTTAATTTTAGCCAAATTTTGCTTATTTAGTCCATTTAACACAATAATTCAGAAGACAACCCTATAAATAATTCAGAGAGTATGCAAATGTTGAATGTTGAGAAGTTCGCCTCTGTAATGTCTACAGAATTCATGGATCAAAACATTGCTTGCTAACCAGTTGATGTGGAAGAACTTCAAATGAAGAATTTACATTTGATCTGTCAAACAAGCCTTCAGTCTAGGGAGGGAGGGCGTGCACCCTTCATGACCTCTAATGTCAGCACGTCGTCAGCAATTGCGCCTCCTAAACTGGAGCGCAGATTTAAATATTTCATGCCTGGTGTTCAGCATCAGGTTGTTAACAGAGTGCCACTCAGACCGTTTTTGCACCTCCCGCCTGTAGGCAGACTCGTCTCCACCCAAGATGAATCCCACAGCAGCGGTGTCATCTGCAAATTTAATGCCGCAGTTAGTGGCGGATGGTGGTGAACATTTCAGGGTATACAGTGAGTAGAGAAGAGGGTTCAGCACACAGCTGGTGTTGAGTGTGATGGTGGAGGAGAGGTGGGAGACAATCCCCACGATCTGTGGATGATTTGAAAAGAAATTCTTTATCTATCTGCATGTGAGTAAACGGAGATCCAGGGCCAGAGGTTTTTTGGTCAGAATGTCAAGTACAAAGAGCATCCTCCAGATATCTGCTGGGACACAGACTGTACAGGGAACTTGGATATAATCTGACATCAAAGCTAATTAATGCAGGTATTGAACAGAAAATGCAAAGCAATGAATGAAACATTTATTTTATGAAAGCACCAAGGTGCTGTGCCTCGGTGCCTGTGGCATGGTAGTATGGGTGGCTGTAAAATAGTGGCATTCCGACCTCTAGTGGCCAGGGATAGTTATTACAATACCTTTTTTTTCACTGTGGCACTAACAAAAATGGTGAGTTAAATTTGTGTTTATTTCAAAAACCAAGTGTTATTTCAAAATTCTGGCAAATTAAAAGTCGAGAAGATATGGTCATACAATGATACAAGCCTTTAGTTGCACTTAATTTTGACTGGGCGAGCTGTAAACCTGGTAACAGACAAACAGACAGACAGATGGACAGATACAACTACAGACACACAGACGCATTAACTGATTACCATATGCCTTTCTGTTTCACCAAGGCATAAATATGCTTGCAGAATGCATGTAGAAATTTTTTTGCTTTTACTGACCTGTCCATGGCACTGTGTAGGTGATGTTATTCTTCCATCTAACATACAATAATAGGTTTTGTGTTACCAACCTCCAAATATGACTATTTGTATGTATAATTTGAAAGCTGCTGATATCACCACCTTCCATGGTGGAATGTGCCATCTATGTGAACTGTACTGAAACTGTGTCCTGCTTTGCTGAGCAGTGTGACAGATTTGAACAATTTGGACTGAAAATGTGAGTGTAAGAAAGTGGTAAAAAGTTGAGGTTTGTCAAATTTCACAGTATATACTGCCTACTTTTTTCCTGCTCTACACCCTAACCCAGAGGCAAAGCAAACACTTGATGTGAAAGCAGTCCAAATCTGAATTATATCCATCTGGTCATATAGTGGGAATGAACGTGTGGGTGTCCTAAAAAAGATGGGGGGTGTCCTAATTTATTCCCCACTATTTGTTTAGAATTATATTTTACAGAAAATTTGGAAAAAAAGTCTTTAATTCATTTTTAATTGTTTAGTTGCATCACATGAATCTCCCAGCATTTTTAACACTGATATTAAATATCCATATGTCCAAATATGTAAACAAAAAAACAAAAACAACAACACAGGCTTATACAGGGTATCCTAATTTTTTCATATGACTGTACCTAGGGAAGTAAAGTAAAAATGCTTAGATAACTATATACAACATACGCTACTAATAGGATAAATAGATGATGATCCTTATGAGCCAATGGATGGTACTGGCTGTACAAAGAAGGATTATAAGGCACAGGATAAAATACGAGGTACCAATTAGACTGCAAAGTGCAGTATGGCAGCATTGTTATGACCAGAATTCAACATCAGAGTGATTTATTGTACAGTGAAATGGCATGTGGCAGAAAAGATTTCCTGTACCTAACCATTCGGCAGCGAAACTGTTGTTACAGACTGCTGGAGGAAGTGCTGTGCTGTCTGTCCAGTGTGTGGTGGAGGGGGTGATCAGGATTGTCCATTGATGGATAACAGTTGGTTCAGTGTCCTCCTCTCCACCACAGTCTCAAAACTCTCAGGCCCGAGACCAGTCACAGAGCCAGCCCTCTTGATAATCTTGTCAAGTCTGTTGGTGTTGGTGGCTCTGATGCTGCTACACCAACAGGCAGCCACAAAGAAGATGGCGCTGGCAACAACGGCCTGGTACAAAAGCTCCAACATCTTGTTGCACACATTGAAGGATCTCAGCTTCCTCAGAAAGTAGAGTCTGCTCGCCCCCTTCTTGTATTCAGCATCGGTGTTAGATTTCAGAATCAGAATCAGAATCAGGTTTATTGCCATTGTTCATGTAGTACACAAACTAGGAATTTGTCTCGGTGCAATGCTGCAACATTAAACATGATAAAATAAAAGAAATAAACTATACATGCAATATAAAAGAAATAAACTATACATGCAATTGCCAGTCTAGTCTAGATTTCCAGTCTAGTCCGCTGCTGATCGCGACACCCAGGTATTTCAGGTTCAGGTTACTTTATTTGTACCCGTAGGTAGATTTGTTGTTTGTTGTTGTAGGATTTGTAGTCCTCCACTACCCCCACATCCTCCCCCCTAATCTAAAATGGCTGTGAAGGTGTTCTCTTCTTCCTGAAGTCAATCACCATCTCTCTGGTCTTGCTGACATTCAGCCTCAGGTGATTCTGCTCCGTCCACTCCACAAATCTGTCTACCAGTGCCCTGTACTCCCCCTCCTCTCCCCCTGTTATGCACCCAACAACAGCCGAGTCGTCAGAGAATTTCTGCAGGTGGCATGACTCGGTGTTGTACTGAAAGTCAGTGGTGTATAAGGTGAAGAGAAAAGGAGAGAGCACAGTCCCCTGTGGAGCTCCCATATCACTAACCACCACATCAGACAAAACACTGCCCAGCCAGACAAACTGTGACCTGACAGGCAGGCCACCTGTCTGAGCTGTCGACCTCCATCCCCCGCAGCTTCTCACCCAGCAGCAGTGGCTGGATGGTGTTAAAGGCACTGGAGAAATCAAAGAATGTGAGTCTCACAGTGGCTCCTCCGCCATCCAGGTGCCAGTAAGCTCGTTGCAGCAGGTAGATGACAGCGTCTTCAACTCCTAAATGTGGCTGATATGCAAACTGTAAGGGTCCAGCCACATCTTCACCTGGAGCCTCAGGTGAGCTAAAGCAAGTCTCTCCAGGACCTTCATCACGTGTGAGGGCAACTGCTCGACTGGTCGTAAATTGATCGTATGCCACATTTACTAACAAATCTGTTAGCACAGTTCTTGCATGAGGCCTAATATTATAAATTTAAGAGTAAAACCTCAAAAACCTATATAAAGAAGATTTTTTTTTCTCTTTCAGGGTCACCACAGCGTATCATCACCTTGTATCAGTGTGTTGATTTGGCAAGGATTTTTATGCTGGATGCCCTTCCTGACACAACCTGCCCATTTATCCGGGCTTGGGACCAGCACAGGGAGCACACTGGCTTGTGCTCCCCCATGGCTGGCTGACCATTTCCTTCCTCCATTCTATTTTTTTGCTGAGCACCAAGCTAGAAGGCAGGAAGCACCATTTTTATATGGTCTTTGGTATGACCCGGCCAGGACTTGAAACCAGGACCTTCAGGTTGTGGGGACGGTGTTCTACCTCTAGGGCACCACGCCTTTACAAGAAAGAGGCACATTTTTGATTAAATTTTTGTCATTTTATGGGACAAAAGCAGCAAAATTCCAATAACCGTGTTTCACATTTACAAGAAAAGCTGCAATCTGACAAATTTTGAACAAAAAATCACAAATTTTTAAGCAAAAAAAAAAAAATAAGAGAAAGCCCTCCCCTCCCAGCACAAATTGGTTGAAAAAATGTTGCAAATATGGCTTTGTCAGCCATCCAAAAAATGTCCAGATTTGGCTGAAAAGTGAATGATGAAAAGCCGTCTTTTTCACGTTGTTGAAAGGGCGTCTTCACATAGACGTCTCCATATGGTCTAAATTTGATTGAACAATGAAAGCTAAAAAGCCGCCTTTTTAAGACTGCTATAAAGAAGTCATGCAGTAGCCAACACCATTCTGATCCTTCCTGGGTTGTGTGAGTGGGGGCGAACACATACACCAGCATCTCTGAGCAAGATACGGCGGGGGGGGGGGGGGAGGGCATCCTTTCATGAGAAAAAAATGTATGTGGAAAAATCCAAGTCCTGATGATTTCAGGCCAGTTTATTCTTGTAACTCAGCTGACTGACCTTCAGTTTCAGGCCCAAATATGTTTAGTGCCTCTGGATTTTTTTCCCAACAAAAATGTTCAAAATGGCTCTTTTGTTAGAGTTTCCTGACCGGCGCTATCCACCATTTCATTACACTATGGAAGCCATTGTGGTTGAATTACGCTTAAGTAAATGACTGCTGACAGCGTATGCCAGGAAATATTATTAATGAGAGCGAAACAGACAATTAGATTTGCATGTGCACCTTCTATAATTAGGATAATTTGCGATAAATTACAGTCAGGTCAAGCTGATACTCCTCCGGGGGCACGTTGGCACATACAGTCCAGACGATAATGGGCCGCTTGTTCACACTGACAACATGCAAAGAAAGTGATCAAAAGGACCAAACCACCGCCGTGGCTAGCCTCCACTAAAGAGGCTAGCAGGAGACAGGAGAGGCAAAGCCTTTCTCTTGGCTCATATGAAACTCAAATACACTAATCTTCATAACATCCAATCACCCATGAAAATTTCATGAAGAGCAAAGCAGCACGCGAACACTCCACGCTTCTTCTCCCCTTGAGCTTCCTTGGTGCTCACATGACGCAAGACCTGCCTTGCTTGTCCACGGTGAAGGGCATGAAACGTCTGCTGCATTTTAGTCTGCCGAAAGATGGTGGAGCTGCTGTCTGGGATGTGTGTACTGTGCTCTAGTCCCATCTGCTTAGTTTATGATGAAACCACCATGTCATTCAAGATCTACAGTTGGCTACATATGCACATCTTTGAGGCAATTAAGAGAGTGGAAGTGGGGTGTGAGGTTCTGCAACTGTAATTGTATAAGTCATGGTGACATATTCACAGGAGCTTAAAGGATAATTTTTTTTTTATCTGCCAGTCAAAAGTTTGAATGATGAATGAATATAATCAGAACCAGAACACTCCAGGCCCCACTGTAACAAATAAAAATGCAAATTCCTGCCACACCTGACATTCTGCTTTTGACCAATAAAAATCACATCCGAACCTAGTGGCACATTATAAATCACTATGCATGCAGTGCATTTTTTAAAATTGTTACTACAGGAGGTGTGAGACCCAAAAGCAGACTCTGGAGAAATTGATAATGTAAGTGAACAATGATCTTTATTACAAAGATTAATGTGAGTAAATGTGCTGGGGAGAGATGCAGAAGTCTGGCAACCCTACGTGGAGAAGATTAGTTTAAATGCAGTTGTTTAGTGTGTATGATAAGTTAATCTATTATGCTTACGCTTCAGCAGGAGTGAGCAGCTGGAAGCAGGGGAAGGTCCTTCCTGCTGGTGAAGCAGGCTGCCAGGGGGAAGCGTGCAGCGGCGCAGTGGGAGATTCTCCAAAGGTTGAAGAGGACAGGCTGGCCAGCCCTGTGTGCTGGGGAGTGACAGTGAAGAGCAGAAGGGATTACGGTGGTAAGTTGACTTACATGGGGAATGGTAAAAGTGCATAGTCTGAGATAATTAGTGATGGGACGGCAGGCTCCAGAGCTTCGAGGGTGCTCCGAGCTTATCCAGGAAATATTTGGCGAAGCATGTTTCGAGGCGTGTATTGTTGATGTTGTACCACGTGACTGGGTCAAGAAGTCGTTCATGATTTTGCACGCAATATGAAATAAAGTGAGCAGCGATACACAATGGAAATCCCCGTCCCTCACGTTTTGTGTTGTCGATATTTGACTGTCGATGTTTGGCTGTGTCACAGACAATTTTCAGATGGAGGCAGCACCAAAACCATGGGCTTCTTCCGTTTGGGAACATTTTGAGCGCGTTTCTACCATTAATGTATTTTCCACAAAGAGTGGATATTTATTGTAACTGAGGTGATGGCTTAGCGGTAAAGCATCTGCTCTACAAGCGGGAGGCCTGGGTTTGAATCCCAACTGTGTCATTCTTGTAATTTTATTTTCAAGGTGAAGTGTCTGTTGTGTTTCAAAGAGCTTGGATCATTATTACGCATCATTATGCTGAGGCACTATTGCCATTGTGCCCTGCATGAGAATAAGGCCAGAGATGAATATACTGTTAAAGACGGTATAAGACTGTTGAAAATTTCTTATTTCTTAATAAAAAATGGATAAGTAGCACAAGCACATTCACTGTAGTAACCTCAGTTTTATTATTTCTTTTTTCCCTTATGATCATTGATATTTCTTAAAAGACAGCACATTTATTGAAATGAAAAAATACACAAACCAATAACACCCTTGTAAAAATCTGCATGTTGTATATGTTTTGTCCACTAGATGGCCTAGTAGAGAAAATGAATCACATGAGGCCTCATCTATATGAGCCATTTTGATGAAAGGCCTCAAGTCCTCGAGAAAGCCTCATCTGGCCATCACTAGAGACAATCCAAATCCAATCTGAGGGGCTAGTTCCAGTATCCAAAAGCAGGCAGAGGTTGAGGTCCAAAGGGTAAACTCAGGCAGGCAGTCTCAGGGTCTAAAACAGGCAAAAAGTCACAAAACACGACAGTCATGGAATACAGATCAGATCAGGCAGAGAGCTTCCTGTTTAAAGGCCTTCCCTGATTAATCACAGGTGAAGCACAAGGCTGCAGAGGATGAGCGGGAGAGAGAAGCAGGGGACCAGAACAAGCACAGACCATTGCTGTGCTTGAAATGCGCACTCCTTCCCCATATAGCGTACTATATAGTGAATCAGCCATTTTGTAGTGCTGTTCGAAATCTTAACTGAAAATTTCATTCACTATAGAGTACACTCAAAATATCCCACAATGCATTTTGAAAAGTAGTGTACAACGGATGGCCACTACATTAGCCAATATATCCCATAATGCAATGCGCAGCCAACGGAGCAATGAGAGAAGAGCTTCACATCACAACATAAACTACCTTAAGGTATTTATATTTATGAATTCAGCAAAAATGATTTGATTTAATACATATTTACTACAAATTACATACAGGTATTCATTTTTTTTTTTACCACCATCAGTCTTACGTTTTACTGTCTTACGTGATGATGTCATTAACCGTGCCGCGAAAACACGCCCAGTAGTGTCCAAAAGTGGCTGATTTTATTGTTATATTGAGTTTACTATATAGTCCACTATATCTAAATTCATTATATAGCGAGTAGGGAGGGAGGGAGGGAGTGAACATTCCGAACACAGCGCATGACAAAAACGTGAGGGTACACATTGCGTCTATATTTATATTTTGCCGGGTAATTTAACTAACTGTAATGCTGTTAATACCATCTGCAATGCTCCTGCAATGTGTATATAACTGTGTACATATGTATATTTATTTACTGATTTGGCTAGCCAATTCTTATCTTTTTTACTATTGCTCTGAATGCTGCTATCCCTTTGCTGCTGCAATTCTAGAATTTCCCCATTGTGGGACCAATAAAAGTTTATCTTATCTTATCTTATACGTTATACTGCTTTCAACACAGAGAAGGTGATATGGTGAAGCCAAAAAAGGATGACACACTCATCACTACTTCATCCCACACCTTCTTTGCCTCAAAAAACTTCAGTTGAACAGTTAATTACAGTATGTTATAATGTCAGGTCAGGCACTGTTTTGCTTGCTACCGAATAACCATGAAAACCGGTACTACCTGTCTCATGGGTCGGGCTGTCGGCAACTCAACCGGCAACCCCACCTTTCCGAGGGCATGGAGGGTGAAACTGGGCGTCCTGGCAGAAGTAAAAACAATATCTGTCACAGGTCTGTGGTGGACCACTCCCAGTTACACGGGGTGAAACCGGACATCCTGGCAGATAAGCACATCTGTTACAAGGTCTGTGGTGGATTTTTGCCAGTCAGTGCATCATGACATGCACTACACAAAGAGCAGAGATAAACAAACCTATCATCTGGTCAGTCACTACAACAGATACTGGAGTCAGTTTGTCTTGGCCTGTCCTTGCCACTGACAATACCTCTATCTGCCAAGAATGTGCCAGTAGTCTAGCAAAAGCTAGAGGTACTCAAATACTTTGTAAGCAGTTTCATGAAATGGTCAGTCAAAAAGCAACTCATACCGGCTTGGACGTCACCCGGGTTAACAAGGTTAGGAGTTCCTGGCAGTGGAAGGCGAAGGACAGAGCTGCGTGGAGGAATCTGATCAGACCTAAATGAAGCAGTCGTTGTCGCCCCCGACAGACTGCTATGATGATGATGATGATGATGATGATGATGATGATGATGATGATGATGATGATATTGCACATTTTCACTGTCAGTTTTCCTTGTAAAAAGCTGAACTGTCCTCCCAGATAACCACACCATCATAATAGCAATCAAAGGTCATGTGTCCCTTGCTGTTAAAAGTGAGGTGAAAAGCCATTAGACTGGTTTACTGAATGCTGAACACAACACATCTCTGAATATTTAACAGAGATAGGGCAACTTTTTTGCAATTTTCATCAGTGCAAGATCTGTTAACTGTTATAATTGGAAAATGGACTTGAACACACCTGTAAATGATGTTATTGCTTTTGATATCACTAGACCATTTTAATGGGGCCCTCCATCATTCCATTTCAGCAGACTAAGGTCCTCATTTAGTAAGATTCCAAATAGTGGGCATGAAATTGCTTGTGTAGTTTGGAAAGTTGCAAATTTTCTTATTTGCATTTGCATGCGATCATGAAATAGACAACATACGCAAAGAGGTTGAGGTTGTCTTATTCAAATAAGATTTAGCAAGTCTTACCATGTTTCTGCATTGCAGAGAATGACCACAAAAAGAAGTTCAATCCAGATTTTAGTAACAGGTTAATATTACATTAATTAGTTACATAAACAAAATCGAAGTATTGCAAGAAGAAACACTACATGGAAATCCATTTGCTATGTGAGTCACTGCAGTCGGGAAGATAAGACAGACAATAAATGAAATTAATGAGGAAAAGATATAAAACAAAGCATGTGAGAGCAGATACATTTGTATAATTTTATTTCCATTTCAACTATACTTTCACCAGGGAAAACACATTCTATTGCATTCCTTCATTTTTTCTATACCTCTTCTTTGTTTCAGTAACAGCAGCCATAAAGCAGATTTGCACCTGCTTTGAAAACATATTTTTATGCAAACATGAAAGACACTATTTGTTTCAGTTTTAGTAAATCCCACTCTGCATGTGATTTGATTGTATTTGCATCTGCTCTTGCTACCCCCTTTTACACCCCACACCCAAAATCTTGCTGTTTGAGGCAGAAGCACCAGCTGTACATATTCATTCAAGCAAAGGTACTAAATCCACAGTGCATGGAAGGATGCAATCCCCAGTGTGCAGTCTTAGCGTATCAATCTGCTCATTTACTTTGCAAATGATACAGTATCTACTTTGCACAAAGGTGCCTTAATGAATACGCTAGGCTGGGCTGAAGCACAGGGGCCTGTGAAGATCAGGGGCCTATCATGAGCCAATAAAAACGATGACATTGTTGTTATTGGTCAAATTCTATGTGCATCACTTGACATGCATGTGTGGCTGGCTGCTGATTGGTCCAATTTACATGTGGCCCACATGGGTACCATGTAACAAAAGCCTATCAAAGGAATTGTTTTGACATGTGACTATGCAAGCACCAGTGAGAGGTAAGAAGTAATTAGCTAGGTCAAAATGTTCGGAAAAAAGTTTGTGCGTGGCGCTTATAAAATTATTGAGAGGAAAAGAGCTTAGGGAAAATGAATTGCTCAAAAAAATCCCAAAGAGTAAAGGATTTTTCTAAGCTGGAGCATCGAGTGGAGGCAGGGCTGCTAATTACTGCACCAAGGAGACAGGTGGGCCATTAAAGCACTCACTTGGAGGAGAAGACCACTAGATCCTGCCGAAAGAGAGCAAGCCAGTGGAGAAGGCAAGCTGAGAGATGGAGACCACCACAAGAAAAGCCAGGTCAGATGTAAGGCCATCACTGCTTATATCAGACAGCTGTGCATGGGACAGTAGACTCTGTGCTTGGTAACAAGTAGACTAGATCAAGCATGCTGTTTAAACAGACTGTGTAACTTCACACTAATGTCCATAGAGTATGATGTTATTCGTGAGCCGGACTTAAAGGACATAATGAAGGATTTTTCATTAAAGAAGGCCAGAGGAAAGCACTTCTAAAAAAAAAGGTAAGACATGCTATTTGTAGCTTTCTTGTCACCTGTGCAGGTTTTTAATTTCCTCCGCCAAAGGGGCAATGTGATCAGGGTGGTTTGTTTGTGTTTTTTCTGTTCATTAGCAGGATTACACAAAAACTACTGTATGGATTTTGATGAGATTTTCACCTGTGGTGGTAATTGGGTTAGAGAGGAACCCATTACATTTTGGCGATGATCGGAGAACGCATACCTCCGGCAAGGCTCTTCTCACAATGTGTCAGCAAGAATCCTCCAAAACTACTGGATAGACTGATGCAATTTTCACCAGAACTGGCTCGTGGCCTACACACGAACCCATTACATTTTAGAGGTCATCCATGAGGGATGGAAGGAACCTTGGTGGAGGTATGAGCTCTTTAAATGCTTTTCTGGTTGCTGCTGTTGTACATTATTTGAATCAGGAATACTTGACTGATATAACTTTGTGTTCTGCTGTCAACATTAGACTGTAATTGTTGATCAGTGTCATCCTCTGATACCTGGTACTGTTTAGGCCAGGGGTGGGCAGTGAGGGCCATTCCACTGCAGGTTTTCTGTTCCACCCATTCTCTTCAGCAGGTGTTTACTCTAATCAGCTTCAAGGATTGCTAATCAGTGAAAACACCTGCTGAAGGGACTGGGTGGAGTAGAAAACCTGCAGTGGAATGGCCCTCCATGGCACATGATTGCCCACCCCTGGTTTAGGCCATGGTGCTGTGTCTGTGTCTGATAAATTTTACTTGTTTTAAGAAATTTAATCTTGCTTTGTTGGCAGATACTTTTTTCTAATTTTAACTAAAATTATCTATTGCCAGAATTTTTTGCTTATTTTAAGTAAAATTATCTGCCAACAGAGCTAGAAAATTTGACTTATCAAATTGTTTAAAACAAGTTAAAACTATCTGAAAGCATGTAAATTTTTCTTACACATGAACTGCATACCAAGCATAAATATCTTGTCAGATAAAAAGACGAGCATAAATGGCCTTAATTTATTTCATTTTACTTATATTTCACTTTTTGCAGTGAAGTTATGTTTTCTAGCTCAAAGTTACATTATTTCTCAAAGAGAAGCAAAAATGAGGCCGTAGTAGCTCAGGAGGTAGAACAGGTTGCCCAATAACCGTAAGGCTGGCGGTTCAAATCCCACTCCCCCCACCTTGCTGTTGTGTCTTTGGGCAAGACACTTTACCTACCTTACCTCCAGTGTGTTCATGGTTCATGACACAGATGTATGAATGTGAATAAATGTTCAGCTGGCATGGATTGGCAGCCACATTTTGTCAGTCTGCCCCAGGGCAGCTGTGGCTACAGGAGTAGCTTACCACTATCATTGTCTGTGGAGTGAATGAATAATGGACTCATTGTAAAGTGTTGGGTGTCATGAAAAGTGCTATATAAATGCAACCCATTATTAAAAACATAGCTATTACATATTTTTGAACTGAGATTCTGTTTTGTTTTGTTTTTTTGTTTGTTTTTTTTTGGGGGGGGGGGCTACAAAACCTCTCAGCCCAAGGGCCTAATGGCAAGTTAAGGTGTCCCTGACTTTACACATGTTTTATTGTGCAAAATGTTTGTGTATCCTGCTGGATTTACTTAGTGCATGTAAAACCTGCAATCCTGGAGTCACTTTCAGGGGATTAAGGACATTTCTGGGGCTACAACAAATCAGCTAGAGAACTACAGTATTTTATGTTAACAATAGATCCAAAAATTATTATGTAAGACAGGAAAGGTTTAACTCTGTCCCATGAAGACCCCCCCCCCCCCCAGCAGAAACCATAATTTAGACGTTGTATTTTGGGAAAAATAAGGTCTGTCAATCCAAGCCTTAATTTAGCACACAAAAAGAATTGAAAATTGGGCCGTGTTAGTCCATCTACCACAGACCATATTTAGTCAGAAAAAAAGTTGTTGAAAACTGGGCAAAAAATTATCCAATAATTTGACTGTTTAGTCCACAGGATTTGGCCCAAATTTATCCTCAAAATAGTTTTTGGCATTTGGTGATGGTGGTGGGGATCTGTCTCACAAAAGTCACATACCGTATACTGTTACAACCACTGGGAGTTTTTATTAAAAGCAATTTATAAAGATGCATATTTTTTCATTTTATTTTTGTCATCAGGGAGAAACAACCAAAAACGTTCAGTACCATTACAGGAGTTATTATATACATAGTAAACATGTTGGGCTGGGTCATACCAAAGACCATATAAATATGGTACTTTCCACCTTCTAGCTTGGTGCTCAGCAAAACAGAATAGGGAAAGGAAAGTTAATGCACAGAGCTACCAGAGGACTGACCCCCCCACTGTAGCTTTCACTACTCACAGTAGCTGTGTGGCCTAGGGTCAGAGAAACGGAGATAGGCGCCGCCCCATACACCACATGGTGTCCCACATGATGTGGCAGGGGAACTTTTTTAACTTAAACATGTGACACTTACCACTTATTTAGTTACATTAAAACATCCTCCCATCCGCCACTCTCCCTTTGTTTTTATGCTTTGTATAGTAAGAACATCTGAACAGGCAATGTCACTCTTCCTGTTTTCCAATAACCAATAGTCAGTCTGCTATTTAAAACTATATACAGTAATTACTGTAGGTACTTAAAGCAGTTCTGGTCTCTGTGAATGTATATATTGAAACCATTTTAGCCACCATTTCTTAAAATTTTCTGATTGCATTTTTAGAGAAAACATCAATCTCTCCATTGTAGGGGATTTATGGGTTTTATAGGTGTTTTATTGTTGGAATGTGAGTAGGGATGAAAATTTTATTTTCATTTATCAGCACATTAGCTCATTGGGGCACCAGTCCAAAAGGACAATTTTATTAACAATTCTTTATTTGTACCAATTATGAATCAGTCTAAAAAAAAAAAAAAAACTTTGTGAGTTCTTGTCTGCTGATAATCAAGAAGATGGACATGAAATCAAACAATAACTCCCATATGTCTTTCAGTGGTTTAATAAGAAATGTCAGACTAGGTTAACATATTTGGATAACTTTAAAACAGAAAATTCAACATGTATCATGGGCATCATAGACTGAGTTAGGGAGTATCACATGTTATCAAACATTTGTGGAACCAAAGAACCCTAGTTTAACTTGTCAGTATACTGGAAATTGGAAAGCCATAAAATAGCATGGGCAGTGCGGTGGCGGAGTGGTTAGCACTGCGGCAGCACAGCAACTCATCCTTGGTCGGGGGATCTTGGGTTCAATCCCAGCCCCCGACCAACAGTGATCTGTGTGGTTTGCATGTTCTCCCCGTGTCTGCGTGGGTTTACTCCGGGATTTCTCTGGTTTCCTCCCACATGCCAAAAATATGCAAGTTAGGTTAATTGGCATCAAAACTGGGGATTCTAAATTGTCCTTAGGTATGACTGTGAGAGTGAATGGTTGTCTGTCTCTCTGTGTTGGCCCTGCAATGGACTGGTGAACTGTCCAGGGTGTATCTTGCCTCTCACCCAAAGATGCTGGGATAGGCTCCAGCGTCCCCGCAACCGGAAAAAGATTAAGCGGAAGAAGATGGATGGATGGATGGATAAAATAGCATTGGTTAAGAAAAGTGGATGCAATTTTATGAAGAAAATGATGAGTAAACTATTTATAAAAATGGAAAATTGGTGTTACTCTGAAAAAGAATGTAACTTAACCCTTTAACTGCCCAGATTAAATGGACGGGTTGCACACCCCCAGTGGCACAGTGCAGCTACTGCACCAGTCAACTTATTGAGAATACTGAGAATTTGTACTAATCTGTATTGATCTGATAGTTTAGAAGGTGGCAGACACGCGCCGAAGGAATCATGGCTGACATGGAATACAGCAAAGAAGAAGAAATCCTCATTATTATTCTTCCTTTTTCCACTTTGAGCTCACAGCACCAATGTGGATGCCTTCATGATCGGTCATCGCGACAGCGATGATGACTGAAACTGCATGATACGGGGAAAATAGCCATGTAATACAAACAAAATTCACATGGGATAATCATAAGAGTTTGTAGATGTGGAAGCAGGTGTAAATTACTAAGTAAACACGATACATTGACCACGATGGATGAAAAACTGAGCTACCAGTACCAAGATGGTGGCACCCGCAATCGTCATGCATTCTAGATAGATAGATAGATAGATAGATAGATAGATGTACTTTATTGATCCCAAACTGGGAAATTACAGTGTAACAGCAGCATGACAGTTGACAGCCAAACAACAGAAACACACACGACAGACAAAGGGATTACCCATGGAAAGTAAAAAAGAAACTAACACGACTATAGAACCTATATACACTACCGTTCAAAAGTTTGGGGTCACCCAGACAATTATTTTGTGTTTTCCATGAAAAGTCACACTTATTTACCACCATGAGTTGTAAAATGAATAGAAAATATAGTCAAGACATTGACAAGGTTAGAAATAATGATTTGTATTTGAAATAATAATTTTTTCCTTCAAACTTTGCTTTCGTCAAAGAATCCTCCATTTGCAGCAATTACAGCATTGCAGACCTAACATGATTGCACAAGGGTTTTCTAATCATCCATTAGCCTTCTGACGCAATGAGCAAACACATTGTACCATCAGAACACTGGAGTGATAGTTACTATAAATGGGCCTCTATACACCTATGTAGATATTGCACCAAAAACCAGACATTTGTAGCTATAATAGTCATTTATCACATTAGCAATGTGTAGAGTGTATTTCTGATTAGTTTAATGTTAACTTCATTGAAAAAAAGTGTTTTTCTTTCAAAAATAAGGAAATTTCTAAGTGACCCCAAACTTTTGAACGGTAGTGTACATCATAGGATTCTCATTCTCACAGGAAAACTGCATTTTACAGGAAAAATAGGCACGTAATACAAACGAAATTCATGTGGGATAATCATAAGGGTTTGTAGATATGTAAGCGGGTTAACTTACTAAGTAAACACGAAACATCGGCAACAATGGACGAAAACGGACCGGTCACGTGGGCAAGTGAGCCCCCCCCACCACCCCCCCGGCAACAGGTAAGAGAAATATACACTACCATTCAAAAGTTTGGGGTCACCCAGACAATTATTTTGTGTTTTCCATGAAAAGTCACACTTATTTACCACCATGAGTTGTAAAATGAATAGAAAATATAGTCAAGACATTGACAAGGTTAGAAATAATGATTTGTATTTGAAATAATATTTTTTTCCTTCAAACTTTGCTTTCGTTAAAGAATCCTCCATTTGCAGCAATTACAGCATTGCAGACCTAACATGATTGCACAAGGGTTTTCTAATCATCCATTAGCCTTCTGACGCAATGAGCAAACGCATTGTACCATTAGAACACTGGAGTGATAGTTGCTGGAAATGGGCCTCTATACACCTATGTAGATATTGCACCAAAAACCAGACATTTGCAGCTAGAATAGTCATTTACCACATTAGCAATGTATAGAGTGTATTTCTGATTAGTTTAAAGTTATCTTCATTGAAAAAAAGTGCTTTTCTTTCAAAAATAAGGAAATTTCTAAGTGACCCCAAACTTTTGAACGGTAGTGTATCTCTATCTAATTTATTTGGTTCTTCTGTCATAACTTCATTTACCTGATGTCTTAATTGTAAGTATCTAAAAAAAATCTTGATTCTCTAATTCATATTCTCTTTAAAGGTCATCAAAACACTTCACAGATCTGTTCTGTACAAGGCAGCAATATGCTGTCAGACCTTTTCCTGTCCACACTTTAAATCTAACATCCGTTCTGTTTGGTGTAAAGTCTACATCAAAAGCACCCCATCGTAATACTGTATTTTCTCTGCACCCTTTAGGCTATGCTTTCTTATTACTTTCTGACAGATTTTAAGAGTCATTTGCATCCTGGGGTTGTTTTTATTCCCAAGATTGCTGCCTGGATATAAGATAAGATAAGATAAGATAAGATAAGATAAGCCTTTATTAGTCCCACAACGGGGAAATTCCAGGATTGCAACAGCACAGGGATAGCAACACTCAGAGCAACAATCAGAAGGCAAGAAAAAACAAGCAAGCAAGAGCAGCTAATATACATATGTACATACACATACACACACACACACACACACACACACACAGTGCAGAGCATTGTAGCTGGATGGAATAAATATATGAATATATGAACACACAGTGCAGAGCATTGTAGCTAGATGGAATAAATATGTAAATATATAAACACCCACAGTATGGAGCATTGCAGCTAGGTGGAATAAATATGCAAGTATATAAACACACACAGTGCGGAGCAATGTAGCTAGATGGAATAATATGTAGATATATAAAAACACAGTGCGGAGCATTGTAGCTAGATGGAATAAATATATAGATATATAAATATAAACACACCCAGTGCTGAGCATTGTAGCTAGATGGAATAAATATGTAAATATATAAACACACACAGTGCAGAGCATTGTTGCTAGGTGGGATGAAACAGCATAACCGTCTATTTAGTTATCCTACATGGTATGATTATGTGCCCATACATATTCTCACCCTCCATAGCGACCGGTATGTTCCTAGTTGTATGCCGGAGAGGACCATTGTGTAAGTCTATTGCATCTTTTGCATTCAAAAAAAAAAAAAAAAAAAAAAAAAAAAAAAACTATTAGTTTGTTACGTCTTTTTGCTATCTCTGCGAGCAGCCCTGCTTAGGTTGTACAGTGGTACATATGTGGTCCTTCAGATCTTCTCTCTTCTATTTCTTTCCCCCTTGCTATAAACTGTGGGTTGCACAGACATACCAGTGATCTTAACTGAGTGGCATAGTAGTAATTTCTTAAGTCTGGCAGGGCCATTCCCCCATGCCCCTCCAAATATAGTGAGAAATTAATTTGTGCCATTCAATAAATTGTTGATCACTAATTTCAATTGGCAGTGAAAGGAAAAAGTATAATAACCAGGGCAAAATTACAATTACAGTGGGGCAAAAAAGTATTTAGTCAGCCACCAATTGTGCAAGTTCTCCCACTTAAAAGATGAGAGAGGTCTCCAATTTTCATCATAGGTATACCTCAACTATGAGAGACAAAATGAGAAAAAAAAATCCAGAAGATCACATTGAAGGATTTTTAATGAATTAATTGGTAAATTCCTCAGTAAAATAAGTATTTGGTCACCTACAAACAAGCAAGATTTCTGGCTCTCACAGACCTGTAACTTCTTCTTTAAGAGGCTCCTCTGTCCTCCACTCGTTACCTGTATTAATGGCACCTGTTTGAACTCATTATCAGTATAAAAGACACCTGTCCACAACCTCAAACAGTCAGATTCCAAACTCCACTATGGCCAAGACCAAAGAGCTGTCAAAGGACACCAGAAACAAAATTGTAGACCTGCACCAGGCTGGGAAGACTGAATCTGCAATAGGTAAGCTGCTTGGTGTGAAGAAATCAACTGTGGGAGCAATTATTAGAAAATGGAAGACATACAAGACCACTGATAATCTCCCTCGATCTGGGGCTCCACGCAAAATCTCACCCCGTGAGGTCAAAATGATCACGAGAACGGTGAGCAAAAATCCCAGAACCACACGGGGGTACCTAGTGAATGACCTGCAGAGAGCTGGGACCAAAGTTACAAAGGCTACATCAGTAACACACTACGCTGCCAGGGACTCAAATCCTGCAGTGCTAGACGTGTCCCCCTGCTTAAGCCAGTACATGTCCAGGCCCGTCCGAAGTTTGCTAGAGAGCATTTGGATGATCCAGAAGAGGACTGGGAGAATGTCATATGGTCAGATGAAACCAAAATAGAACTTTTTGGTAAAAACTCAACTTGTGTGTTTGGAGGAGAAAGAACACCATACTTACTATGAAGCATGGGGGTGAAAACATCATACTTTGGGGCTGTTTTTCTGCAAAGGGACCAGGACGACTGATTCCTGTAAAGGAAAGAATGAATGGGGCCATGTATCGTGAGATTTTGAGTGAAAACCTCCTTCCATCAGCAAGGGCATTGAAGATGAAACATGGCTGGGTCTTTCAACATGACAATGATCCCAAACACACCGCCCGGGCAATGAAGGAGTGGCTTCGTAAGAAGCATTTCAAGGTCCTGGAGTGGCCTAGCCAGTCTCCAGATCTCAACCCCATAGAAAATCTTCGGAGGGAGTTGAAAGTCCGTGTTGCCCAGTGACAGCCCCAAAACATCACTGATCTAGAGGAGATCTGCATGGAGGAATGGGCTAAAATACCAGCAACAGTGTGTGAAAACCTTGTGAAGACTTACAGAAAATGTTTGACCTCTGTCATTGCCAACAAAGGGTATATAACAAAGTATTGAGATGAACTTTTGTTATTGACCAAATACTTATTTTACCGAGGAATTTACCAATTAATTCATTAAAAATCCTTCAATGTGATTTTCTGGATTTTTTTTTCTCATTTTGTCTCTCATAGTTGAGGTATACCTATGATGAAAATTGGAGACCTGTCTCATCTTTTAAGTGGGAGAACTTGCACAATTGGTGGCTGACTAAACACTTTTTTTTCCCCACTGTAACTGATTTGATCCTGGAGGTTAAGCTAAGAAAAGGTATGTGATTCCATCTGGAGATGTCTGACTTGATTTTAATGCTGAGGGGGGTATAGTTGGCTTCAACTAACTTTGTGATATCTTGGGTAAGATTGATTCCTAAATATTTCATTGATTTCTTATTGCAATTTAGGTTGTATTTACTTTGGAATGATTTGGAGGGTGAAACTTAAAAGCTATAGTCTGGGTTTTCTGGATATTTATTTTGTAGCCCGATAGCTGGCCAAACTTATCCAATGATGACATTAATGTTGGTAATGATGTGGAGGGCTGCAATAAATAGATTAATACATCATCTGCGAGCAAGGATATTTTGTGTTCCTGTCCTGCTATATTTATACCCTTAATGTATTTATTTTGTCTAATAAATTGACTGAGTGGCTCTATAAATAGGGCAAAGAGGAGAGGGGAACAGGAGCATCCCTGTCTACACGAGCACTCCAAGGTACTGCAGATGGGTTTGAGAGACTGCCATTTAAAAAAATGCATATTTTTAACAGCTTTTTTAAAAAGTTTGACATATGGCATAATGCTTGTTACATAATATCTGGAACAATCTGAAACCAGTGCTAGTGCTGTTGTGCTGTACACTTAAAAAGGACTATTGGAATACAAGTACGTTTTACAAATTTCTCGCTATGTTGTATCTTTTTATTGATGTTCACAGACACCCCTGGTCTTGCCTGGTCTTGAAAACCAAGCAGGGTCTACCTTGGTTAGTACTTGGTTGGGAGACTGCATGGATGGGGCTTATGACCCCTGCAGGTTCATATCCTGGTGTCTGATCCAGGCTGGAGGTGTCTCCACAGTGGGAGTAATGACTACATATCAAAAGTAAATGTGTAAAATACACATGCAGTCTATTAAGGCACCTTTTCCTGCAATGTGAGGACACAAAATATGAAAAAAAAAATCAACTCACAGTTAGTACAGTGCATTAAATGTACATTAGAATTTAATGTCCAGCTGTGTTCTTACTTTCTTTTAATTTCACATCTACCACTTCCTTGAACTGTTCAAAACTAATGAATGAATATTCATGACAAAGTAATGAGCCATCGGTACACGATGGTGATGGACCGTCTTCAGTTGGCAAGGCAAATTTTCATATTTTGTAATGAAAAGTTGTAATCAAGAATATAAATAGGATTCTTTTTCACTGTAGATATCAAACATGACTCGTTGGGGGAACAACCGCGCATTTTTCTGTCATGTTCTGGCAAGCGCTTGCCCCTCCTTCCCGTTTCACCTGTCTCCTCATCAGACGCACCTGCTGTTTGCTGCTGAGCCAGTGTTTATAAGGAAGCACTCTTTGGTGATTCAGCGCTGGCTCGTTTGGGTATACTGCATCAAGCAGACTAGCTCATCAAGTAAGCGGTTGTGTTGTGTGTGACCTTACCTTACAGATGTTTCCCTTTTCTTCTCTTCCAGGTTGCTGCCAACGTCACGGTGCGTCTTCAGGGGTTTGGTGCGCTCACCAGCCTGTTGCTCTTCCACGACACAGCTCATCTACTCCACCCAGTCGGACTCCACACCTCATTCCCCTACCAGCAGTTCCGACCTGATGGTTCCTCTCCTTCGCTGGGTTCTGAGCTGGTCTCTCCTCTCCTCCCACGTAAGTGGTGTAAATTAGATTTCCATTTTTCCCCTCGATTCCTCATTGATCAGTCTCATCTCATCCTCTGCAGGTTTGCTGCTCCTCTGGCGAGTGACTGATTTTTCTCCCAAGTTCGCGGTTTTGAAAATTCAATAAAGGGTCAAACGAGGGTCAAACGTTCTTTGTGTGTGTTCTTTTGGTGGTTGCACTTTGCACTTAGGCTGATTATCCGGTCAATATGACACTTTTCAATCTGTATTTTCAAGAAAAAGACGAGCATGAACTATCAAATCTGACGACGATGTGCTGTGCCCATTGACTAGTGCAAGGATACATCGCTTATATGTAAATATAAGCTTAAAGTTAAGTATCATGGTTTAAAGGAGACTAGCTTCCCCGAACGATGCTCAGTGATTGGTCTGTTGAGGAGCCAGTTTCCTCACCGTTGATGAATGATTGGTCTGTTGAACAGTACTACTTCCTCAACAAGGGTCAGTGATTGGTCTGTTGAGCAGAAGCTACGGACTTGGACAGGGATTTGCTGGGATGGACTGGTGATCTGCCCAGGGTGTACTCTACCCCTTACCCAGAGATGCTGGTGTGTGTGCCCTGCCACACACAGCAAAAAGGATCACGATGTTGGTGACTAAAGGATCATGATGTTGGTGACTAAATGTTTTTTTTTTTATTAAATAACCTTAAAAAGGTGGCTTTTCATCTCCATTTTTCAACCAAATATAGACCATACAGAGACGTCGATATGAAGACACCTTTTCAACAACTGGAAAAAGACGGTTTTTCATCTTTCACTTTTCAACCTAATCCGGACATTTGTAGATGGTTGGCAAAGCTGTCTGTTCAACATTTATTTTTTCAACCAGTTTGTGGACAGCTCTACAGTTCCCCTCCCTTCTGCTTTATGGAGCATTGTTATTGCTATATCCCCCTTACAACTCCTTGCTTTGGATTTGAACTCTTTGGCAGCTACTGTTTGAAAAAGCAGTCACACCAGATATTTCTCTGATGAACGTAAGATGCCATAAAACTTACCCACACGTTTCTTCTTGTCAGAAGCATGCTCCAAATGTAAAGAAAAGTAAGAGGTTGCATCTTTTGCCAAGGACATTTTCAATGAAAGCATCTAGTTCCACACCAACATTTAATTCTTCATTTTTCCACTCTGACTTTTTACGAAACTTAAAGAATAGAATTTATGTTGGCAGAAGAAGCAGTTGTGCTTATTTTTTCAGGGTTATGTTTTTAGTTTTTTGCTTGTTGGTTTGTTTTTCTTGTTAAAAAACTGTGAACAAAATGTTGTCAGAACACCTACCTAAAAGAAAAAAACCCACTTTCACAACTAGGTACTTGCTGAATGTTGCCTGTATAGGATTGATGTAACCACTCTGATGTCAGCTTTTGTTTTTTGGACTGCAGTTTTAAAACCTTGAGTCTTGCTTAAAAACCCATTGTGGCATGCTTAAGTATGGAAATGTCAGTCATAGTTTTACATCGCTACAGCTTTTAATTTGAATAGGCATGAAATTTACATGTGTCTGCCAAAGAAACAAGAAATGTAAATCCAAGAAGAACCTATGTTCTTTATCACTGCATGTCTCTGTGACATAGAGTGATGATTTGCTTTGACAGCTACAGGTTTTAGTTTGTTTCAATCGAACTACGATTCTTTTTCTCCTTTAATAGGCTTTGTTTCATCTGGTGAGAACATGCTCTAAGGTGTGCACCAAAAGAGTTGTGCCAAGATTCTTAAAAAGAAGTGATTGTTATGTCCACAAATCTGGTATTGAGGAGACAGATGAAGAGGTTGCACTGAACACTGCTTTATTATATATTGGAGTACACTACACACAACACACTGTGGCGGAGTCATCCAGGGCAAGAGAGACAGCCTTAATGGTGGACGCCCTGTATGTAGGGCGGTGTGATGACGCAACCGGAAGGCTGCGTCATCACACCGCACTTCAATATAAAACCCTACATAGCATCCTTCCCCCCTTTACAAGGTCCAAAACCACTCACTCATATCGAACCCACCCTAATTTAGAACCCCAATCACACTCTAAACTAAAGCAAAACTAAGGCCTAACACATTCACACAAAAAAAAAAACTAAAAAAGGACCGGTGGGTGGACTACCACACGGCCCGCACGGCACAGTGGGTTATTCTGACACTGATATCACTGAGAGTCCTTATTAGAACAACTAAAAAAATTGTTGTGCCCCTAAACTAAACATGGAACTCAAAGCAGAACTATAAAACATATTAATCTGTCACAGCACAGTCACTTGAAAAAATGGAGGGACAGGCAGGGGGAAAGCAGTTCAGGCAGAGGGGCTTTGAGGCCGCCCTGTGGCACCTTCCTCCCTGGAGCCCTGAAGGAGGCCCACGGCACCCCCCCCCCCCCGGAGTTTTGAAACAAGCTTGTGGTGGTCTCCTCCCAGGAGCTTTCGGACCCCAGGGCCAATCTTCCTGATACCGGGGCCTGGGTCTCACACTGCGACAGCCGACTTCTGCAGAGCACCTCCATCTGGAGCCACCGCCAGATGCACCGCAGTTTTGTTCACGTGCCACACTGACTATGTCCGTCAGCCAAACATACGCTGTTCCCAGCTTTGCCCAATTCTCAGCGGTGCCCATTGTCCATTCTTTCACTGGCTGTGGTCTGATCAGTCGCCGTCCCGGCCTTCCGCCAGCACAAACCTGAACCCAGTTCATGACTTGTAACAGCGCTTTACCTGGTTTGATGTGCTGCCGTGCACTCGCCAGCTCTGTGCTCTCCCATGGTCTGGAGCCTTTGTTACATTGTAGCAGTTCAGCAGTCATCATTGTCGCAGCTGACCCCTCACCAATCGTCGGCTGAAACTCGACCTGAGCGCTGAAGGTGTCCAGTGCCTCCCCAGTGTCGCTCGCCAGAACAGACCCTCCACCCGCCAACTCGGTCGCTCCCACTGCAGCCGGCCAAGCACGGGCACTGAGGTCATCTGGTTCCTCCACTGAGGCGTCCAAGGTGCTCTGCTGCACTACACCGTGCGCTGTGTCCGTGTTCATCTGCTGTCGCTGTGTGTCGTTGCCCCCTGCATGTTCGGGCCCCCCCTCCAGGCAGCTCTCCCCCTGAGAGCACAGAGCAGATGCTCTGGTGTTGGTGCTGTCCATAAATACCTCGTCATTGTAGGTCTCATTAAACCTGGGCTCCCTCCCCTCCAGCATCGGCTCTGGCTGTGTGAGGGATGGGAGTGAGTCTATTCTCTGTTCTTTCTCTGTGTCATCTTCACTGTCTGTGCCGTATCCACTCTCTGCGTTACATTCGCTGTCCACACTGCACTCTTCGGCTAGCGCGTCACAAATTAGTTCTCCGGTGTTCCGGTACCCCGCCAGTTGCAGTGCCATCTGGGCCAGTACCTCTAGCTGAATGCCAATTCCAGTGCCTCCGAACTCGACAAAAAGCGCGCCGCGAACGGCAGGTTCTCCCGCAGTGCCCTCAGGTCCTCTGCCACCGTCCGTTCGTCCAGCCCATCTTCCAGTATGGCCCATATCTCCGAATTCACCGTGAACCACCTCAACTGCAGAATTATCATTCAGTCCTCAACGTTCCCAAACTCACACATGTCAGCCAGACGGCGTAGGGCATCCACATACCGTATAAACAACTCCTCCTTCCACTGTCTGCGCTGGTAGAACATGGACCTCTGGGCCATTACATACTCTGGGACGTCGAAGTGTTTGGCTAGCAGACCAACTGACATGTTGTAGCTGTCGTGAAGTGAAGCGCGGCGGTTAGCTAGCAGCCCGGCCGCCTCGGCACGCGGGACTGGTGGTCTTATCGCGCCGTACAGACGCATGCCCTCCATGCCCAGATAGCAATGCAGTACAGCTGACTTCCGTACCTCTTCCATTTCGTCCAGGCCAAACACCAGCAAGTAGGTGGTGAGGGCATCAAACCAATGCGCCCACGGGACTGGCATCTCACTGGGCTTCTCCAGAAATGGTTGTAGTGGCTCCATGCACGCCTCCATGCATTAATCCTCAGTCGCAAAATGTTTTGTCCACAAACCTGGTATTGAGGAGACGGACGAAGAGGTTGCACTGAACACTGCTTTATTATATATTGGAGTACACTACACACAACACACCGTGGCAGAGTCATCCAGGGCAAGAGAGACAGCCTTAATGGCGGATGCCCCGTATATAGGATGGTGTGATGATGCAACCGGAAGGCAGCGTCATCACACCGCACTTTAACATAAACCCCACATAACAGTGATCGCAATCCAAATCATCTGGTGAAATCTAGTCCTCCAAAATCTACAAAATTCATTATTTAAGAGCGTTAAGTTATGAGCAAATATATTTTTTCTTTCTTCTGAACACCCAAAACATACTGCTGTCATAAACTCTCCATGTGCTTTTTCCATCGTGCATGGAGGAGGAGAAGGATAGATGGATTCAAATGCAGGAGTTCACCATACACACATTTATTGACAACCAGTGTAAACAGGAACAGACGAACAAGTGAATTATAATGCAGTAGGGGGGAGCTCGAGAGAACAGGGAAGACAATGGGAAGCTCTATTAACTGAGAGGAACGCAAACTGGGCACAGGAGAAACACCGCCAGAACTGTAGCAGAATTACTGCAACGGGGGAAACACTTCTGGCCCAGCGTAGCAGCTGACCACACAGAGAAACGCTAACAATTTACTCATGAGAAGGAGCAGTCCCAAAAGTCCAGTATTCTCAGCGAGCATACACAAAAGTCCTTCCTGATGTGACGATCACACCGTGGAGAGCAGGAGTGACTCGTTCAATGACCCAGCGGTGTTTGTCTAGCGAAGAGCTGCTTAAATCCAAACGCCGCTGGTCACACAAATTGGGAACACCTGCGCGGGACAGATAATTACCGGGGCTGGGACAGCTGGTGGAATACGGAGAGTGAGGGGGCGTGGTAGGACTGACAGACTGTCAGCAGCGTGGGAAAAAGATCACAAGGCTGACTAATAGCTGCCAGTCAGGTAGCGGCTAAAGTGATGGAGTGAATACACAAAATGCACATAAACAGTGAAGCCGGAACCCACAGTGAGATCAGGACCGAGCCGGGGAAAACCAAGCCGGCTCGGCTCGTGACAACTGCAGGATAAATTGAGGAAAAATGGAGAGTTGTGAGTGTTATATGTGGGTTTGGCCCCTGGGGCTTGCCGTAGCCAAAGTCGGGCGTCAGAGGGGATGATGTCAGGTGGGCTGTGGCCGCTGTATATTTTTGCCTGTTCATGTAATAAAGTGCAGTTCATTGTTTGGCATAAGATGGCTCACAGCTCGCTCATTTCATACATAACATTTGGCGACTGAGGATTAACACATGGATGTGTGCATAACACCACTGCGACCTTTCCTGGAGCTCCCCGGCGAACCACTAGTTCCATGGCCATGCTGGCTGGAAGCATTCGAAATGTACATTACAGTGTTGGACCTGGGGAAGCTGGATAAGGTGAGGGAGCGAGTGCTGCTTGTCCACAGCCTAGGCATGGAGGGCCAAAGGATTCTCCACACACTAGGCGCGACAGACTCGTATGAGGAAGCTGTGGAGCAGCTAGCTTGCTATTTTGCCGCACCGGACAGCGTGACGGTACAACGGATTTGCTTTCACCAGAGACAACAGAGAGTTGGTCAGCCAATACAGCAGTTCGTTGCTGACCTGAGACAGTTGGCTAGTGTGTGGTGTGCTGTTTTGGGCCGCTGGAAGACAAAATGGTGCCAGACCAATTGGCCGAACACACGTGTAACACTAGGCTACAAGCCAGGTTGCTAACATCGCCTAATGACCTAATAGTGCTAGCACAAGCAGTTGTGCTAGCACTCCAGTTAGATTCGGCAGAGAAGTTAGCCACAGAGCTAAATGGGCACCAAACACAGGGGCTAGCCGGACAGTCAACGCCAGCTAACGTGGTAGACATTGAGGACGAACAGTACATAGCAGAAGAGGCCAAAGTGAATGCAGTGAGCCGAAGGTCCACTCCGAGAGGCCCCGGCTGCGGGGGTTGTGGGTCCCTGACGCACTGGGATGGAGCACGAGTTTGCCCGGCAAGAGGAAAACAGTGCATCATGTGTGGGCGCCTGAACCGTTTCGCCAGAGTATGCCAGTTGTCAGCATCGTGGGACCCGCCAAGTGAACCCGCCTGCCCGCCAACAACGACTATACACTCGGTGAGTCCCAACACCAATGGTTGTTCCTATTGTACGGTGGAATTGGATGGTGTAGCTTTGCCGCTCCTGCTCGACACGTGGTGCGGTTGACACTAAACTGGGCCATGGTGAAAAAGTTTTTCCCCAACCACAAAATCGAGGCGAACCCAACGCCGCTGTGTGGATATGGTGGTCACAGACAGTGCAATGTTGGAACAGTGGAAATGACTGTTTGCTGTAAACCCAAAATTGAGTACGACTTCACCTTCCAAGTGACAGCGTGAGGTGACAACATTATGGGATGTGACCTTTTCTACGGACTGGGTTTTGCCATTAGGGACAGCACTGCGTTCAAATGGTCCAGGTGTGGATGTTGGAGCTCGCTGGACCCAGATGATGAGATAGTACAGAACAGCACTGACAATGCTCCATCCTCCCGTGCGCTCAGAAAGACAGAGAGCCCGTGCCCATTGAGTACAACACCGACGAGGTAATTAAGAATGGTACCGACACCAAAGCATCCACTCTGTGCTCTCAGGAGGAGAGCCACTCAGAGGAGGAGCACGAGCATGCCGAGAGCTCCGAAGCACAGCAGCGACAGCCGGACACAGACATAACGCACGATGAGGCACTGCAGAGCACTTCAGACGGCTCAGTGGAGGAACCAGACAGTTTCAGTGTTGGCGTTCGACCGGCTGTAATGGGAGCAACCAAGTTAGCGGGTGGAGGGTCTGTTCTGACGAGTGACACCGTTGAGGCAACGGACACCTTCAGTGCTCATGTTGAGTTTTAGCCGACGACATGTGAGGGGTCCACTGCGGCAACAGTGACTGCTGTACCGCCACGGTGTGACGAGGGCGCCCAACCGAAGGAGAGCACGGAGCTGCCAAAAACACAGCGGCACATCAAACAAAGTAAGGCTCTGCTCCATATCATGAACTGGGTTCAGGTTCGCACCGGTGGAGACCGGGACGGCGAATGACCGGGCCGCAGCCAGCGAGATGGCGGGTGCCGCTGAGGATCATGGTGAGGCTGAGAACAATGTCCTTTTGGTTGACGGACGATTTGGTTCAGCAAGCGAGCAGACTTTGGCGTGTCCAGGTGGCGGCTCCAGGTGGCAGGGCTCCACGGGAGTCAGCTGCCACAGTGTGGGACCTGGGTCCCGGCGTCATGAAGATTGGCCCGGGGGTCTGACAGCTCCAGGCAGGAGGTCGCCACGAGCACGTTTCAAAGCTCCAGGGAGGAGACCCCCACGGGACGACCTCAAAAACCTCTCAGACAGAACTGTTTCCCCTGACCAACCCACCCTGACCATGGGAGACTGCTAAGAAGTAATAACTTTTTAGGTAGGAGCATGGCCGGACCAACTAAAATGGCAGAATATTCCACTTGGCCATTCTGGGCTGCGTGGTAGTCTAGCCATGGGCGATAGTTTTAGGCTGTTATGTGTGTGTTCCTATTATTTTAGTTTGTGTGTATTGGGGGGGGGTTTGTTCTACCAAATTGGGGAGGGTCTTAATTTGGTGTGTTTTGTATTTTGTAAAGGGGGGGGGGTAGAATGTTATATGTGGGTTTGGCCCCTGGGGCTTGTCGTAGCCAGCATTGGCGTCAGAGGGGATGATGTCAGACAGGCTGCAGCTGCTGTTTATTTTTGCCTGTTCATGTAATAAAGTACAGTTCATTGTTCGGCTTTAATAAAGTACAGTTCATTGTTCGGCCCCCCTCATGGATCGTCACCTTATCGTGGTGGGGGGGTTTGCGTGCCCCAGTGATCCCAGGAGCTATGTTGTCCGGGGCAATTTGCCTCTGATAGGGTCTCCCAAGACAAACTGGTCCTGGGTGAAGGGCCAGACGAAGAACGATCCAACAGACTCTCATGATAAATTGTATATCAAGGATTCAGTGTACCCCGCCCGGTATGGGGTTACCGGGGCCCCACCCTGGAGCCAGGCCTGGGGGAGGGGCTCGAAGGCTAGCGTCTGGTGGCCGGGTTTCCACCCATGGGACCCGGCCGGGCTCAGCCCGAAGGAGTTACATGGGTCCGCCCTCCAGTAGGTTCACCACCTGCAGGAGGGATCATGGAAGTCCGGTGCTATGTGGATTAGGTGGCAGTCAAAGGCGGAGACCTTGGCGGACTGATCCCAAGCTTTCTAAACTGGCTTTTGGTACGTGGAATGTCACCTCTCTGGTGGGGAAGGAGCCTGAGCTGGTGTACGAGATTGAGCGATACCGGCTAGATATAGTCGGCCTCACCTCAACACACAGCTCCGGTTCCGGAACCAGTCTCCTGGAGAGGGGCTGGAGCTTGGCCTTTTCTGGAGTTGCCCCGGGCGAGAGGCGACGAGCAGGGGTAGGTATTCTTGTATCGCCCCACCTTGCTGCCTCTATATTGGAGTTTTCCCCGGTGGACGAAAGGGTTGCTTCCCTGCGCCTTCGGGTTGGGAAACGGGTCCTGACCATCATTTGTGCCTATGCACCAAATGATGTTTCAGAGTACCCACCCTTTTTGGAGTCTGTGACTGGGGTGCTGGAGGGTGCTCCTCCTGGAGACTCCATTGTCCTACTGGGGGACTTCAATGCGCACGTGGGCAACGACAGTGAAACCTGGAGGGGGGTGATTGGGAGGAACGGCCTGCCCGATCTGAACCCGAGTGGTGTTCAGTTATTGGACTTCTGTGCTAACCACAGTCTGTCTATAACGAACACCATGTTCAAGCATAAGGGTGTCCATATGTGCACTTGGCACCAGGACACCCTAGGCCGCAGGTCGATGATCGATTTTGTTATCGTATCATCAGACCTGCGACCGTATGTCTTGGACACCCGAGTAAAGAGAGGTGCAGAGCTGTCAACTGATCACCACCTGGTGGTGAGTTGGATCCGATGGCAGGGGAGGAAGCCATTCAGACCTGGTAGACCCAAACGTATAGTGAGGGTGTGCTGGGAGCGTCTGGCTGAGGCCCCTGTCCGGGAGGTCTTCAACTCCCACCTCCGGAAGAACTTCAACCACATTCCGAGGGAGTCTGGAGACATGGAGTCTGAATGGGCCATGTTCTCCACCTCTGTTGTTGAAGCGGCAGCCCAGAGCTGCGGCCGCAAGGTGGTCGGTGCATCTCGTGGTGGCAACCCCCGAACCAAGTGGTGGACACCAGTGGTGAGGGGGGCCATTAAGCTGAAGAAGGAGTCCTATCAAGCTTGGTTGGCTTGTGGGACTCCCGAAGCAGCTGAGGTGTACCGGCAGGCCAAGCGGAGTGCAGCTCGGGTGGTTGCTGAAGCAAAAACCCGGGTATGGGAGGAGTTCGGTGAGGCCATGGAACAAGACTTTCGGTCGGCTTCAAAGAGATTCTGGCAAACTGTTCGGCGGCTCAGGAGGGGAAAGCAGCTCCCCGTCCACACTGTGTATGGTGCGGATGGGACACTGTTGACTTCAACTGGGGATATCGTCGGGCGGTGGAAGGAATACTTCGAGGATCTCCTCAATCCCACTGATACGCCTTCCACAGAGGAAGCAGGGTTTGGGGACGAGGGGGATGACTCGCCTATCACAGGGGCTGAGGTCGCCAAGGTGGTTAAAAATCTCCTTGGTGGCCGGGCCCCGGGGGTGGACGAGATTCGCCCCGAGTACCTCAAGGCCCTGGATGTTGTTGGGTTGTCATGGTTGACACGCCTCTGCAACATTGCGTGGAGGTCGGGGGCAGTGCCTTTGGCATGGCAAACCGGGGTGGTGGTTCCTCTCTTCAAAAAAGGGGACCGGAGGGTGTGCTCCAACTTTAGAGGGATCACACTCCTCAGCCTCCCTGGGAAGGTCTATGCCAAGGTACTGGAGAGGAGAGTCCGGCCGTTGGTCGAACCTCGGATTCAGGAGGAGCAATGTGGTTTTCGTCCTGGCCGTGGCACATCGGACCAGCTCTTTACCCTCTCGAGAATTCTTGAGGGTTCGTGGGAGTTTGCCCAACCAGTTTACATGTGTTTTGTGGACTTGGAGAAGGCATTTGACCGCGTCCCTCGTGGATTTTTGTGGGGGGTGCTTCGGGAGTATGGGGTATCGGGCTTGTTGTTACGAGCTATTCGGTCTCTGTACGACCGTTGTGAGAGTTTAGTTCGCATTGCCAACACTCGGTCGGAGTCATTCCCAGTGAGAGTTGGACTCCGCCAGGGCTGCCCTTTGTCACCGGTCCTGTTCATAATTTTTATGGACAGGATTTCTAGGCGCAGCCAGGGAATGGAGGGTGTCATGCTTGGTGACCACAGGATCTCATCTCTGTTGTTTGCAGATGATGTTGTCCTGTTGGCTTCATCCAGCAATGACCTACAGCTCTTGCTGGGACGGTTTGCCGCTGAGTGTGAAGCGGCTGGGATGAGAATCAGCACCTCCAAGTCCGAGTCCATGGTCCTCAGCCGGAAAAAGGTGGATTGTCCTCTCCGGGTTGGGGACAGGCTCCTGCCCCAAGTGGAGGAGTTTAAGTATCTTGGGGTCTTGTTCACGAGTGAGGGGAAAATGGAGCGAGAGATCGACAGACGGATTGGAGCAGCATCTGCAGTGATGCGGACGTTGTACCGGTCTGTTGTGGTGAAGAGGGAGCTTAGTTCTAAGGCAAAGCTGTCGATTTACCAGTCAATCTACGTTCCTACTCTCACCTATGGTCACGAGCTTTGGGTAATGACCGAAAGAACGAGATCGCGGATACAAGCGGCTGAAATGAGCTTTCTCCGTAGGATTGCTGGACTCACCCTCAGAGATAGGGTGAGGAGCTCAGTCATCCGGGAGAGGCTCAGAGTAGAACCGCTGCTCCTCCACATTGAAAGGAGTCAGTTGAGGTGGTATGGGCATCTGATTAGGATGCCTCCTGGACGCCTCCCACTTGAGGTGTTTCAGGCACGTCCCACTGGGAGGAGACCCCGGGGCAGACCTAGGACTCGGTGGAGAGACTATGTCTCCCAGCTAGTCTGGGAACGCCTTGGTATCCCCTCTGAAGAGCTGGAGCAGGTGGCTGGGGAGAGGGAAGTCTGGGCTTCTCTGCTTGAACTGCTGCCTCCGCGACCCGGACCTCCGGAAAAGCGGTAGAAGATGGATGGATGGATGGATCATTGTTCGGCGTAAGATGGCTCACGGCTCGCTCATTTCATACATAACAGTGAGGAGGTGCAAGCTGGTTGGATGATTATATATATGCTCAACTATCCACAAGACAAAAAAAAAAAAAATAGAGAAGTGCACTCTTTAGCAAAAAGCTTGGGTAAAGGAAGATTCAGAGATCTGTTGCACAATGCTGCAACAAGGCTAAAAAGCTCAGCCAAGAATACCTTAAAGTTTAAAATCCACTGAATAAAATGAAGAGTTTTAGTGTTACAATAAAATCTGTGTCTCACTGGAATTTGGGACCTTATCACTTCATCTGTTTAATAATTAATTCAGACATCAAAATGACCATTTCTGGGAGCTCTGTCCTCCTCTTAACAATCTTGGCACATCTGTTCTTATACTTTGATCATACACATGCAGACAATGTGGAGCATCACCATATGTAGGTACACATTCTGATGGGTCGCAGATTCCCATGTAACTCTGGTAAGAAAACAACTTCCTATATAGTAGTGGAGGAAATAAAATAGAAAAATCACCTTTTTATTGCAATGATCATATCTAGTCCCAATAAGGAAGCCCAAACAGACCTTTATCCTTTGTAGGGCAAACCTTCAACCAAATTCAATGCATTGTTTAACCCCAATAATGAGCCATCCAATGACTGCACTTATTTGAACTCTTGAAGAGCAATTATCTCAGTTCGGGAACCTTAAAGCACTTCTAAATGCCAGCACATATACACACTACACATGGACACTTCTACCTCACACAGAGACACCAACGCTCGCCCCTTAATTATTTCATATCCCTTCTTGCACGGTCTAAAAGGTGTGACCATCTATTACGGACCACGCGAGACCCGTCCCCTCCTGTCTCCCTATGCGGTCACACTCTGTCATCGCAGATTAACCATGGCGAGGCTGATGTCTCACCCTGGCTGGTGGATTGAATGCCTCCATGTTCCTTGGCACCAGTAGTGCGTGAACAGGAACGCTTGTACGGAACGACTATACATGGGTGTTTTCATGTTGGCGCATCCATGCATAGCGGCGTTGACTCCGTGTACACCAACTCCTCCACCAGTACTGCTGAATAGAGTTTGCCATTTTGAGGCCACTGCTAGTTTACATTTGAGCAGTGAATAGCTCTTGGAATATGGCAAAAACAACTCTGGGTAGTAATGAGGAACAAAAGTTGTATTTTGTGCACTCACAAACAGGTTACGTCAGGTCGTGATGTCTTCACTCAACATATCAAAACCCAGCGCATACTCGTATTCAGACAGAATTCAGACTTTCTTGTGGAAAGTGTTTGTTTTCACGTGGTCATTAAATTTTCTGGCAGATCAAAGTGAATTATTTTTACATGCAGTTTAACATTTTTTCCTCTTTGCTGACCTACTTGAGCTTTGTTGTATTATGAGGTTGAGCTGTGATGGGTGGTGTGCATGTTTCAGTTTTAATTTTTCAAGCAATCACAACGACCTACAAGGACCCTTCAAGGGTGATGTGGCTAATCCGAGACGGAACGATACATCAACCCATCAATGAAGAAATTACTGCCTAAATTGTATGAGTTAACGGAACTGGGTGATGCAGTTTCATGAAGGACTGTAAAGGGGAAAAAATAATCACTTGTCTTTAATAATCATTTTCAAAAAAATATCTGACAAATTCATAAGTGAAGGATGGTTCAACTTTGCCCAGTTCTTCTTCTGAACTTTTTGCCCTTAGTCAAACTTCACAACATTTCTATCATCCAATGAAGACTTTTTAAGCTGATAAATATCGATTTAATTGATTACACAACATAACAAAAATAATTTTTTTGTAAGTTGTCTGTGTTTTTTCAACTGATTTAAGACAATTTTGCACCGCTGAATCCGAAAATGACATCCGTTTCTCTTGATCAGGTCAGGTTTTTATGTTAAGTTATAAGCAGTTGTACAGTTGTACTGTAAATTGAATAGTAGACACTGATAAAGGTAAGCACATGTAAATACGTCATCATTGTTCAAAATTCAGAGAATTTCAAGAAATAAAAAGAATTTTGGATTATATAAAGCGAAAATACCCGTACATGTAAACAAAAACATAAGAAAACATGTGGCCATAGTTCAAAAAGTTGACCTGATTGAGCAAAACCAACATGATTTTTGGATTGAGCACATCAAAGTTGTCCTAAATCAGCTAAAAAAAAAACTTAGACAATAAATTTTGTGTTGACCAGTGTTATTAATGAGTGTGTGATTCATCATGGACAAATTATTAATAATGTCACTGAGAATGATCTCAATAAAGGTGAAAAAACTACAGTGTGTATGCGGGGGGGGGATAAATCACATTTGTAGATGAAGTATTTCTTTGCATTTTGCACTCAGTGAAATTTTTTTGTCAGGAGTATGGTGGGCTTGAAGGGCAAATCAAAATGGCAAATGTAATTTTAAAACAAAAAACTGTTTAATCAATGACATGTTAAGTGTTAGCTTCAGTTGTCAGACTAATTAAAATGCTAACAAATACTGGGAGTTCAAAAGCCCAAATAAAACATTATCAGAGACAGTGGCGTAGATATAAAAGCCCGTTTCCAATGAAGTTGGGACGTTGTGTAAAATGTAAATAAAAACAAAATACAATGATTTAAAAATCCTTTTTCAGCCTATATTCAATTAAATACACTACAAAAACAAGATATTTAATGTTCAAACTGATAAATTTTATTGTTTTGTTGGAAATATTGACTTATTTTGAATTTGATGCCTGCAACACATTCCAAAAAAAGCTGGGACAGGGTCATGTTTACCACTGTGTTACATCACCTTCCCTTTTACCAACACTCAGTAAGCGTTTAGAAACTGAGGACACTAACTGTTGAAGCTTTGTACACTGTAAAAAAAATTTTTTACGTAAATTACTGGCAGTTGTGGTTACCAGTAACATGCTGTAAAAAATATGATGAAAATGTATATCTCATGAAGGTGTACTGTTTTGGCAATCAAAAATTACACAGTTTAGAAGTTTTCTTTTAACAGTAAATCGCCAATAAAATAACTACAAAATTGTAAATGTGATTACGGTAATTTGCTTTAAAACTTTTAGCATACCATGAATCTGTTTACGGTAATCTTTAAATTCACTGGTCAAGGGTAAACCTGTTTACAGTAATTTACTTTAAAATTACAAAAATCTGTACATTTTATTAGAGTCTCTCTGTTAAAAACACAGTACAACTGTTTCATCCATTACAGTGTTTTATTGGCAAAACTCAATTTTATGGTTGCCAGTAATTTACTGTAAGAAATACGGTACAATACAGCATACATTACAATAGATTATAATTAATTTTACAAAATAATGATTGAAAAAAGGGCACAAAAATGGGTGTGTGCACACACAAGGTATTTCAAGTCCAGTTCTATACTCACAAAGCAGAGCTCAGATCTTGTAAAACATGTACGTATTCTTGTGAGGGATAATCCATGGGCAGATGAAAGGACAAAGTCTGTCACTGTCAGAACGTGGACTGGGCCCCATGTCCTCACCCTGATTTATAGTTTATATTCCTTGCCACCAGGGCATGAGCCCCAGCCAGTGTCCTTGCCTTGAGTTTTTTATTGTATGATTTTCTGTGTTTAGCTTTGATCCTTAGTATTATTAATATCATGAGTTTCTGTATCATTTAGATCCCCGCTTTGTCCTTAGTCCTTGATTTTCATTTTCGTTATTATCCTAGTCATATTTGGTAGTTTATTCCTGTCATTATCTATAGCTTTGGTTTGGGCTTTTACTTTAACAGTGTTTTTTGTTTATTTCCTCCTTAGCCTGATCCGTGTTGATTTCTTTATTGTCCACACCTGTTTGTGTTTTAGTAATTAGACCAGTATTTAATGATCGCCGCCCATTACCTGGTGCGGGAACCTTGAGTCATGTTGCCGTTTAACACACACTTCTGCCTTGCCAGTGAATTTTCTCTCCTGATTATTCATAGCTGGTTTTGCCCTTAGCCTTGTTGCCTGTAGCCTCACCTTTTGTTTCTTGTTTCAGCCCTCAAGCTGTGAGTTATTCTTCGTGTTTTGTGAATAAACAATCATGCCAAAAGGTCACCAAGCGTATATGAGTCCTGCCTTGTGCCCCAGAGGGGCCATTGTGATCGTCACTTCCAGTGGTTGATAAGAAGAATTACCAGTCAGAGTCCAGACTTAAATGAAGAGAGTGTTCATCAGGAAATAGAGTCTCAGACACCGTTCAAAGCCTCAGACTGGTACTGTCACCACTTTGGCCTGAAGTCCTGCATGTTATCCATCAGGTGATGATTGTGGACTTGCATGATCCTCTCTGCAGCTATAAGACACAAAACAAAACAAAAATGATGCAGAATCCGCACAGATAAACATCACAATACACTATTTATCTTATTTACTATGTTATACATTAATATTACTGAAAAGAGATGTGGATGCACATTCTAGGCATACTAGGCAGGAAAAAGTCAATTTTTAAGAATTAGTTTTTGTCCTAAGTGTGCCAAAAGTTGGCCACATGAGTCCAGTAACTATGATTCTAATCCAGGGAAATGAAAGGGTAAGGTAAATGAAAGCATGTGTATTACTTTTGCAAGTACGTATATAAATGTTACTAAAGTTTTAACTTGTGTTTGACTCAACTTTTTTACTCTATTTTTCAACTCTTTTTTTATACCTCTGATTAGTTCTTTTTGAATCTTGAAAACGTTGGTGTCAGGGATCCAGGCTTGATTGAAGATGAGCGGGGCATTTACAGATATTGCTTAATGTTTGGAAAACTGGAGCAGGGGTTGTCACTTTTGCTTGATGGCTCGAGTTGTCATCAGATGTTCACTCTGGATCCTCACGTCATTCAGAAGGAGAGAATAGGAAATTAAAGAAAATGAAGAAAATAATGTTCAGACAATGAGTTTCTCACAACAGTATAGACAAAAAAGCAGAATAAAAATGAAGTGAATAGAAAAAAAGATTTGGTCAAGAACCCTTGTACTCTTCATTGTTTCAATATTTAGTTTCTGAAACGAAAACAGAACAACCAGAAATGGCCGTTATATGGTTTTGGCTGTCATGTATATAAATTGTGGTATTAGCAAGATGGCGGCTGGGTTGGCCGAGGAATGGGCAGAGGTGGCGGACTGCCGGTTTCCGGTAGTGACGCCACCTAGAGTATAAGAAGTGGAGACGGAAGGGGCGAGTCCTCTTTCATCGTGGGCAGCCTGGTCGGCAGGGGGCGCCGAAAGCCTGTAGGGTCTCGCTGTGTTTCGTCTCGTTGGTCGGTCTTGTTGGTCGGTCTCGTTGGTTCTCTGTTTGGACGTCACGCCCTGTCTTCTTTGGGTCTAATTATTGATACAACATTTGACGACGAGGTAAAAGCGGTCATAGAAAGGTCAGTTGCCAACTTTCGGCCATTTCTGGAGTCACCGGGTTAGCCTCCTGTGGCGTGGCCTAGATAGTTCGCCGTCTTCACCGACTATATTGTGGTCTTGAACCTCGGTGGGCTCGAAAGACTTCGTGCCGGAGCATTGTTGGTGCATAATTGGGACATGGAGGGGCAAGGAGAGTTGGAGAATCTCGGCGGAGCTGAGAGTTTTGACAGAGTCGTGGATTTGATGGCACGCTGCTTTCACGCCTTTGAAAACATCACTGTCCAGCGCATCTATTTCAGACAGCGCCGCCAGTGGACGGGTGGGCCCGTGAGAAGATTTATTGCGGACACCCAGGAGCTGGTGAGGGATTGCAAGTTTGGAATCCTGGAGGATGAGATGATCCGAGACCAGCTGGTGGCGCATGTCTGCTGCCCTACAGCTCAGGCAAGGCTCCTAATCCACCCAGGTGAGCTGACGTTGAACAACACTATCGAGCTAGCGCAGCAATTCGAGGCAGCTGAAACAATAGCGAGGGGCCTCGAGAAGAGCTCACCTCCGACCCAAGGTGAGCCTCATGTGATGGCACTGCAGTTGGACCCCGAGGATGAGGACAGCGGAGAAGAAGAGTTTGCCTCCTTTGTGATAATAAGGTCCGCCCCGGGTACGCCAAGATGTTGTGGCTGTGGGTCCCCCTTACACTGCTATAAATCCAGGTTGTGTCTGGTGAAGAGCAAGCATTGTGGGAAGTGTGGGTTATTGAATCACTTCACTAGGGCATGCAGTAACTTCAAGCGGCGGGATCGACAGTGCGCAGCGGATTCCCCACAGAAGGCTCCCACTTTTGTGCACACAGTCTCCTCAGAGACCCCAGGCCAGCTGCACGATTGACTTAGATGGCGTTGAGGTCCCGCTCTTATTGGACACGGGAGCGGCAATCTCTGTGTTAAATTTGGCCACAGTGAAGAGACTGTTTCCCTGCCAACGGATCCAGGAGCAGGAAGAGGTGTGGGATGTGGACTGGTTGGATGTGGCCAGGGGAGTGCAAGCCCGGCACCATGCGACACCACCTAGGGATGGAACCGATGCCGATATCCATGCAGCCCTTGGTGTGGGAGCTGGGTGGTATGACGGGACCCCCGCAGGGGCGGATAGGGACGAGGTGCCCGCGCTGAAGGATGAGGGGGAGAGACCGAGGAGCGCTGTTCTGAAACGCTCCAAGCGGAGACCTTCCAAGTGGTCATTGGACCGGACCCACAAGCTGACCGGTTCAGAAAAGGAAGCCTGCTTGCAACACGGTCGTTCTGAGAAGAGTAGCAGGGCCTCCCTGCAGGCTGGTGATTTGGTCCAGCCTAGGGTTGAGACCCGCATGAGAGGAAACCATGATTCGCGAGAGCGAAGAGACGACCGGAGACGGTTCCGGGTTGAGGCTGCTCGAGAGGATGGGTGTCTGGGCTTGTCTGACAATACGTGGAGACATCCTAATGAACTGCGCCGCGTAAGGGAGAGGAGCAGATGGCACAGCTTGTCCCCGGAGGTGAGGAGACCGCGACGCTCTGGGAGGGATCCCTCCAGAGGACGATCCAGACGAAGGGACTTCCCTGGGCCGTAAAAGATGACGGTTGGGTGTGTGTGTTTAATGTTTAACCCAGTGTCATTATGTGAATGGTTTTCTTATTGAGTCGGCGCCCCAAGTGTTTGATTGGAATATGGAAAATATTTTATTCAAATTCATTGCTAAATTTTATTAATGATTATTCTTTTGTGTATTTTGGGTTTAAGAAAAATTAATGGAAACTGTGCATTATATCACTGCTAATCTGTGGTGCTTAATATTTCAATTTTGGTGAGTTGCCAGTCACTGAGTTGTCTGTGATATATATTTAAACAAAGAGGCAACGTGATTATAGTGAGTAAATTGGAGCCCTTTAGTGTAATTATGTGTAATTGGCATAATGTGAATTTTGATTGAATTGAAAAGAAAAAAAGCAAATTCCCAACACTGTTTTATGATGTGCCCATGTGTGGGAGGGATGTGATGGGTGGGGAACGCCATCAAAGGATTGTTTAGGTGGTGTATGTTTGCAATTTTCTCTAGTTGCTGTGTGTATATATTGATGTTCTTAGGGGATTAATTTAATTAGTTACACGGCTTGTTTTCTTTTATCTTGGACTATTAGGGGCTAGGTGGCAGAATACTCCTCCAGCCATGTAGGGGGCACTGGCAGTCTACCTGGCCCCCCAGCCTTGGTTGTGTGAATGGATAGGCAGTTTGATTCTTTTTGTACATTTTTTTTTTTTTACTTAGAGGAGGTATCGGGTGATAAATTGGGGTGGGCCAAATCGTGTGCCTGAACTTTTTTTTTGAGGGGGTGGATGTTATGTATGTATGTATGTAAATTGTGGTATTAGCAAGATGGCGGCCGGGTTGGCCGGGGAATGGGCAGAGGTGGCGGACTTCCGGTTTCCGGTAGTGACACCACCCAGAGTACTTCTTTCTCCACCTCTTGGTGGAGAAGGAAGGGGCGAGTCCCCTTTCGTTATGGGCAGCCTGGTCAGCAGGGAGCCCCGAAAGCCTGTAGGGTCTCGTTGTATTGTGTTCAATAAAGGTTCTCTGTTTGGACGTCACACCCTGTCTTCTTTGGGTCTAATTATGGATACAACATTGGCCTTGTCAAAATAATATCAAAACTGAGCCAAAATCAGATAACAGATCTAATTTTATTAGGTTGTTTTTTTTTGTTTGTTTGTGTCGTTTTTCAACTGGAAGTAAGAGTTACAAATCATACTAAGTGCTCCCCCTCAACGCTAATATAGCACAACTCCAAGACCCTCCTCAGATACATCAAATGTGTAACACTAATGGCTTTTCAAGATCAGGGTAAGCCATCACTGGGGGGGTCTGACAGTGTGTCAACAAGTCTTTCCAACACTTGCTGGTGTAACACTGTCCATTCTATTGGCTGAGATGGAGGCAGCTGAGGAGATCGACCACCTTGACCCTTCTTTGCTTGTTTTTTCTCAGTCTTTGGGTGAGTCAGTAGTTCATAAAGGGGCTTAGTGATTCTTGAAAGATCTGCAATAAATGATATGTAGTAGCCTAGGAAGCTAACAAGCGTTCTAACTTCTTCTGACTTCTTGGTTTTGTTTTTTTCAGGGCTTGGACGGCTTCTACTTCCTTTGGGTTCATTCAATATCCTTCTTTTGAGATGACTTGGTCAACATAGCGTACCGCATACAAGAGTATATAGCATACAAGAAGTCAATTTTTTTTGTCTAAGCTTGATTCCACAGGGTTTTTTGACACCACAGCACCTTTGTCACATTCTACACATGTGAGTCAAAGTCTTTACTAAACACCAAATGTCAGCAAGGTAAGGCACACATACCTCATCTCTCAGGCCAAGACAACTTTCCATATAACGCTGAAAAGCAGCTGGGGCATTCAACAGCCTGAATGGGATTCGGAGCCATTTGTATAATCCCCAGGGTGTGATGAAAGCAGTGCAAGCTCGACTCTCTTTGCTGACAAAGCCCTGATGGTATGCTTTACCTTGATCAAGCACAGTGAACCATGAGTTTCCTCCAAGATTTTCTAAGATTTCCTGGATTCTTGGAATGTGGTGTCAAATAGAAGAGTCTTTTCCTCTTACAGTGAGTATTGATGATGAGCAGGAAGAGGTTGACTCTTGGATCCATCCTCTACTGAATAAGTCTTGAATATGTTTCTTTACCTCCAGATACAGATGACGAGGGATAGAGTTGTATGTCTTTGTGACTGGGATGTCATCCCTGAGACATGTCACCATCTGCTGCTCAGGAATGCATCCATTATCCCAATCATTCTTGGCAAACACCTCACCCTCTTCCCTCAACATCAGTGTGCTGTTGCTCTGCTGTTAAGTGAGCGAGATCCACTGGTGGATCCCAGAATTGCTTTTCAGTTCTACTTTTGTCTTTACTCTCAACTTTTGCTTGTTGGCATGACTTCAGTTTGTTTTCCCTGCGCACATCCTCATTTTCATTTTGTGGCCCAGATACTTTGGATGTTTCTTTTTCTTCAATATTCTTTGCAGCATTTCCAGCATACAACAGGCCAAGAATAGCTTTGCTCTGTAGTCTGATATCACTGCATTAATTTCAGATACGGCTGAAATCTCTGCTTTTTCTTCATTGGGCAGCTGTATTAACTGCTGATTTACCTGTAGTCCAGCAGGCCACGGTGTATCTTCATTCGGTTCCAATACTGCATACTGCTCCTTTAATATATTCTTATTAAGCCTCCCACAGGCCACTTTTACGATCTGGTGCTTTGGGATGATTACATCTCATCTTCCCAGCCTTGCTGTCTGGCTTTCTGAACAGATTTTCAGCCTACTCAGTATAGAATATACTGCCTTTGCCTTTTTGTGTCCAGCGAAGACCCGAGACTGTGCACAAATCTTTCATTTGATCTGTCAGTTGACATGTTGATCTGGGCTAGTTCTTCAATGACATTGAACCCTATTATTGGTCTTGCGAGGGGGGTCAGTGCTCACTAATATGGGAACTGACAGTTCAATGTTTTTATTTGCTGGCAGGCTAAACTCCACTAACCTCCAAGGTTGCACTAAACAATACTTATACGTCCCACCAACTTGGCTGTTTTATCCTGTTTTCTTGACAAAATGGTCTGACTAGGAAGCAAAACAGTGTGGTTCAGTTTCTCATTGGAGACCTCTATCTTACAACTGCTGGCAGAGGTTTCTTTTCTTTTGCAGCAGCCAATAGATCAATGTTCACTACTGCCACACTTGAAACAATGTGTACATCTTCCCTGCATAATTTATTTTTCACAGTTGCAACATTTTCTGGCATTTCTTCTAACATTACTAGGGTCATTTTGCTTCATTTTAGATGTCTTTTCTTCCTCTGTTCATCTTTTCTTGGCTAAGTTTAGCAACAGGTGTTGTGAAGTTTTGAATGTCTTCACATATTATGAAATTAAATTTAAATTTGTGAAATATAAAAAATTATGAGAAAGAACTCAAATTCATCACAATAAAGTCTCAAAGTACAAGGAAAATGTCACATAAGAAAAATTCAAATTCATGAGAAAAGGAGTTACTAATTTATGATTCATCAGTTGCATTTTTATCCACTAAGAGTACAAAATTTTATAAATTATGTTTGAAATTTATGAGGGGAAATTGGTAAATTTACAAGAAAAAAGTTAAATATACACTACCGTTCAAAAGTTTGGGGTCACCCAGACAATTATTTTGTGTTTTCCATGAAAAGTCACACTTATTTACCACCATGAGTTGTAAAATGAATAGAAAATATAGTCAAGACATTGACAAGGTTAGAAATAAGGATTTGTATTTGAAATAATAATTTTTTCCAGATCTCAACCTGCTCAAAGTAAGGTCAGTTTTATAGCTTCTCTAACCAGCTAAACTGTTTTCAGCTGTGCTAACATGATTGCACAAGGGTTTTCTAATCATCCATTAGCCTTCTGACGCAATGAGCAAACACATTGTACCATTAGAACACTGGAGTGATAGTTGCTGGAAATGGGCCTCTATACACCTATGTAGATATTGCACCAAAAACCAGACATTTGCAGCTAGAATAGTCATTTACCACATTAGCAATGTATATTGTATATGTATATTGTATATACGTATATTGTGTATATATACAGTATATATATATATATATACACACACACACAATGTATATTGTATATATATGTATATGTATATATATATACATCTGTCAACTGACATCCTGGGCAACTTCTACCGCTGCGTGATAGAGAGCACCCTGACCAACTGTATCACACTCTGGTATGGGAGCTGCTCTGTAGCTGACCGCAAGGCGCTGCAGCGGGTGGTGAAAACCGCCCAACGCATCACAGGGACTCCACTTCCAGCTATAGAGGACGTCTACAGGAAAAGATGTCTGCGCCGGGCACGCAGCATTCTTAGGGACTCCAACCATCCTGCTCATGGACTGTTCCAGCTTCTCCCCTCCAGAAGACGTTTCAGAAGCCTTCGGACTAGAACCAGCAGGTTTAGGAACAGTTTCTTTCCAACAGCTGTCACGTTATTGAACTTAGTTCCCCGCTGACTCTCTTACAATCATCTTTTACCATCCTCACCTGTACATAACTGCATAACTACATAACTACATCTAACTTATTGCACATTATTTGCACATAACAGTACTTTTAACTTTCTGCACTGCTGCATATATTTGCATATATTTGCTTAAATTGCACATACTGTTAATTACCGTATATACTGCACTGCTGTCCTTTGCACTTCTGATTGGATGCTAAACTGTGTTTCGTTACCTTGTATTCATACATGTGTAATGACAATAAAGTTGAATCTATCTATCTATCTATCTATATTAGATATTAGAGTGTATTTCTGATTAGTTTAAAGTTATCTTCATTGAAAAAAACAGTGCTTTTCTTTCAAAAATAAGGAAATTTCTAAGTGACCCCAAACTTTTGAACGGTAGTGTATATATACTATATATATAAGGAAAAAACACAAATATATGAGAAAAGATGTTGAAGATACTGAAAGAAAAGTCTTTTTCAGACTTTGCAAAAATTTATTTGTTTATACTGTGGAGAGAGGAATAACCAGGTAGAGCGGTCCAGAAAAAAGCAGGCTTTATTAATTTCTTTCTCTCACATCATCCAGACTCACAAGCATCAGAAAAAGTCACAGGTCGCAGGCACCTCTCCTTTTATAGCCTATGACCCACTCAGTCACCTGTGGTGCTGCAGTAACATGAAAGACTTTGCGATTCCCATTCTCTTTGTCACTGTTTGCATCAACACACCAACCCCCACATCAACACACAAACCCCCCATGACGATTCCTCTTGTCCTTCTGTCTGAGTGGAAACATATTGACATACTGAGTGGTTGCCCACACCGCTCCCCCACAGAAACTCAGCCTGAGCCTTAACCCTCATGTCCTTTGGGCTTCAGCCTACATCCATAGCGGCCGTAACGGGGGGTCTGCGGGTCCGAGGCGCTGCTGTGCCGATGGGGGGGCTCTTGGGAATTGCTCCGTCTGTGGGGGGACATTGGGAGGGGGGAAACATTTTTAGCATGCCATTGTGACTGATCTGACGAGTCATTTACCTGGGGAGTTCTCAGTGGGGGTCGTCTGCGCCGAGGAGCTCAGGCCAACACCACCTGCTCGTCTGCTAAAACGAAAGCGGGCTTAAGCCTGTCTATACAGACTGTTTCTCTGCGTCCCCCCAAGTCTAACACAAAATGTTTCTCCCTGGGTTCCAGCACTCTGAACGGGCCATTGTAGGGCGGGCACAAGGGGGTCCGGTGGGCATCGTATCTGACAAATACGAACGCCACGTCCTTCAAGGCCTTTGGCACAAAAACGATTGGAAAACAGTGGTGGACCGGACCGGGTACCATCCCTGTCACTGCGCTATGCAGTGAAAGCGGGGATGGATTGGTGTTTGGTGTGGGGCTGTCCGGCAAAAATTCCCCTGGGAGCCACATCGGCTGGGAAAAAAACAGCTCTGCTGGGGAGGCTGCCAAATCCTCCTTCAGTGCTGAACACAACCCTAATAGAACCCACGGCAACCGGTCCACTCAATTTGCATCCGTAAGCGAAGCCCTGAGCGCTGCTTTAAGCGACCCATGGAAACACTCGCATAACCCGTTGGCCTGGGGGGTTGTACGTGGTCGTGCGATGAAGTTCTGGGCAATGGGCCATGGTGGACCAGATGTTGGAAACAAACTGTGGGCCCTGATTGGACGTGATATCTGAAGGGGCGCCAAAACGTGCCATCCATGTCGTCAAAAAAGCGCTTGCAACGTCTACGTACGCTACCCAGGCTGCAGCCCACTCTTTCACCTGTTTGCGCAGGCTCGGCCAGACGAACTTTGCTCCCACCATTTTGACTGACACGCACACTCCTGGGTGCGCCAGAGAGTGAACTGACTCAAAAATGCGGCGGCGACAAGCGCGTGGGACCACCGGGCGTGGGTGGCCCATGGAGACGTCACAGATTGGGGGGGCACCATCTTGCAGTACTCTGCTCTCCAGCATGTTAACCCTGTTGGTCCAGACTGGAGCGCACAAACGTCCGCATCGCCGATCTGCTCAGCGGCCATGGCCGTGTAATCTATCCCCATGTAGACTGGGGCCATTAATGCACGAGAGAGGCAGTCCGCCACCACGTTGAGTTTACCGGCCACACGCTGAATGTCAGTCGTAAACTCCGAGATCGCGGCCAGCTATCTCTGCTGCCGACCCGACCATGGTTTTGAAACCTTGGCCATAGCGTACATTAGCGGTTTGTGGTCCATGAACGCAGTGAAGGTGCGCCCTTCCAGCTATAACTGGAAGTGGCGTATGGCCAGGTGGAGAGCCAGTAACTCTCTGTCGAACGTGCTGTATTTACTCTCACTGTCGCGCAAAGACCTGCTAAAAAAAGCAAGCGGCTGCCAAGAACCTGCGACGCGCTGCTCCACGACGGCCCCTATGGCCACGTCCGATGCGTCGGTAGTGACCGCTATCTGAGCCACTGGGTCCGGGTGCGCCAGCAGTGCGGCGTTCACCAGGGCTGTTTTAACCTTGGAAAACGCCTGTTCTCGCTCCAGAGTCCAGTTGACTCTGTCCGCCGGTTTCCATTTCTTAAGCGCGGCATACAACGGCTGCATGAGCTGGGCTGCTCGGGGGACGAAACGGTTGTAAAAGTTAACCATCCCCAAAAACTCCTGCAGCGCCCTGACCGTCTGAGGTCGGGGAAAATCTGCCAAAGCACGCATTTTGTCCGGTAAGGGTATCGCGTCCTCCGGTGAGATGCGGTGGCCCAAAAAATTGATTCCCGTCACCCCGAACTGGCACTTTGCCAGGTTGATTATTAATCCGTGCTCCTCCAACCTCTGGAAAACTGTCCTGAGGTGAGCTACGTTTTCATCCTCGGACGCGCTGGCCACCAGGATGTCGTCCAGGTAGACAAACAGCAGATTGCGCAACACCGCATCCATCATGCGTTCAAATGTCTGCGCCGCGTCTTTTAACCTGAAAGGCATGCATAAAAATTCAAAAAGACCAAACCAGGTTATTACTGCCGTTTTAGGTATGTCCTCAGCGTGCACCGGGACCTGGTGGTAAACGTGGACCAGGTCTATCTTGGAAAAAATGCGTGCCCCGGTGAGGTGAACAGAAAAATTCTGAATATGGGGGATCGGGTAGCGGTTGTGCGCTGTGGCGTTGTTCAATCTGTGGAAATCTCCGCAGCTTTAGGAACCATATGTAGCGGGGATGCCCATGGGCTATTTGAGCATCTGATTATGCCCAACTTTTCCAAGTTGGCAAACTCCTCGCGCGCTATGGCCAGTTTAGCTGCGTCCAGGCGCTGAGGTCGTGTGAAAACGGGTGGCCTCGTGGTGGTAATGAAGTGCTCCACCCCGTGTTTAGTGACGGTTGCCGACGGTTCCTTCTTCTTCCGGCTTTCAGAGAGAGCAGTCGCATTTTCTCCTCCTCTCCTCCTCCGCCTCCCTGACTGATCCCAGCTTGCTGCGTCCTGTCTGTGTCTGTGTCTTGCTCCTTCTCGCGGATCTCAATCCAAACGGAAAAATGGAAAAAACGGAATTTCGGGCTTTAAATGCAATTGACACCACCTTTTCAAACAGAAAATCGGGCCCGGGGGAGCCCAAATGTGTGACTCATGGGACAATTGGAACTCATGTGTCTGTGTGATTCGATTGAAGATGCAGAAGACATCAAACTGTTTGGCCATGATCACAGGATTTCTACTGTTTGGCTCCGGAGTTTCCTAGTGTATCGGAAATTAAAGAAGTTGGAAGAGCTGGTCAAAATGCGGATCCCGGCGAAGCTCCTCCAACAATTCGACCAGCATGGGAGTGCACTGATAGCGGCAAATGGTGGACTGATTGTTGAACTGAATCAGGAGGTTGAAAACATCTTGAGCCACTGGGTGCTCTCCAGGGAATGATTTTAAGCCTGTGAATTGAATTAATTGTGATGCACAGAATCGCATGAGAGTGGAAATTACTATGCTCCAAGTGACTGTGCTCATCAGGCCTTGATTCGGCGTCCTTGGGAACTCATTCCTCCAGGTGCAGAGATTATGCAGGAAGGTGTTTTGGCTTCTCTTTAACCCAAACAATTTACAAACAATTGCTGCTGTTCAGCAAACTGAACTCTTCAAGGACAGCGTTATCATGTGTCTAATACAGAACTTTGCCATCTGGCATGCACGAAGAGAGACAGACTCTGCGGACATGCTTATCTTTGTTTAGAATACATGAACATAACATCCATCCGTTGCCTAGGAGGCGCTCCTTTGTTGTGCACCAGCAACTGATACATCCACACTGCATTCATACTGATATTACATGCTGACTACACACACTGGTCTCTCTCTTTTTCTTTGTTAATGTGTGATCTGTATTTTGTCTGCTAATTGTGCAACTGAGGGTTTTTTTTCTATGTGATCACAATTTTGCTCATTCGAGCACTATTTTGAAAACTTTGTTTTTTTCTCTCTACACAATGTGTTCCCTCCCCCTCCCCCTTCCCCTCTTTACCCCCCACTGCATGACAGGCGCCTTGTATGGCTGCTGCGTCATTAGGAAGCGCTTATCGAGCGCACCTAATGTCAAGTCAAATTCCTTGTATGTGTAAACATGCTTGGCAATAAAGTTCATTCTGATTCTGATACTGATTCTGAAAGTCAGGACCATGAGTGCTGGGAACTGGGTGAGTAGTGTGTGGAACTTACCCCCGGAGCTGTGACATTGGCTAGCGTTGTGGGCCCGGCTCCTCTAGCTGTACAGGGGAGAGAATCAAAAGACATTGCATTAATCAGGCGTCTGTTAGCCACATCGACTAGTAGACCGTGTGCACACAAAAAATCAGTGCCCAAAATGGGGAAGCTGCATGCCGCTATGACGAAAGTCCATTGGTATGTACAGCCGTGCAAGGATATACAGTCAGTGTCCTCTCACCAAAAGTCTTAATGTCTAAGCCATTTGCGGCCGTCAGCTTGGGGCCGCTAGTTCCTGCCAGCCGGTCTGCGTAGGACGGTAGCTCTTTTGGGAGCCAGAGTCCATGAGGAACCATCTCTCCGAGTGTGGGTCTGTCACATAGAGCAGCTTGCTTGCTTCACCGGCAGTCCCAGCTGCTACCGACTGCCGGCCTTGGTGTTTCCCGAGCGCTTGAATTGGTACGGTGGCACCCATCGGTGTGCGTCCTCTCCAAAACGACGGTGGTAGAAGCAGAGTGTGTCTCTCTGGTTCTTCTTGGCTTCTGCTGCAGCCACCGTCGTTGGCTCCTCGCCCCCACTGGCCATCTCGCTGGGTTCCGACGCCACTGCGTTTACTGCGAGGGCTCTGGTGGTGAGGATAATCCGATCTGCCTCTTGCGCTAGTGCCCAGTAGTTGCGTATGGCCAGCAGCGGCGGATTGGCAAGGACCGTCCTGGCCACCGTCGGGAGGTTCCAGAGAAAAAGGTGGGCAAAAAGGAAATGCCCGTCATCTGCACCCATCAGCGCCAATATCTTCTCCATTAACTTGACCGCCGACCCGCCTCCCATCTCGGAGCGTATCAGGAGCCTTTCCGCTCTCTCGCATTCTGAGAGCATATAGCGCCGGGTCAGCGCGGTTTTGAGAGCCTCGTATTTATCTTGGGCTGGGGGTCGTTAGAGCGGGCTTGCCACCTGCTGAGTTGCGCATGCGTCCAGTGCTGCAACCACGTAGTAGTATCCGGTGTCATCTGCCGTTATTTCCCGGAGTGCAAACTGGGCCTCGATGTGGAGGAACCAAGACTTCGGGTCGTGTAGCCAAAAGTCTGGGAGTTTGAACGAAACGGCGCACACGTTGCCGGCACCTCCAGTCCGGGTCGTCTCCAGGGTGTTCGCCTCGAGTTCCATTGTGCATCAAGGCTCACCAGTGTGGAGAGAGGAATAACCAGGCAGAGTGGTCCAGAACAAAGCAGGCTTTGTTAATTTCTCTCTCTCACATCATCCAGGATCACAAGCATCAGAAAAAAGTCACAAGTCGCAGGCACCTCTCCTTTTATAGCCTACGACCCGCTCGTCACCTGCGGTGCTGCAGTAACATGAAAGACTTTGCAATTCCCATTCTCTTTGTCACTGTTTGCATCAACACACCAACCCCCTATAGCAATAAGTGTGATTAATAATTATGATCAGGTATAAAAATTATTTAATTTGTATTAATGTATCAGGACCTGAGATGAACTCTGGGTCCATACACACAGAAGAAGTTAATAAACACTCGTAGGGGCACCAGCTCATCTTTAAGGAGCACTTTAATCTTTAATTTCAGTTTAATCCTTAATTTCACTGTTTAATCACTTAATAAATTAATTAATAATCAGTCTCAAAATTTTAGTGAATTCGATACTGGGGACTTTGAAACCAGACTCAGAATGAAATAAATTCCCAACAACTTCTCTCATTTTCGCATATTTATTAAATGAAATGATGATTAAAAGACATTGCAATGATTTCATTAACCATGAAATTAAACTTGTAAATGATAGATTAACAATGTAAACATTTGCAGAACCAGGGGAAAATGTAAGCTGAATTTAGATCAGTTTTGAAGTTAACAGATTATGGAAAACAGAATGCAAATTTATGGGGAAAATTAAACTAATTATATGGAAAATTCTGGATTACTCTTAAGAAAATGAAAATGTAATTTTAAGTAAAAGAGGAGTTATGTTAATTGCTCTTTAATTTTGTATCTGATCAGATATTCAATTATTCTCAAATCTCAGACATTTCATTCAGCAGATGGATAAAGAATGTCGCTCACATGACTCCGGATTAGTGAAGATCCTTCTGCGTCATCCTGTAGCTCTTAGATGGCTCCAAAAGTCGGAATATTTGACCCGCAAATATTCTTGCACAGTACAACGGCTTTCCAGCCTATTGTCACAAGATGAGATTTTTGGTGTGTTGATCACGAGGGCTGAGGTCTAGCATGACATTTTGATTTCTTGAGGACAGTTGTAATGGTGGGCTGCATCGAGGATCTGCGGCTTCCCATGAGGGATTCAAGAATAATTAAAAATCTGATCCAATAGCAAAATTAACAGATCTTAGGACTTTGTGGAGGTGAAATTAGTTTCCAGTGTGTAGTTGGTCAATGAAATGAAAAATAAAGTCAAGATTAAAAATGGCGAGTGTAAAGAAAGTTTAACAAGAAAAAGTTATAAAAATAAACGTCTAGAAATGGAGTTTGACTCCAAGTTTAGAATGTGAGCTCAAGAAAGGAAATGCTTAGTTCCTAGGCGTTTAAAGAGAAACAAAAAAGACACGTGGGAGAAATGTCCTTTGTTCTCCCATGGTGCTGTGCAGTCATCTGGAAGAAGAGGGAAAAGAGACAAAAAAGCCGAAGAGCAGAGCCGAAAGAGGGAGTTGTTCCCTTTTTTTCTGGGGAAACTTTCGTGGGCCTCCGTGATTGACAGGAGCCCCCAGCCAATAGGCTTCCTTCATGGCCAGGTTTTAAGAACGTTAGTCCAATAAACAAACAGGCTTTTGTCTGTAACAACTACAACACTGAAAGAGCTGTTGTCAAGCAGAGATTGGCCGCTGTCGGTCACATGATTTGAGAAACGTTTTGGCAAATCTTAACACTGGATATTCATCTATAAACTTATGTATAACATCTAAGCTAGCCTTAGTGATTCATGCAACTTATAGCTAGTGCTTTTAAATTAATATGCAAGAATAAACATTCATTTAAACATTTTAACATGCACATATTTAAAATCAAGGATTAATATGTTTCAAACCCATTACTGTCCACGTCAAACATCATAGTCCGCCTGCTTTCCATGGTGTCCTGAAAAAGAGGAAGATGTTGAGAAGTGAGTCTTAACAAAGGTGTGATTAAAAGGTTCACTGGTTAAATCCAACGTGTCCCAGAGTTGCCAGTAGAGGGCAATGTTGAGCTGTGGATATTTTGTAGGCCATAGGGTGTTCCACAAGAGTCTGTTCTTTGTCTCCAAGTTTTATGGGCCAATAAAATATTCAGGAGGAATTCCTGAGACTGGTTTAACAAGGGAATGTGAGTTCAGCTGTGGTCCTGAGAGGAAAGAGCAGTTCCTGGCTGTCCTTTTCCTGAATGAAACAATGTCTTTAAGCTGAAGAGTAATTTTTATTTATGAGCCAAAGTGAGATGATGTTACACCCCACATCAACACACAAACCCCTCATGACGATTCCTCTTGTCCTTCCGTCTGAGTGGAAACATACTGACATACTGAGTGGTTGCCCACAATACTAAACGTTTATTTTTCATTGGAAGCTGCCCATTTTTGTCAGATATTTTGTTATGAAAATAAATAATTAATGATGTGTGAGAGTTAATAATTTTGTAGAAAAGTATGAGGTAATAATATCTCAATTGGTATTAAAATAAAATAGACATAAGAAGTAAGTAAAATTTGCACTACTATATGTAACTACTTTTTTTCAGTATTTAGGAGTACCCTTTTTTGGTTGAGCACCTGCCCCCTGAAATAGCTGTACACATCACTGTTGTGGGGTGTCAACACTGGGAACTTAACAGCAATTAATGTCCTGGGTACAACTGAAAACTGCATCCAGTGGTGAGGCTTCAGTTCGGGAGTTCTGAAGGTTTTGGGGAGTGTGGAGCCATCCCTTAGTCACCATTGCTCTCAGGTCTATCCTGGCCCGGGATGGTAGCACGCGTTAGGGTCCCAACTATGGGTAAATCGTGTTTAAAACCATGGTCACTTTGGGAAAACTAAAGGCTAGAGGAAGGAAGCCTCGAAATCAAATGTTGTGCTACCTTGCATGGAGCCTGTACAGGCAAGGTTAGGGCAATAAAGCCAGAGAGAAAATCAGAAGTGACGACCCTTAGGCAGCTTGTGGTAAGATCAATCAATCAAGCAAGCAAGCAAGCAAGCAAGCAAGCAACTTTTATTGTCATGATGCTATGCATACAACTGTAGTGCAAGCAAGATGAAATTGCGTTTCTCTAGGCATCCGTATTGTAAAAAGAACATAATTTAAAAACACACTCACACACCCCACCCCGACAGCCATTCACACATCCCTGAGACACATTTGGATATTACAGCAATGTTAACTTATTACAGTTGCAGTTAAAATGATAATAACTGCCTATGTATATATAAAACAATTAAAATGGCTAAGTGAATCTAAGTAGCTAAGAGAAACAAATACTTAAAACTGACTAAATCTATAATGAACATATAATATACATAATGTCCATAAAGTGCAGTAATATGTGTAAAGATTCCGGATCAATTGTTCAACATCCTAACAGCTTGTGGAAGGAAGCTGTTGATCAGTCTGGTGGTTCTGCCTCTGAAGCTCCGGAATCGTTTGCCAGATGGCAACAGTTCAAAGTGTTTGTGCAGAGGGTGAGAGTGGTCCTTAACAATGATCAGTGCTCTGCTCCTACAACGGCTCTGAAAAAAGTTCTTGAACAGAGTGGAGGGAAACTTCAATTACCTTCTCAGCTCCCTTAACTATCCTCTGCAGAGCTTTTTTGTCTGACATACAGCAACTGGATTACCATGTTGCAATGCAGTACGTCAGAACACTCTCCACCACACCTCTGTAGAAGGTCCTGAGGATGCAGATGGGGAGAGAGGCCTGCTTGAGTTTCCTTAAGAAGTGCAGTCAGGGCCCGCTTCCTGATCCCCAAGGAATTCTTGCTCCAGGTCAGGTCCTGCAAGATCTGCACTCCGAGGAACTTGATGTTCTCCACTCTCTCCACCGAACAGCCGCTGATGCAGAGAGGGACGTGTTCAGGCCGTGACCGCTGGAAGTCGATAATCATCTCCTTCGTTTTGTCCACGTTGAGCACCAGATTGTTCTCCCTGCACCAGCCCTCCAGGTCTCTAACTTCTTCCCTGTACATTGATTCCTCATCCCTCTGAATAAGTCCCAACACTGTGGTGTCATCCGCAAACTTAATAATCTGGTTCCCCTCGTGTCTGGACACACAGTCATGTGTTAAAAGTGTAAATAACAGTGGACTGAGTACACAGCCTTGAGGGGATCCAGTGCTCAGCGTGAGTTGGCGATGTTGTTTCCAACCCGGACAGACTGAGGTCTCTCAGTCAGGAAATCCAGGATCCAGAGACATGTGGCGGTGTTCAGACCGAGAAGGAGTAATTTCTCCATCAGTCTCTGGGGAATAATGGTGTTAAATGCTGAACTGAAATCAATGTACAGGAGTCTGGCGTAGGTGTCTTTCTGATCCAGGTGGGTAATGACAGAGTGCAGGGTGGTGACTATAGCGTCCTCTGTGGAGCGATTTGAAGGATACATGAACTAGAGCGGGTCATATGATGCAGGGAAGCAGGCTGTGATGTGTGATTTAACAAGACGTTCAAAACACTTTATCACAATTGGTGTCAGTGCGACAGGACGATAGTCATTCAGACAGGACACAACCGCTTTCTTTGCTTTAAGATCTCTAGATCTTAAAGCATCTAGGGACGATGGCCTGACTCAGGGAAATGTTATATATGTCAGTCAGTACATCCGCCAACTCACTTGCGCAGACTCGGAGCACACGTCCCGGGATGTTGTCCGGACCTGCAGCTTTACGTGGGTTTACCCTGATTAGGGTCCTCCGTGTGTCCGCTGCATTGATGGTGATATCTGGCCCCACAGATGGTGAAAATGGGCCAGCCCTCCCTCTGATTGTCGGTTTGATGCTTCAAAACGTGCAAAGAAGTTGTTGAGCCTGTCTGGAAGCGAAGCGTCATCATCATCAACCCCCTGCCTAGACTTATAATCCGTCAACGCCCGTACTCCCTTCCACATCCGTTTGGTGTTCCCTGTGTCACAGCAAATGTCCCTGGATTTTCTCTGCGTAGGTGCGTTTTGCCATCTTAATTCCCTTTGCGAGCGCAGACCTGGCTGAGCGAAGGGCGATCCTGTTCTTCTGTCTGAAGGCTGCATCTCTGGCTGTGAGCAGCGAGCGCACCTCTGCAGTCATCCAGGGTTTATAGTTGCCCTGTGCAGTGAAGGTCTTCAATATAGTGACATCCTCTGTGCACTTTGCGATGTAGCTGGTGACCGTTTCAGCGTACTCCTCCACATCAATCCAGTCTCCCTGAGAGGCTGCTATTTTGAAAACTTCCCAGTCTGTATGCAGAAAACAGTCCTGAAGTGCCGAGGCTGCACCCTCTGGCCAAGTCCTGAATTGTTTCTCTACTGGCCTGCTGCGCTTCAGTAAGGGTTTGTAGGCAGGTACCAGCATCACGGATAGGTGGTCAGAATGGCCGAGGTGGGGGCGAGGTGTTGCCTTGTATGCATTTGGGAAATTTGTGTACACCAAGTCCAACATATTCTGTCCTCTGGTCTTAAAGTCCACACATTGTTTGAAATTGGGGAGCACAGTCTTTAGACTGGTGTGATTAAAATCCCCTGCAACCACCACAAAACTGTCCAGGTGTGACGTTTGAAATTCACTGATAGCATCATGCAGCCCTCCCAGTGCCTTGTTAGCATTATCTTCAGCATTAGCGCTAGGAGCTATGTAAACAACAGCTACAAACACGTTGGTGAATTCCCTCGGCAGATATAATGGCCAACAATTTACGATAAGGAACTCTGCCAACGGAGAGCAGTGTTTAGTTGCTAACGTGGCATTAACACACCAGTTCCTTATCCTACACTTTATTACATGTATAGTTTATTTCTCTTATCTTATCATGTTTAATGTTGCAGCATTGTACCGAGACAAATTCCTAGTTTGTGTACTACATGAACAATGGCAATAAACCTGATTCTGATTCTGATTCTGATTCTGAGTTCTTATTAATATAGATACATAGCCCCCCCCCCCCCGCTCCCGGCTCTTACCGGAGCTAGCAGCCTCCCTGTCCGCCCGGAACGATGTCATCCCTTCCAGCAGAATGGCTGCGTCAGGGATGTTGTCATGGAGCCATGTCTCCATGAACGCAAACACACAGCACTCCCTCCACTCTCTGCGGGTTTCTCTCAGCAGACGCAACTCGTCCAGCTTGTTGTCGAGGGAGCGGACATTGGAAAGAAGGAGCGACGGTACTGCTGGTCTGGAGGGGTTAGCCTTTAGCCTAGCATGAATTCCGGCCCTCTTTCCTCTTCTTTGTTTACGTTCACACCGCTTACACTTCCTCCTCTCCCGGGTAGCTGCCAGCCTAATCCCCGATAGTATTCCATGCTGGTGTAGAATGTCCAAATCGCACCTGAACGCCGCAATTCTTGCAGCATACATTACCTTGATGCTTAATAAGGTCTCTTGGTTGTAAGTTGTACGTCTGGGATGATTAAAACACTCAAAACTCTCACACTCACTGATGCCTAGAGGGGCCGCAGCATCCATGTGCACCGCCATCCTAGTTAACAAAGGTGAAAGATACCTTTCACCTTTTGATATCAGAATCAGAATCAGAATCAGAAAGAGATTTATTGCCAAGTACATTAACAGATACTGATAACATACGAGGGATTTGACTTGACACAGAAAATGAACCTGCATTTCCAGTGACACGGCTGCATCTGAAACGCGCCTGCCAACAGAATGGTACAGATAAGAAATCATACAATGGGAAGGAGCAAAAAAATCATTGATTTCAGAATATTGACCATAAGTAATCGATATTATGATTACAAAGACAAAAAAAGCCCTCGATGCACATTCAGCAGACCAAAGTTCACAGGACACAAGGAGAGCAGTGAGTGTTATCTTGTTGTCAGTTTCTGGATCAGTGTGGATGTAGTGTTGAAGCAGTGTTGTATCAATAAGAGCACAAGGACACTTTGGCAGGAGATGTTTTGTCTGGCTACTGACAATTGTCCTTGGCAATTGTCCAAGCAGCTGCTGTCCGGAGGCCGTGTGCTCAGTGTTTTGAAAAACAAAGACTGGGGATTATCAGGAGGATTTTTGTAAGGGAAATTGAGCCAAATAGAACTGATCACAGAGAAAGAACTTTATTTTCTTCTGCAGATTCAGTACTTAATCCTTCATTGCGGGGCGTTGAGTCCGTCGTGGATAGACCTAAGCGTTATCATGATGTAATCCACCTTCCGAGACAGTTCTCCATTTGTCGCTATCAGGGTCTTCTCCATTTTTTCAATTTGATGGATGCACCTCGCCTGGCCAGCATTTTGATAGGTTGTATCCATCTTCAGCAATTTGCGGTACACCAGGACAATCCCAGTTCCAATCAGAACAATCCCAGTCACCATTATTACGAAGACATACAAATCTTCAATATCTTCGATAGAGAGATTACTCAGGCACAAGATCCTCCAATTACTTGTCACCCGTAAATAGCCCGCTGGAGCTGTCCCTGCGGGGCAAACAGCTTCCCCCGGAGCACTTTTCCTTGTTGAAAAAATAGTGACAATTGCGTTCAAAGCCCAGCTTATTAATTCCATAATTTCTTTCGATAATCAGCAGTTAGACGCAGACAGACGACAGCAAGCTGGGATCCAGTTAGTTGGGGAGGTGGGGAGCTAGAGCAGAGAGAAAAGAGAGAAGCGTCTACTCTCCTTGAAGAGCGGAAGTAGAAGAGTGATATCGTCTGCAGCTGAGTCAATTCCATATCTATTGAGTTTAGTCTTTCCTTTGGGTCCAACTGACAAAGCCAAGAGAGGGGTGGTACCTCTAGGGAAAGCATCGCTACTTAATTTCTGCCCAGGAAAAGCAGTCAACAATTAAACCAAATGGAGAGGACACTTCATCCTTGCCTGCCTAATACTGGTGTGGAAACAACACGGAAGGTGACAGTTGCCAGTCATAAGCTCATTCTGATTGGCGCAAGGAAGAGCACCAGGGGTCACATTCGAAGGTGGGAGTGGCTATTCAGCTGCACTGTGTTATGTCCACAAACCTGGTGATGAACGAGGCCGACAGAGACGTAGCACTGAACACTGCTTTATTAAAGATAGAGAACACACAGCATACGAGGCACCATGGTGGAGTCATCCAGGGCAAGAGGAGGCCCTCATGGTGGATGCCCCTTAATAAAGGGCGGTGAGATGACGCAACAGGAAGGCGGCATCATCACACCGCACTTCACAGTAAAACCCCATATTACAACCTCCCCCCCCTTTACAAAGTACTGTACAAAAACAGATGCCAAATCAAACCCACCCTAATCTGGAAACACAAGCACAAAAAATCCCACCAAAATAAAACAGTAAAAGTAAAAGCAGAGTATGAAACACCCCAAAAATCTAAAATAGGACCGGTGGGTCAACTACCACATGGCCCGCACGGCGCAGTGGATTATTCTGCCACTGTTTCTCCCCCTTTTTTTTTTTTTTTTGTAGAACGAACCAAAAATAACTGTGCTCCTAACTAACACACAAAAACAGGAACTATTAAGCAACATTAAGTTTTTTCAGCACAGTCCTCCAAGCAAATGGTGGGTCAGGTGGGGGGGCCAAGTGGCAGCCCCAAAGCAGAAGTGCCTATGAGGTGGTAGGCCCCTGGAGCGAGGACCGATCTTCGAGATGCAGGAGCTTGGATCCCAACCCACCTTCACCGACTCCTGCCTAGCCTCGCCACCCGGAGAGTCCCCCTGGACATGCCGCAGCTGGTTAGCATCCCTCATCAAACCATCTGACAACTGGAAACACGCTGCTCCTAACTTTGCCATTATTCTCAGGCGCACTCGATGTTTCGCCAGCTTCCGTCTGGTCCAACTTTGCCTTGTTCTTTCCTCAACCCGAACCCAAACCCAGTCCATAACCTGAAGTGGAACTTTACTTGGCCTGATGTGCTGCTGAGCATGCGGTAACACCATGCTCCTATGTGGTCTTTCCCATGTCCTCTTCTGCTAGCGATGCAGCGGTCACTGTCATGGCAGCAGACCCCTCACCCAATTGCAGCCGAATACTGAAGGTGTCCAGTGCCCTCTTGGTGTCGCTTGTTGGAATGGGCGTCCCACCCTTCCACTTCCACTTCCCACCTATAATATATGAAAATAGCACATTATTGTGAAGTGCGGTGTGGTGACGTGCACTTCCCGCCACATCACTGCACCGCCCTATATAAGGCAGAGGGCATCCATATTACGGCCGCTTTTGCCGGATGTCCATGCTGGTGCCTGCCGTGTACCACTGTGTAAATAGTCCAACAATAAAGCTGTGTTCGCCAAGTCCATCTTGCCTCATCCTACACCCAGGTATTTCCATACATAACATTTGGCGACGTTGGATTAACTCATGAAGGCACGCATAACACCACTCCGTCCCTTCGTTGAGCTCCCGGGCGAACCACCGGTTTCATGACCGAATTGGTTGGAGGCCTATCAGACATATATTATGGCGCTGGACCTCGGGAAGCTTGATAAGGTGAGGGCACAGGCTCTTCTCATTCATAACCTGGGTACTGAGGGCCAGAGAGTCCTACAGACGCTTGGCATGGCAGACTCGTATGAGGAAGTTGTAGAGCTGCGAGCTAAACGTTTCTCCACCCCAGACAACGTCACTGTTCGGAGAATTCGTTTTCACCAGAGACACCAGTGAGTAGGTGAGCCTATCCACCAGTATGTCATTGACTTGAAGCAGCTAGCCAGCGAGTGTCGTTTTGGACTGCTTGAAGACAAGATGGTGTACGACCAACTAGCAGAGCACATGTGCAATGCTGAGCTGCATGCTAGGCTATTAGTGGCGCCTAATGACTTAATGTTAGCTAAAGCAGTGGAGATAGCTTTGTGGTGGGAAGCCATTGATAAGCTAGCTGGTGGAGCTAAATTGGCCCCAGCCACAGAAGTTAGCCCCAGATGCCCCCGGTACTTAGCCACAGGTGGGTGGGGGGTCTGCAGCTACGATGGTGAACACTACAACATTTATAGAAGAGGACGGGGCCAGACCGACAAGCATGGAGTTACCGCGTGCTCAGCAGCAGCACATCAGGCCGAGTAAAATCCCAGTCTGGGGTATGGACTTGGTTTGGGTTCGGTGTGAAGAACGTCCACGGCGAAGATGGGCCAAACGACAGCCAGAAAAACATTGAGGGTGTCTGCGCATGGTGGCAAAGCTGGGCGCAGCATACTTCCGGTTGTCCGACGGCTCAGTGAGGCACGCCAATCAGCTTCGGCGTGTCTGGGAAGAGGCTTTAGGTGGACGAGGCTGGACGGGAGTCGGTGTTGGTGGTGAAGGAATTGGGCTCCATTGTCCAGAAGATCAGTCATCGCTCCAGAGGTCTGCTGCTTCCAGGGGTGCACTTGCTGAGGGGCTCTCCTGGGTCCCCCCATGCCAGTTCTACCGCTCCCATCCAAGGGACTCTGCTGTAAATATTGAATGTTTATAGTTCTAATGTTTTGAAATGTATGTTATGATATGGGATTGTTTTATGTGTTTTTCTGTAGTTTAGGAGCACGGCGTGTGATTTTAATTTTATGTATAGACTTTTTTTAGGTATGGGTGGCAGAATAATCCACCCCACCATGTGGGCTGTACGGTAGTCCATTCGTCTGCCCTATTTTAGGTTGTTTTGTGTGAATGAGTTAAGCCATATTAGTACATTGTTTTTTTGTTATTTTAGTGCGCAATTTGGGTCCCACATTTTATTTTTTGGGGGGGGTCAATTGTGTGTGTGGTTTTGAACTTTTCTAAAGGGGGGGAGAATATTATATATGAAAATGGCACATTATTGTGAAGCACAGTGTAGTGACGTGCACTTCCCGTCACGTCACCGCACCCCCCTATATAAGGCAGAGAGCATCCATATTATGGCCTCTTTTTCTGGATGCCCATGCTGGTGTGTGCTATGTGCCACTGTACAAATAGTCCAACAATAAACCTGTGTTTGCCAAAGTCCATCTTGTCCATAACACCGCCGAGCACGGGCACTGAAACTGTCCCGTTCCGACACTGAGCAGGGATTGGGCGACATGATGGCAGGGCTGCTCATTGGTCCTTCATCCTAAACCACAACATCATCAATCACCGGAGCCTGCGAGCCCCAGCGACCACAACCAGACCATTCACTCCCAGCGCTGTCTTTGATGCTGAAACCCAGTCGGTAGAATAGGTCACACCCCTTGATGTGATCATCGCATGCTGCCACTTGGAATGTGAAGTCCTCCACTGCTTCAGACTTGTAGCGAACAGTCAACTCCACAGTCCTGACATTGCACAGTCTGTGACCGGCATAGCTGTACAACAGCACTGGGTTACTCCTAATCCTGTGGTAGGGGAAAAACTTCTTCACTGTGGCCCAATTTAGCATCGACCGCATTGCCGCCGTGTCAAGCAGTAATGGTACCTCAACACCGTCCAATTCCATCGTACAATAGTAGTAGTAGTAGATTAGTTTATTTGACAGGGACAGTGCAATAAACATAGACAATTAATCAAAGACAATCAATCTGATGTGTTGCACATAGAGTGTATAGCTATTAGCTAATTTGCAACTCTTGTCCCTGGATGGGCTTTAGAAAAAAGAATCAAGATAAAAAATATACACAATAACCACATACATCAATGCAGAAAAATTATAAATACACAATTATAGATATTATAAATATTATAAATACACAAATATAACAGCCTGACTCACATTTAACATAAATATTATAAATATTATAAATACACAAATATAACAGCCTGACTCACATTTAACACATATAACATAACTCACATTTGCCTATTTCAGGCCTTCCTCCCTCCGTCACTCAATACAATACAAATACCCTTTGGTGTTGGGACTCACCGAGTGGACGGTTCTTGCAGGCGGGCAGGGAGATTTCTTCGGTGGGCTCCCCGGCTCTGATAAATGGCACACTCTGGTGTAATGATTCAAGCGTCCATACTTGCTGCATCATTTCCCCCTTGCCAGGCACACTCTCGCCTTAAAACGGTGTGTTGAGGACCCACAACGCCCGCAAACGGGGCTTCCCGGGGCAGACCTTCGATTAGTAGCATTAGCCTCATAGTCTTCGTCCATGTTATCTTCATCCTCAGGGTCCATAACATTCACTGACGTGGGCGGCTCTGGCAGCTTCTGTGACTGGCGCCAGGTTATCTCCGAAACTAGCTTATTAGCAGCCTCCAACTGGAGAGCTAGCTTGACAGCCCTAGCTAATGTCAAGTCACTAGGCGCTGTTAATAGCCTAGCACGCAGCCCAGCATTGCACGTGTGCTCAGCCAATTGATCTCGCACCTTGAGATCAATTTGTTCCTCCACCAGTGTGGAGGAACAAAATAAGTTCAGGTGAGACACGGCGAGCTGAAGGTTTAAGAGTTTATTTCCTCCATCATCATAAGACACACTGCAGCGCTGTGTGCTCTGTGTGCACTAATGAGGCATGTAAAGTCAGCTCTTTTATACAGACGAGAGAATGCATGGCACATTTACATATTGATATACATATCAGACAATACATATCAATCGCTTGATTAACTGGTGCCAGACTCCTCTCCTTACTCCGGGGATGAATAACAATAGTCATTGTTCTGGTTGTCCTCCTAGGGCTCTCTGTTCGTATGCAACTCCTGCTGAGCATGAATATTATCAGTCTGCATTGTGCTGGGTGCCCACACCGCTCCCCCCCAGAACGGTCAGAAGGGGTTGTGACCCCCCCCCCCCTTGTTTGGGCTCCAGCTCCGGTAGAACTGTCGGAAGGCATGTCAGTCCGTGAGGGGGATGGGGGATGGGTGAAAAGGGCAGTATGCTCCGCTCCGAGTTCCAGCACGTTGAACAGCCGTGGATCGTGGGCAAACAGGCCAGTGTGCAGTTGTGCGTAATGAAACCAGACAGCAATCGGCTGGCTTTGGGAGTGAGGTGCGGGAAAAGATCTGTGCAGGAGGAGGTTGAGAGGGTGGGAGTAAGCAAGTGCCGGCCCGGGACATCAAAGGTGTCTGGGCTGCGCAAAAATTGCGTGTGGATCCGCTATGGTGAGATCCACAGCGGATGTGAAAAAATATCGTCTTCCATCAGTCCAAAACAGCACTCACTAGCTAGCTGCCTAAGGTCAGTGATGTACTGATGAATTGACTCACCGACTCTTTGATGTCTCTGGCAAAAGAGCATTCTCCGTACGTCACGCTGTCCGGGGTAGTGAAATGGTTAGCTAGCAGCTCCACAACGTCCTTGTATGAGTCGGTCGCACCGAGCGTCCGCAGAATCCTCTGGCCCTCAATACCTAGGTTGTGGACAAGAAGAGTATGTGCCCTCACCTTATCGAGCTTCCCAAGGTCCAGCGCTGCGATGTACGTTTGGAAAGCCTCTAATCAGCAAGGCCATGGCACCGGCGGCTCGCCAGGAAACTCCAGGAAGGGCTGGAATGGTGTAACACACACCTCCATCCGTTAATCCTCAGTCACCAAATGTTATGTCCACAAACCAGGTGATGAACGAGGCCGACAGAGACGTAGCACAGAACACTGCGTTATTGAAGGTAGAGAACACACAGCATATGAAGCACTGTGGCGGAGTCATCCAGGGCAAGAGGAAGTCCTCATGGTAGATGCGGTGTGATGATGCAATAGGAAGGCGGCGTCATTACACCGCACTTCACAGTAAAACTCCATGTGACACACTGGTCAGCCTCCGTCCGCCTCAACCTGGGCAGCCCCCAGGCAGTATGGAGTTCACCCGCCATGTCTATGTGTCTCATCAGGTGCATGGGAATAGCTCAAAAGCCAATAGTAGACGTTAACTCCTGTACCTAAAATGACAAAAAATAAATCGAACCCAACAACCCTTTGGTTCATGGAGCGTTCGTACCATGTGCCCAGGTCTCCAAAATCAAGAAAAATCAACACTGAAAATATTAGAAAATCAGCATTCATTAACCGTGAATTGAATTTGCTGAATGTAGACATTGCTTCACTCCAGGAGATGAGACTTGGCGAATAAGGCTCAGTCAAGGAGAACAACTACACCCTGTTCTGCAAAGGGCTGCGTGAAGACCAACCAAGATATCATGGTGTAGGCTTCACTATTAAAGTGACACTCTAGCAAAAATTGTTTTTTTATGTTGTTAACATGCCTGCAACATGTTGTTTGTGACTTACAAGACAAATCAGTTGTAAAACCTCACCACAGTCCCAAGTCTGTGTTTTTTTGTTGTGAATTTTCAGTTGGGTAACACCGCCCTGAAATGGGTGAGTTTGGACAGTAGCTACATAAGCATCCCTGCTTAGCCTTGTTGATTATAACATTAACCAACTAGACGGATGCTCTTGGCTACCTCAGGGGAAGAGGGAGGAGCCAAGGAGCAGCAGGATTGAGTTAGAGCGGGTTGGAGTAGCAGCAGAGAAAGAGGGAGAGAGCAGAAAGAGGCAGAGAAAGGCAGGAAGGTGGGGAGGGACCCGATTTGAATGTGGATCAGTGAGAGCCACATTCAAATCGAGCTGCTCTCAGCTCACTTCTTCGGCGGACGGGGCACCGTGCTGTGAGCTGAGAGCGGCCACATTCAAATCGGGTCCCCCCTCTCCCCTCCCTGCTCAGTCACCAGCGGACAGGGGACTAGTTGTTAGTAAAAAGTAAACACATATTTGGCAACTACACATTTATCTCTTGCCTCAACCGTTTTCAGAAAAATGTTTTGCTTTTTACTTTTGAAGATATAGACAAAACTTTAATGTCTGGAAGCATTGTAAACAGACTAGCAGCCCATCCACTAAGAGTCGCAGCAACCAATCACACGCAAGCTCTGCAAGCTGCTAATTAGAATATTCATAGATCTATGCATACTTAAGTAGGTGAAAAATTTAAAAACTCTTTCCAAACAATTCTAAGGCAATGAAAGCTTTTTGTATATAAAAAGCTACAATACACTCAGTCCCTCCAAGATTTTGCGATGTTGCGATTCCACCAATTCACACGAAATCAGCCAATCAGCGCAACTATTGCGCGACCTTGCAACTTTGTCCAATCACCGCAACTTTCCCGCAATTTTGGCCAATCCTCGTCAACCTCCGCCAATTTCACCAACCAAATTTGTCTCCAACGCGCTGAAACGCTCAGTCTCATCAATCAAATGCATTGTTGCACCACGTTCACTTCCGTGTTTGCAGTGAGTAGTGAGTTTCTAGTTTACACTGAATAACGGAAAACATCTGGGTTCGATCCCAGCCCCCGACCAACAGTGATCTGTGTGGAATTTGCATGTTCTCCCCGTGTCTGCGTGGGTTTACTTCGGGATTTCTCCGATTTCCTCCCACATGCCAAAAACATGCAAGTTAGGTTAATTGGCATCAATTGGGGATTCTAAATTGTCCTTAGGTATGACTGTGAGAGTGAATGGTTGTCTCTCTGTGTTGGCCCTGCGATGGACTGGCGATCTGTCCAGGGTGTACCCTGCCTCTCGCCCAAAGATGCTGGGATAGGCTCCAGCCCCCCCGCGACCCAAAAAGGATTAACCGGAAGAAGATGGATGGATGGCTCTGCAAACAGAGTGTGTGATTTAAAAAAAACACTCACCCATGAGGTTTTCAACACCGACCCTTCCTCCGTCTCCCCCAACCTGCCCGTGGACGCCTCGCCACATCTCTGTCCTGACCGCGTGGACAAAGCACTGGGTTTGTGCTGAAAAACATGCACCTGTCCAAAAGCACCCCGTTGTGGGTGTGCGCGTGAGGAGAGTACACTACACTACAGCCAGTGTTTGAACATTCATTCATTTCATTCATTCATTCATCTTCTTCTGCTTAATCCTTTTCGGGTCGCGGGGGGGCTGGAGCCTATCCCAGCATCTTTGGGCGAGAGGCAGGGTCCACCCTGGACAGATCACCAGTCCATCGCAGGGCCAACACAGAGAGACAGACAACCATTCACTCTCACAGTCATACCTAAGGACAATTTAGAATCCCCAGTTTGATGCCAATTAACCTAACTTGCATGTTTTTGGCATGTGGGAGGAAACCGGAGAAATCCCAGAGTAAACCCACGCAGACACAGGGAGAACATACAAACTCCACACAGATCACTGTTGGTCAGAGGCTGGGATTGAACCAGGGATTTTTTTTTAATTTTTTTTTTGATGAATGGGATGAACAGGGATGAACATTTTATAGGGGATGAACATTTTATACATATTTAGAGGTAAAATCATTACTCCATCTGGTCAATGATCTTTAAAACTGTTAATCTCTGGTGTGGACGGATAAACGCACCCACCCACCCCACCCTGCCGCTGTAAATGAAAGGTGTGTGTGTGTGTGTGTGTGTGTGTGTGTGTGTGTGTGTGTGTGTGTGTGTGTGTGTGTGTGTGTGTGTGTGTGTGTGAAGCCCGACATGCAGCAGACAGACAGGTAGGCATGGAAAGAGAGAGAATATTCTCTGTATTTTTTTTTCATAAAAACACAGACTCCAATAACCAATACAGAGCAACAGAATAAATTATTTATTTTTCCTCTCTGCTCGGTACCGAGTGGTTGGGAACTGTAGAGAGTTTTCAAATGAAGGTGTTGCCAATAACTTCCAAATCTATACTCTTTAACATGCATTCAATGAAATTTAGCTGTTGTAATGGATATTGTGTTAATGTTTGTATTTGCTGTTGCACAAGAGTTTTTCTGTATAGCAGAAGTTTCCGCTTAATTTACAAATCACTATAATAGGAAATGTTTGACAATCCTGAGCTTTTCTTGTATTGTTATATACAGGTACATCTCAAAAAATTAGAATATCATGAATAAGTTCAATATTTTTTGTCACTCATTTCAGAATGTGAAACCCATATATAGATTCATTACACAGAGAGTGATATATTTCAAGTGTTTGTTTATTTTAATTTTGATGGTTATGGCTTATAGCCCATGAAAATCCCAAATTCAGTTTCTCAAAAAATTAGAATATTACATAAAATTAATTTTAAAAAATAGTTTTTTAATAGAAATGTTGGCCGACTGAAAAGTATGTCCATGTACACACTCAATACTTGGTCGGGGCTCCTTTTGGATCAATTACTGTATCAATGTGGTGTGGCATGGAGGTGATCAGCCTGTGGCACTGCTGAGGTGTTATGAAGGTCCAGGTTGCGGTGATAGTGACCTTCAGCTCGTTTACATTGTTGGGTCTGGTGTCTCTCATCTTCCTCTTGACAATACTCCATAGATTCTCTATGGGGTTTAGGTCAGGAGAGTTTGCTGGCCAGTCAAACACAGTGATGCCATGGTCATTAAACCAGGTTTTGATACTTTTGGCAGTGTGTGTGTGTGTGGGGGGGGGGGGGGGTTCCAAGTCCTGCTTGAAAATGAAATCAGCTTCTCCATAAAGCTTGTCAGCAGAGAGAAGCATGATGTGCTCTAAAATTTCCTGATAGACGACTGCGCTGACTTTGGTCCTGATAAAACACAGCGGACAAACACCAGCAGATGACCTCTGTTCAGATAAAAGTAAATTTTGCATTTCATTTGTAAATCAAAGTCCCAGAGTCTGGAAAATGAGTGGAGAGGCACAGAATCTAAGTTGTTTGAGGTTTAGTGTGAAGTTTCCACAGTCAATGATGATTTGAGGAACCATGTCATCAGCTGGTGTTTGTCCACTGTGTTTTATCAAGACCAAAGTCAGCACAGTAGTCTACCGGGAAATTTTGGAGCTGTTCATGCTTCCCTCTGCTGACAAGCTTTATGGAGAAGGTGATTTCATTTTTCAGCAGGACTTGGCACCCCCCACACTACCAAAAGTATCAAAACCTGGTTTAATGACCATGGCATCACTGTTTGACTGGCCAGCAAACTCTCTTGACCTAAACCCCATAGAGAATCTATGGAGTATTGTCAAGAGGAAGATGAGAGACACCAGACCCAACAATGCAGACGAGCTGAAGGTCACTATCAAAGCAACCTGGCCCTTCATAACACCTCAGCAGTGCCACAGGCAGATCACCTTCATGCCACACCACATTGATACAATAATTAATCCAAAATTTGCCCAGACCAAGTATTGAATGTACATGGACATACTTTTCAGTCGGCCAACATTTCTATTTAAAAACTATTTTTTTTTTTTTTTTTTTTTATTTAAGTTTTTGTAAAGGGTATACAGGTCGTTACAGCAATGCAGTGTTTACATTTTCATCACATGTTCCCTTATTTTCTGATATCTGACAACATTGGAAGATTAATTCTTACAACACCCCTTATTTTTTTTTTTTTTTAAAGTGAAAGAAAAAGTGAAATTAAAGAGAAAAAAAAAACAAAACAAAAAACAAAAAAAAACCAAACAAACCAGTAAAAAACAAACAAAAAGAAAAAGTAAGTAAATAAAGATAAAAGAGCATCTGAGTAGCATTGGAACAAAGAGCAGAACCATTATTGAAATGGTATTTGTCAAAGATTAGATCTAATGGAAGACACATATGCGGTCCAGGGTTGCCAAAAGTTCATGAACCCATCCATGTCCTGTCTCAGTGCGAATGTCAACTTTTCCATCGAGTAAATGTCTTGGATCACGTTAGTCCAATCTTCAGGTGTAGGACAGTCCTTCAACATCCATTTTTTAGTTAGAGCTTTTTTGCTTGCCAATATTAAAACATTGAATAAGTATTTTTCTCCTCGTCTTTCCAGTGAGTCCGGTAGTAAACCCAAATACAAAGTTACAAAAGAAAAGGGAACTGTAATTTTGAATATTTTCCCCAATATTGTCTGTACATTGGTCCAATATTGGTGGATAACTGGGCATGACCAAAACACATGAAAATGATTTGCAGTCTTTTCACCACACAAGCGCCAACAGTTCAATCCCTTATGGGTAAATTTGATTTGTGCAGGTGTTCTGAAAAATCTTGCCAAGTTTTTCCATCCAAATTCTCTCCACTGCAGGGATGAGGTACTTTTCCATTGCTGTTTATTTAGCTTTTCCCATATTTCCAGATGTAAAGTGAAATTCCCCTCTTTTTCCCATCTCTCTTTTATATAAGATGTGTTGTCTCCTTTTAAGTCTTGAAGACCTTGGTATATTTTAGAAATGTATCTGATCCCTGGGATCCCTTTATATGCCATTAAGAAGACCTTCAGAACACCTGACTGGGCCCTTTCCAAAACCTCCTTTTTAAGTATATTGTTTATGTGGTGTCTAAGCTGGAAGAACCTGTAAAGGTCTTGATTTATTAGGCCTTGTTTTTTCAAATCTTCAAAACTTCTTAAGATTTGCCCTTTAAAAAAATCGTAATATTTTATCAGCCCCTTCTCCTTCCACTTTTTAAATCTGGTGTCTGTTTTATTAGGAGTAAAGTCCTGATCATAGGCGATCCATTGCAGAAGTCGATAGGGCTCTTTAGTTTGATTCTCTCTGACTATCTTAAACCAAATTTTTAGCGGGGTCTCTATCCACGGGTTAGTGTTATTCAAAAGCTTAGGTAAGACATTGTTCCCTATTATCGCCTGTAGGGGGATGTCACTTGTTATTTGGCATTCGATCTCCTTCCATTGTGCAGAGTAGACTGGGTTACATATCTCTACTAAAGTTTTAATTTGTGCGGCTTTAAAGTAGTCCCTGATATTTGGCAGCGCGAGCCCACCTTTGTCTTTGTTTAGCTGTAGGGTTCTATATCTGATTCTAGGTCTCTTGCCCTGCCATATGAATCTTGAGATCCTTCTGTCCAGCTCCTGCCATGTTTTTTTGGGAGGTTCTACCGGTATTGTTTGGAAAAGGTATAGAAGACGTGGAAGTATATTCATTTTGACTGCTTCAATTCTTTGTGCAATACCCAAGAATGGTATCATATTCCATCTTGCTAGGTCAGATTTTATTTTTGTCACCAGTGGATCATAGTTTAGTGATATAATTTTGTTGAGTTGTTTCGGGATATTGACCCCCAGATATTTCATAGATTCCGACTCCCAGTTAGTTTTGAGTTTGCTTAGTGAATAATGATTTGGGTCATAGTTGAATGTTAAAACTTGGGTTTTATGCATATTTAATTTGTACCCCGATAAATCTCCATACTCTGAAAAAACTGAGGTTAGTTCTGGTAAAGAAGTGTCCGGCTGCCCTAGGTATATTAAAATGTCATCAGCAAAGAGTGCTATTTTATGTTCCTTCTGACCAAGTGTAATACCTTGAATTTTTTGGTTTTGTCTTATCCATTGGCTCAGAGGTTCTATGAAGATTGCAAAGAGCAGTGGAGACAGGGGGCAGCCCTGACGACATCCTCTTTCCAGTTCAAAAGATGATGATAAATTACCGTTAATCCTTATTTTAGCTGTTGGTTTTTTATATAATGCCTGTATAGTTCTAATGAAGTTGTTATGAAAATTGAAACTGGATAAGATTCTGTATAGAAAAGACCAGTCAACCGAATCGAATGCTTTTTCAGCATCTAATCCTAATATGACTGCATTTAAGTTATATTTTTTTATATGATGAATTATGTGTAAAGTGCGTCGAATGTTGTCTTGTGTCTGTCTTTGTCTTATAAAACCTGTTTGGTCTAAATGAATTAGGTCTGTCAGTATATTCTCTAACCTTTTGGCAAGGATAATGGTAAAAAGCTTATAGTCCTGATTTAGTACACTGATTGGTCTGTAGTTGGAGCACTCTAGTTTATCCTTTTCAGGTTTAGGTATAACTGCAATGACCCCTTCTCTCCAGGAGGGGGGGATTTCCCCTGTGTGGAGGACATAATTAAATGTTTTCAGGAGGAGAGGAGATAGTTGCTGTTTAAAGGTTTTGTACCACTCTGCTGTATAGCCATCAGCTCCTGGGGATTTGTTAGCTTTAAGTTTCATAATTGCTTTTTCCAATTCTTTAGAATGTATTTCTGACAGTAGTGTTTTATTTTGTGACTCCGTAAGTTGGGGAAGGTTTAATGTGTTTAGGAATGCCTCGGATGCGTTTTTATGTTTTTTGTGGGAGTATAAGTTCTTATAGTAATTCTCGAAGTTTTTAAGAATATCCTGAATTCTGAATTTTATTTCCTTTGATACTGGGTCTCTGATTTTGTAGATTGCTCTTTCTGTTTGATGTTTCCTCAATTTATAGGCTAGCAATTTTGCCGATTTACTGCCTGCTTCATAGTATTTTTGTTTCAGAAATGTAAGTTTCTTCTGGATTTCTATTGTGTAGATCTCATTTATTTGGTTTTTAATTTCCTTAATCTTGAGCGAGTCAGTAGAATGAGTGTTGCCTTTGTGTTCTTTTTCTAGGTTCCTGAGTTCTGACTCTAATGTGGATAGTTTTTCTTGTCTTAGTTTCTTTTGGGTTGCCAGTTTTGCAATAATCTTTCCTCTTATTACAGCTTTACATGCATCCCACAGTATTAAAGGGGATACTTCTCCATTATCGTTATCTTCCAAATATCTGAGAATATCTGACTCCAATTCATCTTTCAATGGTCCTTTCAGGACATTTGAATTTAACCTCCAAGAAAATGTATTATTTGTGTATTTTTGGATATTTAAGTCCATGTAGATCGGACTGTGGTCGGAGAGATCCATCAGTCCTATTTTACATGTTTTTACTCTACCAATGTCTCTATTAAACATAAAAAAATAGTCAATCCTTGAGTAAGATGAATGTGGAGTTGAGTAAAATGTATAGTCTTTTACACTGGGGTTGAGTTCCCTCCACACATCACAGATTCCCATTTCTTTTAGTAGCATCCGAGTCTTCCTGTTTTGGGTGTTATTTTGATGTGGGGAATTACCAGAAGCATCCCAGTATGGATTCAGTCTAAGATTGAAGTCCCCACCACATATCACTAAACCTTGAGCTTTAGTTATCATTAGGTCGAATACATTTTTATAAAATTTCCAGTTAGCCCCTGGGGGAGCATACACATTCAGCAGGGTGATATCTTCTCCCTCTAGCCGCCCAGTTACCAAACTGTATCTCCCTTCTTTATCTTTGTGTTCTGATTTTTTTTCAAATGTAATTTTGGTTGATATCAATGTCGCTACTCCCCTCCTCCTCCCTGATTTATATGAAGATGAAGAGATCATTTTAAACCCTTGTCTACTGAGTTTATTGTGTTCCACGTCTGTTAGGTGGGTTTCTTGTAAAAGTATTATTCCTGCTTTGTCTTTTTTCATTTTGCCTAGAATCTTGGATCTTTTAACTGGATTCAGGATCCCTTTTACATTATATGAAATTATTTTGGTTACACCCTGTTTCTCCATTGTGTTGTTTTGTTTAGTATAACTGTGTGGTGGCCCTCTTTTGTGCTACTCAGAAACTGAAAGAACATTAAAAACAAGAAAAACATTAAGAACATAGTGTAAAAAACTTTAAAACAAAAAACTGTCAAAAGAACTTCCTGAGCTGAGGTCTTTTTAAAGACCCTGTAAGAGCCTTGATGGAGTGAAGGCTCTGAGGGAAATTCCTCAAACTCTGTTACGTGTTGAGGGCCCTCTCGTACCACTGAAAGTAGTCCCATGCTTTTAACGTGAGTTTCAGAACCCAATCCAAACTTGTAATGATTTTTTTTTTTTTTTTTTCCTTTTATGCCTAAACCCTGTGAAATTGTGTGCACCCTCCCACCCCCATCACATCAAACATTCACGCAAAAACAGTATTTGTTAGTATGAGCAGAACATGTGGATTATTGTCACATTTCTATTTTAACAAGTTTTTTTTTTTTTTTATTACAAAGACTTATTTGTTTCAAATAATATGATTGTTCCATGAAATGTTTTACCACATGCTGAATATGCATCTCCTTTAATGTTTGTTACCTTGTATGAGGGGGGTTGGATGTGCGGATTGATTCAAGAGAAAGGAAAAAAAAAAAAAAAAAAAAAAAAAAAAAAAGGTCGCTATTCCAACCTGAAAACGGATAGTTTATCCGCGACGCTCTGGTGCTGGGTTTCCCGCTGCTGGTCCGTGGATTTTGAGGGTCTTTGTGTTGTCCATGTTTGCGCTTTGATCTTCTCACTCGGGTCTGCTGCGGGTTTAAACACCGTTACCGGGAGCCCTCTTCTCGCCATGTCAGCTGTTGCTTCTTCCGCCGAATTATAGAGACACGTTTCATCGCCGTAGAAGACCCTTAACTTCGCAGGAAATGGTGTCTGAAAGCGCAATTTCTTCTCTCTTAACACCTTTTTCGCGTCATTGTATTCCCTGCGCTTTTTAAGGACCTCCGGGGCGTAATCGTGTTCCACGTAGACTTTTCTCTCCTGGTGCATAAATCCTTTTTTCTGCCAGGCCAGTCTTACAACCTCTTGTTTTATTTTGAAATTGGAAAATCTTACCAACACCGAACGTGGGGGCGCTTCCGCCGCCGGCCTAGCGGCTAATGAACGATGTGCCTTTTCTATCTTCAAGTCGGTGGTTTGTGGAATATCCAATTTCTCTCTTAGTAAGGATTCCACGCATTCTGCCATTGAGTTAAAACCATTTTCGGTTCCTTCTATCAGACCATGAATTCTTATGTTGTCTCTTCTTTGTTTTCCTTCTTGGTCGGTTAGCTTAGCCTCTATAGCTGCTTGTCTTTTGCGTAGGTCCAGCACAGAATCTTCGAGCACTTTTATTCGATCCTCTGTTTCCAAGATTCGGTTCTCGGCCTGGTCCACTCTGCTGTTTGTCCTTTTCAATTCTTCTCTGAATTCCCGAAATTCGGCCGTAACATCTCGGCGAAATCGTCGTAGTTCCTCAAATAGTGATTTCAGGCTAACCCTTTTGTTAGCTATCACCAGCTCCTCGTCTTCTGAACGGGGATCTTCCAGTTCAGATTCTCCGGCCGATACGTGTCCTAGCCTGGAGAATTTCAGTTTCTTCTGTTTTCCTTTAGACATGATGATTTTGTCTTTTGATTTTCACTCCTCCAAAAATCCGTTAAGTTTGATTTTCAAGGTGTTATCCTGGATTGAGTCTGAGAGCTTCAGTGTTAAGCTGCAGTCGCCATGGCGTCCAGACCGGAAGTCTAAAAACTATTTTTTAAAATTAATTTTTGTAATATTCTAATTTTTTGAGAAACTGAATTTCGGGTTTTCATGGGCTGTAAGCCATAATCATCAAAATTAAAATAAATAAACACTTGGAATAGATCACTCTCTGTGTAATGGATCTATATAATATATGGGTTTCACTTTCTGAAATGAGTGACAAAAAATATTGAACTTTTCATGATATTCTGTTTTTTGAGATGTACCTGTAGAATATCACTGCAGTAAACTGGAAAAAAGCATCTGCTTTAAAATTTGGAATTCTTCCCACAACGTTTAGTGCAAAAAAACACTCTAAAAATATCGCAACCTTTTAAAAAAGCTCCCGCAAATTCAGGTTTTTTGGCCCGCAACAATCACAAAAACATCCCGCAGCATCCTGGAGGGACTGATAAACTTTTTCAGGCAATACACATTTGTTTTTGAGGTGGTTTTAGAGCCGCTGGAGTGCGTCTTTTAAGAACTCACTTATCAACTCCATCACTACTCCAGTTGGCATCTCTGAAAGGATAATGACTGTTAGCTTAAACAGTAATGCCGGTCCTGTTCACTTAATATGTGCTTATGCTCTAACTCCCACCGCATTACAGACAAGGGTAAATTCTATGAAGAACTTCAAAACATTGTTTCACAGATACTGATAGAAGAAAGACTATTCCTCCTAGGGGGATTTCAACGCCCACGTCGGTGCAGGCCATGAAGTCTGGCCCAATTGCATAGGCCATAATGACATTGGAAAGATCAATGAAAATGGTCAATAGCTTTTGAAGTTCTGTGCCCACAATTCATTTTGTATCACAAATACCTATTTCAGTGTTAAAGTAGAACTGAACTGAATGGCATTGAACGGCACTGGCTGATAGTACATACAATTATAAAGATAATTTATCATTGGCACCCCCTCCACAAATCCCGGAATCTTGGAGAAAATCGCGATTTTGAATTTCCCGCCCTGAAAAATCAGACAAATCCGCCGATTAACCGGAAGTGCAGCCGGAGTTCCGCGTGACGTCACGAGTGTGACACAGTCCTCCATGTTTACCATTGCGAGCACGTCGACACTGGTTGTTTTTGGTGCATTTTGTCGTGATAGTCGACTACAAAACACTTCCAACACCTGGGAAGATCTGTTCAGTGGCCAAGGAAAGCTGTCATGGTGACGAAAGAAAAGAAAGGGGGAGGAAAAGCGACTGGGAAGCGATGCGTTTCTAGATATAGATATTACAGTGATCCCTCACTTATCGCGTTTAATGGGGACCAGAACCGACCGCGAAAAGTGAAAAACCGCGAAGTAGCATCACCCCCCCCAAGGGCGTCACAAGCACTATTTTGCACAAAAAGGCACAAGAGAACAGCGAAAAGTGCCACTAAGCAACACGAGCGATAAAGAACAATGAATGCGGTCTTCCTTCGCTGGATATGGGCGCTCTGCAGGGAGAGAAGCTGGGTAAAACGTCTCGGCCAATCAGCTTGCGAGGTAAAACGTCTCAGCCAATCAGCTTGCGAGATTCCCGAGCGGTGAAGAGGTGGGCGGAGAGGAGTGGAGCGGTGGTCAGAGAGGTGGATTTTGAGTTGTGCGGGCTCTCCGTGTTGATACCTGATGTTCTAATGTAGTCTCCCTGCCTTCTGCATTAGAACATCAGGTATCAACACGGAGAGCCCGCACAACTCAAAATCCACCTCTCTGACCACCGCTCCACTCCTCTCCGCCCACCTCTTCACCGCTCGGGAATCTCGCAAGCTGATTGGCCGAGACGTTTTACCTCGCAAGCTGATTGGCCGAGACGTTTTACCCAGCTTCTCTCCCTGCAGAGCGCCCATACCCAGCGAAGGAAGACCGCATTCATTGTTCTTTATTGCTCGTGTTGCTTAGTGGCACTTTTCGCTGTTCTCTTGTGCCTTTTTGTGCAAAATAGTGCTTGTGACGCCCTTGGGGGGGGGGGGGGGGTGACGCTACTTCGCGTTTTTTCACTTTTCGCAGTCGGTTCTGGTCCCCATTAAACGCGATAAGTGAGGGATCACTGTATTCCCCGGCGGCGGACCTCGCCTCTGCATCGCTGTCTGCCAGCTGCTGTCACAGGTGCATCAGGTCGCTGTCTCCCGGGCTCGCCCTTGTGCACGCCTGCCACCTGCCACACTCCTGCATCCTCCTCTGTCTCGTCACCGATCCTGAATGCCTCTTCACTCTGAAAACTCTGGTTTTCTTGACTGCTGGAACTGCTGGAACTGCTATCATCTGCCATTGTTGTTTTGTTTAGGGATCACACTCGTGACGTCACGCAGCGTCGTCTGCACTACTTCCGGTTTGTTTGGCACTGCCAGCCAGAGGCAAAAGTTTATCGGCTTATAGCTTGGCCATCGCACGGCCTAAAAATTTCTTTTATGTGTTGAAAAATACAATAGGTAATAAGGAATTAATCTGCTATTCTACTTTTTGCGCCAAAAGGTGGGTTCAGTTCTACTTTAAACCTTGTCAGAAAGTCTCTTAGTGACACCCTAGATCAGGCCATTGACATCAAATTGACCACATCATAGTTTGCAGGGCAGACCTGAACAATGTGAAACTATCATGAACCTACCACAGTGCAGACTGCGATACAGACCACGTCCTTACAATGTGCAAAGCTAAGATTAGTCCCAAGAAAATCTATAACATGAAGGTACCTCCAAAACCTCAGATCAATGTCAGTGAACTCAAGGATAACAAGAAAGAGCAACTTTTTTTGCTGCCTTCAAAACAAGTATGGAGAACACAGCACCAGGCCAAAATGTTGACGAAACATGGAAGAACTTGAGAAAGAACATCTATGAATGTGCCATGAATGCTTTCAAGCAACCATTAATTGCTGAGCGTGATTGGGTTGCCGAATACACCAGCATCCTACTCCCTCTCATTGATGTAAAAAAGACAGCAGCACTGGAATTTAACAAAAGCCCTAATGCAAGCACAAAAGAGCGCATGAAAACTTCAAAAGCTACAGTCCAGAGGGAATCTAGACACTGCGCTAATCAATACTGGACAGACCTCTGTAACAACATCCAAGAGGCATCAGATAAAGGTGACATGAGAACAATGCATCGTCTCACAAAGACTGCTCTCGGCCCTACTATCTCCGAAAATGCTGCCCACTCAGAACTCAGAACTCAGAACTCAGAAAAGGATTTATTGCCAAGTACATTAACAGTAAACAACTGATAACATACGAGGGATTTGACTTGACACTGAAAACGACCTGCATTTCCGGTGACGCGGCAGCGTCGATAACGCGCCTGTCATCAGACGGGTACAGGAAGCATAGGGAAGAAAAGGATAACACAATAGGAAAGAGCAAAAAAACATTGATTGTCAGAATACCGGTCATATATGATCAATATTATGATTACAAGAAAAAAAAGCCCTCAATGCACAATTAGCAGACAAGAATGTACACAAAGACACAAAGGGAGCAGTGAGTGAATGATCTTCGCATCAGTTTATTGAGTCAGTGTGGGTGTAGTGTTGAGTGGAGGTGTTTATATCAGTTAAGAACAACAAAGTCTCTTCAGCAGGAGATGTTTTGTATAGCGGCTGGCACTTGTCCTTGAGCCAGGCAGCTGGCTGTCCATAAGAGTCAATGCAGCTCAAATGTTTTGGAAACAAAAAACTGCAGATAATCTGGAGGACTTGTGTGAGGGGCAGGTCAGATTAGTCAAATAGTACTGTTCCCAGAGAAAAAGACTTTATATTCTCTTACAGATTCAGTACTTTAATCCTTCAGTGCTGGATGTTGAATTCTTCATGGGCGGCTCTCAGCGTGATCATGATGTAATCCATTTTCCTAGACAGTTCTCCATTAGCCGCTGTCAGAGTCCTCCCCAATTGTTCAATTTGATGGTTAAGCCTCGCCTGGCCAGCATTTTGATAGGCTACGTCCATCTTCATCAATTTACGGTGCACCAGGACAATCCCAGATCCAATCAGAAGGATCCCGATGACCATTGCTACGAAGATGTGTAAATCTTCGACATCTTCGATAGAGAGATCAGACAGGCACAAGAGTTTCCAATTACTTGTGTCCCTCAAATAGCCCGCAGCCGCTGTTCCTGCGGGGCAAACTACCTTCCCCGGGGCACTTTTCCTCGTTGAAAAAATAGTGTCAATTGCGTTCAAAGCCCAGCTTATTAAATCCATAATTTCGTTCGATAATCAGCAGTAGAGACACTCAGACAGACGATAGCAAGCTGGGATCCAGTCAGTTAGGGGGAGGAAGGAGATAAAAAGTCAGAGCTGGAGAGAAGGAAAAAGCGTCTGCTCTCTTTGGGAGGCGGAAGTGAAGTAATCTCCACTAATGCCCACAAGACCATTAGTGGAGAAGCCATCACAGACAAGAACCAGTAACTTGCAGGATGGGTGGTACAATACATTAAATTACTCACAGGAAAAGCCCCCAACTCCCAACTTCAAAGACCATCTACCAAAGTTGACTGAAATAACAGAACTTGACACTGAACCTTCTTTCAAAGAACTGTGTGTGGCTATCCAGCAGTTACGTGGACTGCATCCTAGCAGAGCTTCTTAAAGAACTTCAAGGACCTCTTTCACCTCACCTATACCAGCTTCTTCTACAATGTTGGAGAAATTGGGAGGTTCCCCACAACATCAGGGATGCACAAATTATCACACTATAAAAACAAAGGGGTTAAAGGAGACTGCAACAACTATTGGGGCATATCTCTGTTTAGCATCGCTGGCAAAGCATTTGCACGTGTTGTCTTGTACCGCCTCAAGAAATTGGCTGATCAAATCCTACCTGAGTCCCAGTGCGGATTCAGCAGTAGTAGAGCCACAATAGACATGATCTTCACACTTCGTCAGATACAGGAAAAATGTAAGTAACAAAACTGTAGTGTGGCACTACAGGGGTTAAGGAGCGCCAGCGTGGTGACGCAGCCAGTAGGGTGATGTCGCCGCACCAGACAGTTAAAAGGGGAGAGTCGGCCATCATAGGCCTCTCTCGACTCCCAGCGACATAGCGCTTAACCATAACAAACTTGTACTGTGATATTAGTTATTTGTTATAAAGTTTGTGTTCCAGCACAGCTGATCTCTCCGTTTGTTATGTCTGGGTTTCCAGACATAACATTTGGCGATGAGAGTTAAATCATGGAAGCATGCATGAGGCCACTACAGCCATTTCTGGAAAACCCCGGTGAGCCACCCATCTTGTGGTTGCGCTGGTTTGATGCTTTCACCACCTACATATCAGCATTGGGCCTGGACGAGATAGACGAGGTACAGAAACAGTCTCTACTGGTTCACTCTCTGGGCATAGAAGGTCAATGTATTTTCTACATGCTAAGTCCAACAGAAACATTTGCTGAGTCAGTCGTGCTGCTAGATAGCCACTTCAACAAACATAACAGCGTGTTGGCGTGGTACATTAGGTCTTGCCAGTGGCAACAGAGGCCCAGAGATGACATCAACATTGTGGGCCCTGAGAACTGGTCAGGACTGCAGTGTGTAGTGAAGATGGAAGCGCGGCCAAAGCTACCACCGTCATTCCTTGACACCCCAGGCGAGCCGCCCATTCCATGGCCCCATTGGTTTGAGTGGATCACCAGCTATGTGTAGGCTGTAAACCTGGAGACTTTTGGAGATCTGTGGATGCAAGCAGTTCTATACAGTCACCTGGGTAACAAGGGGCGGCGAATAGTCGACTATAACCAAACATTTTGCTGTTCTACAAAGAGTTGCCCTGGTTGCAGAGCCCGCCGACCTCATGCCATTTTGGGAGGGCCCAAACTTAGACACCACAAGACAGCAGAGAGCTGCAGGAGAGGGAGTTCATGGAGAGAGGGGATCCCCGTGACCAAGGATGGCCCGGTGCACGTCCCATCGCCGACAACAGTGACACATCACCCCGACCTCAGCCAGCACCAGATGAAAGAGAGTGGGAACTGGACTGCTTCCGAATCCACGCACAGCACCAGCCTGCAAGAGCCGCCGCCGAGCCGCAGGATGAAGAGTCCGTGATCATACAGAAAGTAATAGAACCACTGGACGTCTTACGAATCCATGACTGGCATCAGCCTCCAGGAGCCGCTACTGAGACACAGGATGAAGAGTCCATGACCCAGCGGGATGTAGCAGAACCACCACAACCTGGTGGACGCCCTGCAGCAAACGTGAGAATTATAACATCACAACCACAATGCCGAATGCAGCCGAACAGAGCACCACTCACAATGATGAACTGGGTTTGGGTTCGCAGAACCAAGCGACTGGGCTCACAGTCGGCCTTGATATCATCACCACCAACAACATTTCTGAAGATCGTAGCACAGCTGAGACCAGCCGCCGTTCAGATGGCAGATGGATCGAGATGGCAAGCCAGCCATCTGCGGAAGGTGAAAGCAGCTGCCGCGGATCGGGACGCTGCGTTGGAGCCAACCCAGCTGGTGTGGGATCCAGGCTGGGACAATGTTGACGAGCATGCCGTGGCTCCAGAAGGATGGCACCTGGGCCTGCTGCAGCTGGTACCTCCAGGGGCGCGTCCACCATTTGCACACCTCAGGGCCCCTGACTGAACTGCCCTCCTCCTCAGAAAAATAAAAGGACTGTTTAGCTAGGGGCGCGGCTGCCAGCTGAGAGTGGCAGAATAACCCACTCAGCCACGCTGGGCTACGCGGTGGTCAACCCGCTAGCCCTAGCTAGTTGTGTTCTGTGTATTACTAAATTGGGGAGGGTTAATTCATACTGTTCTGTGTTTTTCCAAGGGGGGGGGTGAATATAGTGTGGCACTACAGGGGTTAAGGACCACCGGCGTGGTGAGGCAGCCAGTAGGGTGACGTCACCGTGCTGGACAGTTAAAGGGGGGGAGTCGGCCATCTTAGGCCTCTCTCGACTCCCAGCGACATAGTGCTTAACCATAACAAACCTGTACAGTGATATTAGTTATTTCTTATAATAAAGTTTGTGTTCCAGCACAGCTCATCTCTCTGTTGGTCATTCTGGGTTTCCAGACATAACAAAAAACAATCTCTATATGTCTACTTTGTTGACTTGACTAAAGCTTTCGATTCAGTCACCATGCCCACCAACACTGCTCAAACTTGTGGTATCGTTTCACTCAGAAATGAATGCGTGCATTCACTATAGACGCTGCACATCTGATAACTTTACAGTAAACACTGGAGTAAAGCAGGGCTGCATTTTGGCACCCACACTCTTTGTCATCTATTTCGCTGCATTGCTTAACCGCACCCTGGATCAAAAGCTAGGCAGTGTGCTAATGCATAAAAGAGCTGACAGCTCAATGTTCAACTTGTCTAGATTAAAAGCCAAAACCAAGTCAGAAAAGCTACTCCTCCAAGAACTTTTATTTGCCAATGATACCGCCCTTGTTGCACACAGTTAGATCACCCTTCAAGCTCTCATTGACAGTCTTGCAAAAGTCTGTGATAGATTTCAACTTCAAATCAGCATCAAAAAAACAGTTGTTCTGACCTAAGCAGTGAATAACTCACAACATAATCATGCTCAACAGTGCCAATCTGGACGAAGTTGTAAAATTCACTGATCTTGGCTCAACTGCCTCATCCAGCACACAACTTGATGACGAGATCAACGCATGCATAGGGAGAGTAGCAAAAGAGGGTGTGGAACAACAAATTTACCAACAAAACAAAAGTCCTGGTTTACCAGACTTGTGTCCTTAGTGCATTCCTGTACAGCTCAGAAATTTGGACTACCTATGCTAGGCATGAACATAAATTAAATGCTTTCCACATGAGATGTCTGCGAAAGATCTTGCACATTAAGTGTCAAGACAAAGTGCCCAATATTGACACTCTGAGCCAAGCCAACATTCCTTCTATTCAGTCTATTCTTGCAAAGAAAACACTAAGATGGACTGGTCATATCCATTGCATGAATGTAGACCACATTCCTAGGTAATTACTTTATGGGGAATTAGCACATGGCAAGAGAAATACTGGCCGACCAAAGCTAATTTGGTCGGCCAGTAAGGATTTCTGTAAAACAAACATGTTAGATTTCAACATAGATCCCAATTCCTGGGAACGTTCAGCAGAAAATAGGTCCTTGTGGCACGGAAAGTTGCGCTATGTCTTAAAGCTTAAAGGAGAAAGCGGTACAGAGACCTACAAAAAGAAATGCGAAAGGAGCCACCAGACTGACATGCACTTACTGCCATCATACTCTCAGATCCAACATTGGTCGAATTAGCCATGAAAGGAGCTGTAGAACAAGACCGTAATAAAAAATTAAATTTTGCTAAAAATATCTTCTTAAACTAAACATTTTAACCAAAAACAAAAACTTGTTTCTAAGACTGTCTGCTGAGATGAAAAGAGCCATATACATACAGTGTATGATAATAAAAAGATGTAGACCAGCACTGCAATTGGGCACGTCATATCAGAGGGGCAATTGAACAAGTCAACATGGCAAGTGATATAAGGTGACTCATGGTTATCAGTGCAACATGTTCACAATCACATAATATTCAAGGTGCAAGTGTAAGATGCATTAGTATTGTCAGTAGTGTTGTTGCACTAGTAATGTTACATAGTATTGTCAGGGTTGGCTGCTTGCAATATTCACAACCTTGAAATAAATAATGCCCACAAGGGATTTTCACAACCAAGCAACCTATTCCACTTAATGTTTAGAGGGGTGGTAGAAAATCTATAAACCATCAACAAGGAGAATAGTTGTGTAAAACAAGCAGTTACTGACTGTCAAGTATAAAACTCACAGAATTTTTTTTTTTAAATGGTTGAAATTTAAATCAGTTTCTTTGTTGCATCATTGCTGATTCATCACTTGCACACTAGAAGGACTCCGATGCAGCATTTGGGCGATGAAAGCAACATAGTTATCTAACAAGGTTGAGCTCTGTTGCCATTCACCAATAAAATTGTTAAAAACTTAGAAATGGCTTCAGCTCCATTGGCATCAAGTATCTTTAAAGCCTCTTCATGGTGGCAATAAACACATCAGAGCAGCTTCATCCTGCCAGAGCCTGATGTCAATTTCTGCTTTGGGAATTCTCACATACCCATTTGTCAGATTTCCCTGGAGAGCTCGGCCACTTTCCAGCAGCATACCCACCCACCACTCCCTCTCATTCAAACCCACCCTCCCCTCTGTGCTTTTATTTTCACCAGAGCTACGCCTCTGAGTGCAGACACAAAAGCATCCCTGCATCTAACACCCCTCCATAGACGTAGGACACTAAAATCCACCCTGCTGTAACAACAGTAATTGTGAATGATTTGTTTACTGTGCAAGGCAAATGTCTTAATTGTTGTCAGGGGAGGGGTGGGAATGAAAAGGGCGATGAAATGTGTGTGTGTGTGGCATGCAGAAACTGGCATGTTTTGTATTGGGATAGGAAGAAATGGTGTATCGTCATATCCAGAAATCTCCTTACGCCAGCCTGTAGTATAAAAACCGGAGTCATATTAAGGTAGTTAAATCACAACCTATGTCTTCCACAGTTTAAAATGTGGGCAAGAATGAGGAACAAATATAAAATTAGAAAATTTGCAAAGGAAATTCTGGCACTGTATCATTCTTCCAGTTTAGCCACATGTTTTTATATGTACATATTTTGATGCATTTGGCAAAATTGCAGAGAAATGCTATTTTTGAAAATATTTTCAAAAATATTTGCAAAATATAAAAAAGCCAAGACAGAAACTTAGTTCTCCTGATCAAGCCAGATGTTTAGACATGTATCTATAGATAGATAGATAGATAGATAGATGTACTTTATTGATCCCAAACTGGGAAATTACAGTGTAACAGCAGCATGACAGTAGAGAACCAAACGACAGAAACACACGCATGACAGACAAAGGGATTACCCATGGAAAGTAAAACTAACACTATTATAATACCCTATATACAGTATCTCACAAAAGTGAGTACACCCCTCACATTTTGTAAATATTTTTTTAATATTTTTTCATGGGGCAACACTGAAGATATGACACTTTGATACAATGTAAAGTAGTCAGTGTACAGCTTGTATAACAGTGTAAATTTGCTGTCCCCTCAAAATAACTCAACACACAGCCATTAATGTCTAAACTGCTGACAACAAAAGTGAGTACACCCCTACGTGAAAATGTCCAAATTGTGCCCAATTAGCCATTTTCTGTCCCCGGTGTCATGTGACTTATAGTGTTACAAGGTCTCAGGTGTAAATGGGGAGCAGGTGTGTTAACCTATTGAGTGTGAGAATTTGCGTGCCCCTAGTGGTAGAGTACGGTACTGCACCTGTCTTCTCATTCTGACATGATCGCCTGCATTGGGAATTTGTACTGAATTATACTGATTTGCCAGTTTCAAAAGGTGGCAGACATCCGTTGGACGACTCAGTGGATGACACGTAATACACCAAAGAAGAAGAACTCCTCATTTCCTTTTCCGGTTTTAGCATTTTAGCCCAGAAACCTAATATGTCCGCGATCTCTATGTCACGTTTTGTCGGCTTTGTACACGGAAAATAGCAACGGGGTACAAGCGAAATTTATGTGGGATAATCATAAGACTTTGTAGATGTGGTAGAGATTTTAAATTACCAGCAGAACGCAAAATATGGACCATGATGGGTGAAAACGCAGCGGCCTCGCCAGCCAGCCAGCCAGCCCCCCTTTGTCAAAAGTAAGTGAGAAATTTCTGGGTTTTTTTTAAAGGTACTGATTTCTTGTTCATATACTTTGAAGATAAGATGATGAGGTACCTCTGTACAAAAAACAGTGTCAAAAGACTGAAGCATTTTTTTTGTAACTACATTCAAAGTCTAGTTTTGACTGAGTTATGAAATTTAAAGAGGTGCCGCGACATTATGGAAATTAGATGTGTAAATTTATTCCTATCTGAAACTTTGGATCATATTTTACATCCTTCTAATTGACAGTAAACCATTATCTCTGACCACTTTCAAGTTATTGCCTTGGAAATCTGAACTATTTTACTGACAAAAAATATTTACCACTCTTGACCACTAGGGGTTATGTCACAGTTCGGGAATATACACACTCAGGCTTAAATTTGGTGTTATCGCTTTCACACTCTCTCATACTGGTCACTAGAAGTTCAACACAGCACCTCATGGCAAAGAACTCTCTGAGGATCTAAAAAAAAGAATTGTTGCTCTACATAAAGATGGCCTAGGCTATAAGAAGATTGCCAACACCCTAAAACTGAGATGCAGCATGGTGGCCAAGACCATACAGTGGTTTTACAGGACAGGTTCCACTCAGAACAGGCCTCACCATAGTCGACCAAAGAAGTTGAATGCATGTGCTCAGCGTCATATCCAGAGGTTGTCTTTTGAAAATAGACGTATGAGTGCTGCAAGCATTGCTGCAGAGGTTGAAGGGGTGGGGAGTCAGCATGTCAGTGCTCAGACCATACGCCGCACACTGCATCAAATTGGTCTGCATGGTTGCCATCCCAGAAGGAACCCCCTTTTAAAGATGATGCACAAGAAAGCCCGCAAACAGTTTGCTGAAGACGAGCAAACTAAGGACATGGATTATTGGAACCATGTCCTGTGGTCTGATGAGACCAAGATAAACTTATTTTGTTCAGATGGTGTCAAGCATGTGTGGCGGCAACAAGGTGAGGAGTACAAAGACAAGTGTGTCTTGCCTACAGTCAAGCATGGTGGTGGGAGTGTCATGGTTTGGGGCTGCATCAGTGCTGCCAGGACTGGGGAGCTACAGTTCACTGAGGGAACCATGAATGCCAACATGCAGAGCATGATCCCCTCCCTTTGGAAACTGGGCCACAGGGCAGTATTCCAATATGATAACCACCCCAAACAGACCTCCAAGACGACCACTGCCTTGCTAAAGAAACTGAGGGTGAAGGTGATGGACTGGCCAAGCATGTCTCCAGACCTAAACCCTATAGAGCATCTGTGGAGCATCCTCAAACAGAAGGTGGAGGAGCACAAGGTCTCTAACATCCACCAGCTCCGTGATGCCATCATGGAGGAGTAGAAGGATTCCAGTGGCAACCTGTGAAGCTCTAGTGAACTCCATGCCCAAGATAGTTAAGGCAGTGCACTGTTATACAAGCTGTACACTGACGACTTTACATTGTATCAAAGTGTCATATCTTCAGTGTTGTCCCATGAAAAGGTATAATAAAATATTTACAAAAATGTGAGGGGTGTACTCACTTGTGAGATACTGTACATCATAGCTGAATATATGGTGACCCGTATAAACACATGAATCATACCCGCTGCACAATGCAGGAATATCAGGAGCAGAGTGAAATGTGAGTGAAATCTTATGAAGGGTTTGGCAAAACTACAGAAAAAAAATGCAACATTCCAGATGATCAAAACAGTGCAAAATGTCAAATAACCAAGATAAAAGCTGAATTCTCCCAATCACTCCTAAAGTTTTGATACAAACATATTACAAGGGGTAAGGTAAAACTGTGATAAAAGTGATATTTCCTATTGTAATTTCATGCAAAAAAAAGCAACATTTCAGACAGATGCTTAGTCCTCCTAATGGATTTGCATGTTTTGACATGCACGGCAAGGACAATAAGTATTGAACACGTCAACATTTTTCTCAAACATATTTCTGATGGAGCCATTGACCTGAGATTTTCACCAGATATATCAGTAACAATCCAAATAATCCATACAAACAAAGAAATCAAGGCAACTGTGTTCACAAAACAAATTATATTTAATAAAGTGGAATGACACAGGGAATAAGGATTGAACACATGGAGAAAAAGGGGTGCAAAAAGTCAGAAAGCCAAGAAACCAGCTGAAATCCACCAGAATATAGGAAGCCATCCCATCCCCCATCAGTGCAAATTAATTTCAGCTGGTTAAGTCCTGAATGACAACCTTTAAAATGGTTTGTGAATGTCAGTTTGTTGCACCACAAAAAACTCATGATGGGTAGAAGCAAAAAGCTCTCTCTAGACCTTCACAACCTTATTGTTCCAAAACACAATGATGGCGTTTGTTACAGGTTCATTTCTAAACTGCAGAATGTTCCAGTCAGCACTGTTGGAGCCATCATTCGAAAGTGGAAAGAACATCATTTTATCATAAACCGACCGTGACCAGGAGCTCCTCACAAAATTTCTGACAGAGGAGTCAAAAGAATTATCAGAAGAGTTATCCAAGAGCCAAGACCACTTGTGGAGAGCTCCAAAAAGATCTGGAGTTAGCAGGTACTGCTGTTTCAAAGAAAACAATAAGTAATGCACTCACCCGACATGGACTCTATGCCCACTCACCTCGCAAGACTCCATTGCTGAAGAAAAAACATGTTGAAGCTCGTTTAAAGTTTGCTGCACAACATCTGGGCAAGTCAGTAAAATTCTGGGAGAATATAGTCTGCTTTTTTGGATGCCACAACACACAGCATGTTTGGAGGAGAAATGGAACAGCACATCAGCCCCAAAACACCATACCAACAGTGAAGTTTGGAGGTGGGAGCATCATGGTGTGGGGGTGTTTTTCAGCACATGGTACAGGCAGACTTCATATAATTGAAGGAAAGATGAATGGACAAATGTACAGAGACATCCTTGATAAGAACCTGTTGACATCTGCCAAGATGCTGAAGATGAAACGAAGATGGACATTTCAGCAAGACAATGATCACAAACACACAGCCAAGGAAACTCTCAACTGGCTCCAGAGAAGGAAAATAAAGCTGCTAGAATGGCCCAATCAGTCAGGAGTGATGGCCTAGTGGTAGAGCACCTGCCCCTCAGTCGGGAGGTCATGGGTTCAAGCACTGGCCAGGTCATACCAAAGACCATGTAAAAATGGTACTTCCCGCCCTCTAGCTTGGTGCTCAGCATAATAGAATGGGGGAAAGAAAAATTGTGATCCACAGAAAACAGATGGAAATTAGCCACTGGCTACAATCTGGCAAGTTTACATAAATTATTATTATTATTGATTACTATACTATAATTACTGGAGTGGTGGCCTAGAGGTAGAGCATCCGCCCCACAACCGTGAGGTCGGAATTGAAGTCCCGGCTGGGTCATGCCAAAGACCATATAAAAATTGAACTTCCTGCCGTCCAGCTTGGTATTCAGCAAAAATGGAACAAAGGAGGGAAATGTGAGTGGCAGTGACTCAGGAGGTAGAGTGGGTCATCCAATAAACAGAGGGTTGGCAGTTCGAATCCCACCATCCTGCCATTGTGTCTGTGGGCAAGACACTTTACCACCTTGCCTCCAAGTGTCCATGACACTGGGTATGAATGTGTATAAATGCTTGGTAGTGGTTAGAGAGGCCGTTGGCGGGGATTGACAGCCACATCTCTGTCAGTCTGCCCCAAGGCAGCCGTGGCTACAGAGGTAGCTTACCACTATCAATGTCTGTCTGGAGTCAATGAATAATGGACTCACCGTAAGTGTTTTGAGATGTCACTTGACATGTAAAGCACCATATAACTCTAATCCATTATTATTAAACACATCAGGCCATATTCTACTCAGCAGTCTATTGTCTAAGGGGCAGAGGGGATTTATAGGTGTGTCCAAGTCCATTTTGTTATCACAGTAGCACAAAAACTAATTTTGCACCTGGTGAAAAGCGGGAAGAAGGTGGTCTTTCATTTATTTTTTTATTTATTTGACCTTTATTTTACCAGGTAGTGTTTGAGAACCAATTTCTTTTATAAACATGACCTGGCCAAGAGGTGCCAGTAGAAAAGAATACATAAAAACAGACATATATAGACAAATAAACATACCAAGCATAAAATGAAGCAAAAGTCCTCATGGAACAAGATGCTGGTACTCCCACACATAACCCAAGGATCAGAAGATGAATGATGTTGGTACTACAGATTTAGACCATACAGAGGTGTCTATATGAAGACGTCTTTTCAACAACATGAAAAAGACAGCTTTTCATCTTTCTCTTTCAACCAAATCCAGACATTTTTAGACAGTTGGCAAAGGCATCTTTTCAACATTTTTTCAACCAATTTGTGCTGGGAGGGAAGGAAATTGCACATGATAAAAAAAAAATAAAAATCACATTCTATCGTCCATGACATATGATGCTTATTTTACAATATATGATACTCCTCTCCTGTAAAATGGTCCTGCCCATTTTCATATTTTCAGTGAATCTCTTCAACATTTAAGCGTGATTAACATACATTTTAATCTATAAATATAAATCAGCCTTTCTGACCACATATTTTGCTGTATGTGAAATAACGTGAAATCTGTCTTAACCTCAATTCCATCCTTTTGCCAATAATGTAGAAATAGTTCTGCATATCTGTATCTGCAACCAAGACGTGTTTATTGGAAATACCTGTCTGTTTTTTGGTCTTCTTCTTCTTCTTTTTTTGTGTATAGAATCAGGATACTCCTGGTTTCAAGAAGTGTGGACACAGACGGATATTTCAGAGGCACAGGACTTTATGAGAAATGACCAGAAATGTCTGCAAATCCTTATCCGTAATCCTGTAAATTTCTGTTGCACAAGCATACCCTGAAAACAGGAATTTCAAGGAAAAATCAACTGACAATTGGATATTTCAGGATATGTCTGTACACTTTCTGTTTCACAGAAATTTACTATGTCCAGTTTCCAGAAACTTGATTTTTCACCCAGTGAAGGAATACCCACCACCGCCACCTACACAGTCTTGCAGCAGGACCACAAAAGGCTGACAGCCCTGTATGGCACAGAAAGGTTTAAAGATGAGCTCAACATAACTGCTTGATATGACCATAAATCCACAAATAAGTTTTGTCAAAGTTTAGAAATAAAACAGAATGACTCTTTCATGGAAGCATCCCTGCTTACATTGTGAATCGGTTTTTGACTGGAAGTTGAAATGGATTTACACATTTCCTAAAGGATTGGAAAGCTAACACATCCATTACTGGTGCAATCCAGTTTTGCAAATCTCTAGTAGTCACCAAGAATGTTGTGTAACCCAGCGCTTTTACATTACTGAGCCTTGAACTCAAGAAAAAAAAAATTCTTTTCATTATATGGTACTTTTGCATTTCAGAGCAATACAGCAGCAGTGAGCAGTCTACTCTCCCTGTCCATTACACAAAGTGATGGACTGTACGCAAAGTGGTGATGGCAGGGTCTTTCGACTGTGCTCCCTCAGTCTATGAGTGCACAGAGCACATTCCCGCGCTGTATGTGCTACTCAGTCCTCTCAACAGAGAAGATGAATGAATGCCCTCCTTTGGGATGTGGACAGGGTCGCTAACACTGAGAAAGACCCCCTCTGGGCTTTGTTGCACATTGCATTTTCTCCCTCTGCTGAGCCTCATGTCAGCTAAATTGCCCCAAACCCTTTCATCATTAAAACAAGAGTCTAAATGCCCCCTGCTGGTGGTCTGCACAGCCATGAACCGTCGAAATCTGTGGCAATGGTCTCGCTCAAATGAGTAACTTTCCTGGCCTGGATCTGCTCCATGTAAACAAACATTCCCTTGATGTTACTTTGAATATCTTGTTGGAAAAGAAAAGAACCTTAGAGAAGATCCCCAGACATGAATAATTGAACAACCCTGAATATGTTGTCTTCTTGCTTCTACAGGGGAAATCTTCCCAAACAATCTTTATCCACCCACCAGCTCATTTTTCTATTATGATTTACTTTGAAATTGTGGAGAAAGAAGGCAGGCGAGGCAACGAGCTGAACGTCACAGAAACTTTATTCTTCCTCCAACATAACTTGCAGCAAAAGAGAATCCCGGATCTCTGTGCATTTCTTTTTTATATCTTTATTTCCATGCATCGAGACCCGGCACTTCCGACCATACTACATTGTTGTTTGAACAAAGAATTACGTGGCACATTAACATCAGGGTTTCCTCTGGGTACATTTCTCGGTGGCAGGCCACCTCGCCAGAAATTTTACCGCCATGGCAAGGAGATATGAATTTATTAAGAAAAATATATGAAGCAATGACTTTCCGCAAGCGCGCATATGAACAACATGCATGGCCGTCATCTGCGCGGAGTTTAGAAGCGTCCCGCTCACACGAGTTTTCCAGTCAGTCAGCAAACAGTGTCTCACTAAGCATGACTGTCCGACAGAGACATGAATTTATTAAAGTACTTTAAATGTGGAAAAAAATCATAAGAGGTGTAAGCACTGGAGGAGTTTATCATGGTTTTAACCCGCTGTTAATGGGAGCAATAATGGAAGAGTCGCTTAGCTAAGAGATGTGGTTAGAATTCATACGCAGCTGGCTTCATATGAAGGGAAAGGTAAGGGGGACTGATGAATTGCTGAGGATATATTTCACCAGCCACTAAAATATTAAGTTATGTTCTGTAGGAACTGCAGGAATAAAGAGACTGGCAATTTCTCTCTTTTCTCGCACAAGCAGGCGTGCCATTTTTATTCTCCAGCGATAGTGACTAAAAGCAACAGCTAAAAATGCTAGCTCTCTTCTTCTTCTTCTTTTAGATTTGATTGGTGGTTGGCAACCAGCTTACAGGTGCATTACTGCCACTGACTTGATTATCATCACTCTATATCTTTGTATAAGGAGTTACAACTCCTTATGTGTGAAAAAATTATCCGTCTTGGCCGTGGCCAGACGTCTGGTTGCTCCTGCAGCAGGCAGGGGTATGCTATTTTCACTCTAAACTGAGGTCCTTCAACAGCTGCCTAGAGAGGTGCCTGATGAGAAAGCCTGAGAGCGCAACTATAACTGCCTAAACAGATCATTCTGTACATGAACACATTGTGGTGAATTATGTCTTCAGAGTCCACTACAGTTCCCTATTATGTACCCGGCAGGTTAAGATGACCAAAATTCACCAAGTCAATGACTTTAATCTGTCAGTAGCCTTCAGACAAACTAAATGTGCCAACATTTGATTTCAAAATAAGGGAGGTTTTTCCTGCTGTCTGGGTAGTGAGGAGATTTCTAAAAAAAAACAAAAACAAACTATAAATATAAAGAAATATTATAACAGAAATAACAGGATCCTTGGTCATTTAAGTTAATTTGTTTCATTAAATACAATTTAATTAATATTTTTTCTTTGTAATCAGAGTTAAATTATTGTTCTGTTCTGACTGCAAAGTTATGGTCAAAAATGTAAATTGTTATAAGGAAAAAGTTAAAAAAAATTACCACAGTTTGTTTCAAATTTATCAAAAAAAACTAATTTTATTTTAAAAAACAGACAAAAATTAGTCATAAAATAATCCACAAATTTATAATAAAGTTTCAAATGTACAAGAAAAGTCAATTTTACAAGAGGAAATTACAAATTTGAGGAACATTGTTTCAACTTTAGATTTACAGAGAAAAGTAGAAAACTATAAGAAAATTGTTATAAATTTTTGAGAAAAACCTCAAACCTTCAAGATTGAAGTCATTACTCAAGTTTTTAAGTGGGTGCTCTTTGTACCCTTAACTCAGTTAGAAATTTTGGGTTGTGTACTTTTAATTATTAATTTCAAAGCACTGCTTTTACATGAGTAGAATTTCTGGTTACTATACCCACCTGATCATAAAATTTAAGTATGCTTGAGTACATTACCACATTACACATTACATTACTACATTACTGAGCCACTACCGGAGTCGTGGCTCAGTTGGTAGAGCATCCGCCCCACACCCGGGAGGCAGGGGTTCAAATCCCGGTCGGGTCATGCTGAAGACCATATAAAAGCGGAACTTCCTGCCGTCCAGCTTAGTGCTTAGCAATAACGGAATGGAGGAAGGAAATCTGTGGCGGTGCCTTGCATGGCAGCGGCCCTCTGATTCTACATATGGGGTGTGTGTGATTAACACTATAGATAGGAAAAACACAATTTTGTTCTACTGTACATGTACTGTATGGTTGAATGACAATAAAGGGTGATTTAATTTAATTACTATTATGAATGTTTCTTTCCCTTCCTTACTCTCTCAATGGAAAAAAAGAAACACTAGAATAAAAATACAAAAAATACACATATTTTTGTCATTTATGTAAACCATGACAAAAAAATCCTACAGGACAGAAGAGACTTTCTCACCGGGGAGGTCAGCTTCGACCCAGGAGGCAGGTGGCCGCTGAGGGCACGCATGCCGTGGGGCTGCCCTGGACCCCCGAGCTGGTTTTACCCTTGGCTGCCTGAGGACATTGGCGTAATGTGAATAATTTTAATGTGTATGTGTAAAAACAGTGTGGGGTGTGAGTGTGTTAATACGGGATTATTTTGTGTATTTTGTATAAACATGCTAATTTTAGTTGTTTTGGGCAGATGTGTTAGGCCATTCTGTTCACTGTTTCCCATTACTTCCCTTAGTGCATGATTCGGATCCTAAATTGCGGTGGGTCTGAATTGTGTGTATGTGTTTTACACTTTTGTAAGGGGGCGGGGAATGATGTGTAGTGAGTGTGGTGTGTGTGTGGCCCTCGGGGATTGTCGTACCCGCCCTGGGTAGTGACGTCAGGAGGGCTACAGCCAGACTGTATATAGTTATGTGTTCCCTAATAAAGAGTGAGTTCACTGCATGGCATAAGACCGGCTCTGACCATCATTACGGACATAACAGATTGATTCCTCAGACTGACCAAAATAAGGATGCTCAAATGGGAGCAAAGGTGCATCTGAAATGCCACTGATTTATTATTTAGCCCAATAAATAAGACGTCCCTGCTAAACCTGTAGTGTTATGGGATTTATGAATAGGAACTGTGTAGGGCACTACCCGGACCTGTATTGGTGTAACACAAGTGTGCATCTGTATAAAAATGTACCCACGGCTGCAAGTAAGAGGTAAAGGTTTGGTTCAACTATAAACAAGCTCTCCTCAATGAATTCACACCGTATCAGAAAACACTTCATGGTGGCAGCTTTAATGGAAAGCCTGTGAAAAGTGACAACAGACAAACAAGATTGTCCGAGGATAATCGTCGTCGTCATTCAAGTAGGTACAAACCAGAACAGCGTTAGCAGCAGCTAAGCTAACCAATGCTACCAGATGGCAGTTGGCACTGGCAGACAGCAGGTGGACATCATGGCAACGCATCTACCAACAATGGACTGGTCCAACCCAGATCTGAGTGAGGCTAGCTCATTGTTTAAACAAAAAATATCCCTATATCTTGAAGATGAAGAAATAACAGATGCAGCTAAGCAAGCAAGGAAGATATGTCGTGGGATTAGAAATGAAGGCCTCAGAAGGCTAAATGCTACTGGTCTCAGTGATGATAAGAAAGTGCCTGGCAATCTATGGAATTATTTTGAAGGCCAGCTAAAGCTAAATGTGAACTTCAGGATCCACAGACTGCACCTAATGCAATACAGGCAAAAAAACAGACGAGAGTATAGATGACTTTGTAACCCGAGCCAGAACACTAGCACTAAAATGTCAGTTTACTGACGAAGAGTTTAATGAGCGTCTTATTGAGCTTATTATTGCAGCACACCCCATGATGCCTTGAGAAATGATCTTCATAGCAAACCCAAGGGCTACTCCTTAGCCAAAGCACTTGCAGAAGGACGGAAGTATGAATCCCTGTCAGCAGGCAATGAACAGTTACACAAAATGGGCATGTCACACACCAAGAAAATTCATGCTATGGAGAGAGGACGCACATGCCAGAACTGTGGCACCAATCACAAACCACGTCAGTGTCCTGCATATAATGATGAATGCTCTGCTTGTGGTACTAAAGGTCACTGGGCGAAATGCTGCAAAAAGACCAAGCGACAGAGACACGCAGTCGACGCACGACACCGCAGTCGAGGACGGAGAAGTAAGTCTTACCTGCCACAACACAAACAGCACAGACAGACCTCCAAAAATTACTGCAGACAACGAAATGAGTCACGTTGATGCCATAGACAGCAATGACACTGAAGAAGAAGGCACATACCTAAAACAATTTCATTCCATCACTATAAGTGATATGTGCATGCATAGCATTGACAGCAAGCCACCCAGAGAGAAGGCATACACAAACTTGAATGTGAAACCACCTGATCTACCAGACAGTGGTCACACATTACGTCTCAAGATTAATACAGGCACATCAGGTAACACATCCACTATGTACCTTCAAACAGATGTATGGCTAAGATGCGCATACCCGGAAAAGGTTGCAAAGAAACTACAAAAGGCTATCTGCATACAGTGGACACACAATCCGATGTCTAGGTACCATTGACATTCCATGCCAGTATAAAGACTCGGAATGGATAAAAGCCAGATTCTATGTCGTGGATGTGCCAGGTCCAGCTGTACTAGGGCTACCAACAAGTGAATTGCTAAAACTGGTAACCATGAATGTGGATACAGTAGCCATTAATAGAAAAGCCAGCCAGGAAAAAGTACAGACAGCAAAAGCAGAAACACTAAAAGCCATTTCAACAGTCATGGACCTTAAAAAGGCATACCCAGACTAGTTTGACAAAACTGGCAACTTCAGTGAAACAGCCAAGCTCATGCTGAAAGAAGATGCCGAACCATTCATTAATCCACCATGTAAGTGCAGCATTCACATTAAAGACAAGCTACAGGCTGAACGGAATAAACTAGTTGAACAAGATGTGATAAGAAAGGTGGAAGAGCACAAGGACTGGTGCTCCAGCCTTGCATATGGCACAAAAAAGGACGAATCCTTGCATATATGCTTGGACCATCAAAAGCTAAATGCCAGTCTTAAGAGATGCCCACACAAAGTTCCAACAGTGGAAGAACTGAATCCAATGTTTCCAAATGCGAAGATATTCAGCAAACTTGATGCAAAAGCTGAGTATTTGTCAACAAACCTTGATGAAGACTCATAACTGCTAACAACATTTCGAACTCCATTTGGCAGATACTGCTGGAAACACTTGCCATTTGGACTAAGTGTCTCTCAAGATTTCTTCCAGGCCAAGCTGGACCAGATCCTCGAGGGGCTTAGAGGTGTTGTCAGCATAGCGGACGACATAGCAGTCTTTGGAGAAAACGAGAAAGAGCATGACAAGAACTCGATTAACCTGATGGAATGAGCAGCTGAAGCAGGTATAGTGTTCAACAGTGACAAATGCACAATAAAACAGAAAAGCATCTTATTCTTTGGCAACCTGTATACAGACCAAGGCATCACGCCAGATCCAGCTAAGATCAAGGATATCAAAAAAATGCCAACACCCCGAGACAAAGATGAAATGCACAGGTTCATGGGAATGCTAACCTGCTTATCACCTTACATACCAAAGTTTGCAGACAAAGCACACACACTGAGAGGGTTGTTAAAAAGTGATGTACCATGGACATGGGACACTGACCACCAAAAATGCTTTGAAGATCTGAAATCAACAATTACCGAAAATGACTGCCTGAAATACTATGACCCAAACACACCGTTAACCCATGAGGTAAATGCATCACAGAAGGGACTGGGCAAAGCCTTGGTGCAGAACAACAGACCAATTGCCTTTGGATCAAAAACACTGACTGTCAATTCAGATACAGCAACATAGGTCTGCAGGACCTGATGGTGTGTCTCCGTCCTGCCTGAGAGTCTGCTCCAACGAGTTGGCCCCCATCTTCACCCGGATCTTTAACAGATCACTGGAGCTGCGTGAAGTGCCTTCCTGCTTCAAACACTCCATCATCATTCCAGTTCCCAAGAAACCCTCTATTACAGGATTAAACGACTACAGACCTGTTGCCCTGACCTCTGTGGTCATGAAATCCTTGGAGAGATTGGTGCTGAGCCACCTGAAGGTCATCACAGGCCCCCTGATGGACCCACTGCAGTTTGCCTACCGGTCAAACAGGTCAGTGGATGATGCAGTGAATATGGGACTACATTACATCCTGCAACACCTCGACTCCCCAGGGACGTACGCCAGGATCCTGTTTGTCGACTTCAGCTCAGCGTTCAACACCATCATCCCAGGCATTCTTCATCAGAAACTCCTCCAGCTCAAGGTGCCCCCCTCCACCTGCCAGTGGATCTCCAGCTTTCTGACTGACAGGTGGCAACAGGTGAAGCTAGGGAGATTTACATCCAGCTCCCGAAAAATTAGTACTGGCGCCCCCCAAGGATGTGTCCTTTCCCCACTGCTCTTCTTCCTCTACTCCAACGACTGCACCTCAGAGGACCCTTCGGTGAAGCTCCTGAAGTTTGCGGACGACACCACAGTCATCGGTTTGATCCGGGATGATGATGAGTCTGCATACAGGCGGGAGGTGGAGCAGCTGATCCTCTGGTGCAGCCAGAACCATCTTGAACTTAACCCAGCCAAAACGGTGGAGATGACTGTGGATTTCAGGCGACACCCCCCTTCATTCCCCCCACTCACCATCCTCAACAGCACAGTGTCCACTGTGGACTCCTTCAAGTTTCTGGGTACCACAATCTCCCGGAACCTGAAGTGGTCCTCCCATATTGACACTGTCCGGAAAAAGGCCCAGCAGAGGTTGTTTTTTCTGCGTCAGCTCAAGAAGTTTGATTTGCCTCAGGAGCTGCTGGTTGTCTTCTACACCGCCATCATCCAATCTGTCCTCTGCTTTTCCATCACTGTCTGGTTTGGATCTGCCACTAAACAGGACAAGACCAGACTGCAGCGGATCATTAAGTCTGCGGAGAGGATCATTGGTACCGACCTACCCTCCATTGAGAACTTATATCGGTCCATAACCAGGAAACGGGCGGGAAACATCTGTGCTGACCCATCACACCCCGGCCACAAACTGTTTGAACTTCTATCTTCTGGTCGTCGTTACAGATCACTGAAGGTCAAAACCACCCGTCACAGGAACAGTTTCTTTCCTCAAGCCATCACTCTGATGAACTCCTAACATTCACCTAGTCCTACCTGTTGCTGTACTCATGACTTTTCATCCATTATTACATTGCACATAACTCTCACACTGCTTTTTACTTCATTCACATTATATCACTGAATCTGAGTCCACATTGAAATACTGTGTGATTGTATATTTTTTCATATATTTCTGCAAAGTGTGGTTAGTCCGAGTAAATAACTGCATATATTCCTGTATATATTCGCATCCTTTTATAGAAACGTGGACAGACTGTAATTTACTGTACATACTCTGGTTGTCATTGAATCCTTATTTAAATCCTTCACCTGAACAACAAGAGCAAGTTTTTAGCCAAAGTCAAATTCCTTGTATGTGTTGTGCATACTTGGCCAATAAAGCTGATTCTGATTCTGATTCTGATTCTGATTCTGATAGAGCAAGAAATGCTTGCAATTGTGTATGGAATGCAACATTACCACACCTACCTGTATGGAAAGTCATTCCTTGTGATAACAGACCACAAACCACTTGTCACTATATGTGCAAAACCACTGCATGCTGCACCACCACGACTACAGCGCATGCTGATAGACACAAGGCTACAACTACAAGGTCATGTACAGGCCAGGAACCCAGATGGTCCTGGCAGATACTCTAAGTTGACTACCAAACCCTGAAAACCATGGCGACATCGAGTTAGAAGAGCACATCGACGGAGTAGATACAGAGATCAAGGATCCAGAGCTTCACACTGTCTCAATAATAAATTTCTCTCCTGAAAAGCAAGATGTTCTCCAAAAAGAAACTGCCAAAAATCTCAGGCTCAACGCATTGAAAGAGATAATTCACCAAGGATGGCTAGACAACATCAGAGACCTGCCAAAAGACCTTCATGCTTATTGATCCTTCAGAGATGAGCTCGTGATTGAAGCAGGAGTCATCTTCAAAGGCAGGCAGGTACTCATTCCAGACTCCATGACTGACGACATACTAACACAGCTACATGTAGGCCATCAAGGCATAGAGAAAACACATTATCTGGCAAGAGAAAGTGTGTACTGGACACACATGAATGATGACATAAAGAAAGTGTGTAAATGGTGTTCACTTATATAGCCCTTTTATTCTCATCTCTTGATGACCAAAGCGCTTTACAGATCCTGCCATCCACCCATTCACGCACACATTCACACACTGATGGCAGCATGCTGCCTAACATGGCGCTTCCAGACCCACCAGGAGCAACTGGGGTGAAGTGTCTTGCCCAGGGAACCGCCAACCATGTGGTTATTGGACAACCTGCTCTACCTCCTGAGCCACTGCCGTCCCCTGTGTAGCCACTGCCGTCCACTGTGTAGATCTTGCAGTGTGTGTGTAGAGCATCAGGACGCAAACACCAGAGAACCTCTCATCCCACACAAAATACCATCAAAACCCTGGCAATCTCTAGCTTCTGACCTGTTCAAGATTAATGGACATCAGTTCTTACTGACAGTGGACAGATATTCCAAATTCCCAGTTGTGGATGAAATGACTGTACCCATGTCTAACCAAGCAGTTGCATGAAAAATGCAAATGTATATGTCTCTATTCGGATACTCGGATGAGATACTGACAGACAGCGGACCACAGTACACAGGACACACATTCCAAAAAATTCATGACAGACTGGGGAATCAAACACATCACAAGTTCACCCCATTGCCCAAAGAGCAATGGATTAATTGAGAGGAATGTGAGACACATCAAATCAATTGTCCAAAAGATGCTGAAAACAGGAGGAGATCTACAGGTAGCTTTACTGCAAGTCAGGGTGACACCCATAGACAGTAAACTACCATCACCTGCTGAACTAATGTTTGACAGAACAGTCACAACCCTTTTGCCGAGTCGGGGAGACCCAGGCAAGGAAGAACACAGACTTCATGTTCACGGCATCCTTTCTGACGTGCAGCAGTTCTCCTCATTCTATTGCTCTCCATCTGGTGGGTCTTCTTCTTCTTCGTTCAGACCACTGGTTGAGGAATAGGTGTGTTGTAATTCCAGTTCATGGGCACAATCCTGAAAAAGTGGCTTTCGACCCTGTTTAGGAAGGCCCGTGCATGCCTGTAGAAACAAGAAACCAGAGCACCCGGAGAAAATCAGCACTTTGCTTGGCATTTTACACATTTGTAGTGTAGACTGGCATTCGTCAAGGTTACACATTTGCCGTCATGTAGGCATGGAGAGTCGTCCTATGATGTTACACATTTGCCGTCATGTAGGCATGGCGAGTCGGCCTATGATGCCTGAGTTCATAGGATGCACTATGATGATGAGGCAGAGCTCATAGGCCATCCTATGATGTCATAAAAACGTGTTTTAAAGTCTGTTGTACCCTATGCTGGTGAAGGTTGTCCTCCTGTCTCAGACGGATGCGATGTACTGCTGGAACCTCAGGTGTTTCATCTTCATGGCATCTTTTCTGACATGCAGCAGTTGGCATTCTATTGCTGTCCATCTGGTGGGTCTTCTTCTTCTTCTTCTTCTTCTTCGTTGAGACCACTGGTTGAGGGATAGGTGCTCACTGAATGAGTGCTGACGTGCTTGCTTACACCCTTGCTTACACCTGCTTTCTACGGGCATGCAGAAATACTTGCTTATACTTGGTTTCTATGGGCATGCATGAGTATGCACGGGTATGTACTAGTTTTGCAAAAACACATTTGAAATCTCCCAAACGCATGCGGGAAAATGTGTTATGGTGCAATGAAACCAAGGTTGAAGTTTTTGGCCATAATTCCAAAAGGTACAGTGGGGAAAATAAGTATTGAACATAAAACATTTTTCTGATTAAACATATTTCTGATGGAGCCACTGACCTGAGATTTTCACCAGACATCAGTAACAAACCAAGTAATCCATACATACAAAGAAATCAAGGCAACTGTGTTCACAAAACAAGTTATATTTAATAAAGTGGAATGACACCGGGATTAAGTATTGAACACATGAAGAAAAAGAGATACAAAAGGCATAGAAACCCAAGAAACCAGCTGAACTCCATCAGAATTTAAGAAGCAAACCCATCCCCCATCAGTTCAAATTCATTTCAGCTGGTTAAGTCCTGACTGATAGCCTTTAAAAAGGTCTGTGACTATCAGATTGTCACACCACAAAGAACTCATGATGGGCAGAAGCAAAGAGTGCTCTCTAGACCTTTGCACCCTTATTGTTGCAAAACAATGATGGCATTAGCTGCGACCAGGAGCTCCTTGCAAGATTTCTTACAGATGAGTCAAAAGAATTATCAGAAGAGTTATCCAAGAGCCAAAGACAACTCATGGAGAGCTCCAGAAAGACCTGGAGTTAGCAGGTACTGCTGTTTCAAAGAAAACAATAAGTAATGCACTCAACCAAGAAGGGCTCTATGCCCGCTCACCTCGCAAGACTCCATTGCTGAAGAAAAAACATGTTGAAGCTTGTTTAAAGTTTGCTACACAGCATTTGGGCAAACTAGTAAAATACTGGGAGAATTTATTTGGTCAGATGAGACCAAAATTGAACTTTTTGGATGCCACAACACACAGCATGTTTGGAGGAGAAATGATACTGCACATCTCATCATGGTGTGGGGGTTTTTCAGCACATGGTACAGACAGACTTCCTACAATTGAAGGAAAGATGAATGGACAAATGTACAGAGACATCCTTGATAAGAACCTGTTGCCATCTGCCAAGATGCGGAAGATGAAATGCGGGTGGACATTTCAGCAAGACAATGATCCCAAACACACAGCCAAGGAAACTCTCAATTGGCTCCAGAGAAGGAAAATAAAGCTGCTAGAATGGCTCAGTCAGTCACCTGACCTGAATCCATTTGAAAATCTATGGAAGGAACTGAAGATCAGAGTCCATACAAGACACTCACGGAACCTTCAAGATTTGAAGACAGTTTATGTGGAAGAATGGGTTAAAATCACTCCTGAGCAATGCCTGCGCCTAGTTTCTCCATACAGGAGGCACCTGGAAGCTATTATTAGTTACAAAGGCTTTTTTACTAAATATTAAATGACCAGTTCACCAAGTGTGTTCAATACTTATTCCCTGTGTCATTCCACTTTATTAAATATAACTTGTTTTGTGAACACAATTGCCTTGATTTCTTGGCATGTATGGATTACTTGGGTTGTTACTGATATCTGGCGAAAATCTCAGGTCAGTGGCTCCATCAGAAATATGTTTAATCAGAAAAATGTTGATGTGTTCAATACGTATTTTTCCCACTGTATATTTGGCACAAACACAACAATGTTCATCACCAAAAGAACACCCTACCTACAGTGAAGTATGGTGGATGCAGCATCCTGCTTTGGGGCCATTTTTCATCAGCTCGAACTGGGTCCTTAGTCAAGGTTGAGGAAATTATGAACAGTTCCAAATACCAGTCAGTGTTGGCACAAAACTTCAGGCTTCTGCTAGAAAGCTGAAGATGAACTTCATCTTTCAGCACGATAGTGACCCAAAGCACACATCCAAATCAACAAAAGAATGGCTTCACCAGAAGAATATTAAGGTTTTTGAATGGCCCAGCCAGAGTCCAGACCTGAATCTGATCGAACATCTGTGGGATGATCTGAAGAGGGCTGTGCACAGGAGATGCCCTTGCAATCTGACAGATTTGAAGCATTTTTGCAAAAAAGAGTGGGCAAATATTGCCACATCAAGATGTATCACGCTGATAGACTCCTACCCAAAAAGACTGAGTGCTGTAATAAAAGCCAAAGGTGCTGCAACAAAGTATTAGTTTAAAGGTGTGCATATTTGTGTAAGTCTTATATTTTTTATTTTTCCCATTAAAAGATTCCAGTATGTTTTTCAATTGGGTTGTACAGGTTATAGGTGGAAAAGGTTTTGAAATGATTTATCTTGGTCTCATTTTTTTACATCACAAAAACCTGGCATTTGAACAGGGGTGTGTAGACTTTTTAGATCCACTGTACTGTTTACATATTCGCTCTCCTCTTTCAGCTGCTCTTTTTCAGGGGTGCCACAGCGTATCATCACTTGATATTGTGATGATACGCATATTGATTTGACAAGGATTTTTATACCAGATGCCCTTCCTGACGCAACCATCCCCATTTATCAAGACTTGGGACCGGCACAATGAGTACACCGGCTTGTGCTGAACTGGGTAATCAACAGTGCGCCTGTTTATAGGGATGGAGCATTATTCTGAGGGTCCAGGGGTCTGAAAATAAGGCCTAAGTTAAGAGACAATTTTTCTATGAAAATTAAGGTTGCATTTATGTCTTAACCATCATGGGGATATAGTTCAATAAATATGCTATTTATGGCAGACTTAACAAGAAAAAACTCCAATTTAATTTTTATTGACTATATTATTAAGTATTAAAGTCATTACAAAACAACAGGAGTCTATAAATACTATTTATATATTGGGTGTACTGTACATGAAACATGCAGAGCTCCTTTTGGCAAAGTAAATGTGTTTGGCGCAAAAAGGCAATCAGTTTGTTTGTTTTGCTTGCCAAGCTGCTGGATGCATGGGACAGGTTTAATAAAAGGTGCAATATGACCCCTTTAACCCAAATTATACAAAATTAAGGTCAGTAAATGGGTAGATGACCTCAACTTTGATTATAAATTTCAAATCAAATATGCTTAAGTATATAAATGACAATGCAGACAACACTTAAGTCACTAATTCTCCATTAATGCCTGTGTGTAGTATTGATGAGCGCAGTCACTAACTCCTCTGTCTAAGTCAATGTCCAATCACTTTTTTTTTACCTCAATATAAAAACTGTATAACTTAGGCAAAAAAAAAATTACATCACGGTTTAAATTAACCGGAGTGGTAGCCTTTAAAGGTTCATTACAGTGATCAAAAATCTGACTTTACCCTTGTCAATGCAGAAAAAAGGTGGACTTGATCATGCTCCTCCTCATGAAGCCCCCCCAATGAACAATGGCCAACCTGTCTGCAGCCCAACAGGTAATTTTCCTATGAAACATGCCAACAAGTGAAGTCACATGGCCAAGGACGAGGGAGCAGGTATTAAAGCATTCCGATCCATTAGCTCCACCTTGTCAGATTTGCACTAGAAGAAAAGAGGAGGCAGGCAGTGAAAAGGAGATTTGAGAGAGTGTGTGAAGAGAGGCAGGAAGATGATGCAAGGTTTCATTTCATCCACAGTGAAGCTGATTAGCAGATGGGAAGCAGACAGAATGACAGCATTTCTGAATGAGCACGGGCTGTAAGTGGGAATGCCACTCAAAGGAGCAGCGTGGAAGATAGGGGTAATATGAGTGTCACAAGTCTCATAATGGATCCGGATCTGCTGATTTTACCTATTACTGCACCCAGTGGGAGGTCAAGTTATAGCCTTCAACTCTGCCACTCTAGTCCGGCTGCTAAAATGGGGGGGAAAAAAAGTAACTCTAGAATATTTTGTAGCTGCAGTCTCTAAAAATAAAGTGCCAGTGAACAAATAACTATGACAAATTATACATTTTATGAATGGTAAATAAGACATATCACTCTTGTCATAACATACGATTGTCAAGGGAGTCAATAAAAGAGAAACAGGTGTAGGTGTTTAGATGTGCAGGGAATGCATGCTCATATGCATTTTTAATGGGCAGTAATGTGAGAATAACATCTGACTGCATGGAATACTGAAGGAAAGTTTCCCCTTGTGTCCCTATCATTTTTTATTATTATTTTTGTTTATTTTGTATAGTTTATTAACCCTCAGAGGGAAATTCAGGGCATCCACCTGGATGGATGAGGTAGTCACGGTACGGAACCAATCCCTTCACCTTTCACACACACATTCAGGGGCAGACTGGCAATTTGGAGAATTGCCTATATTCGGTATAACAGAAATGATGAAATTGTGGAGCCCATAATTATAACTTATGTGACTCACATGTCTCTTGGCTGAATTCAGCCAGCCACATGTGAGTCACATAATGTGGTGACCTACGCATGAATCTGAGCACACCGAGGCTGGAGGACAGCCTCGTGATCGATATGGAAGAGTTGGGAGACAGCCGCTCAGACCCAGATTCACCGGGGAATGCCAGCAGGGGCACAAGACTGATTAAGCTCCCCGAGTTCTGGCAAAACGACCCGCACTCGTGGTTCCAGCATGTGGAGTCGCGGTTCCTGCTCGGGGGAGTTTCAGCGGATGACATTAAATTCCATAATGTCATCGCGACACTCGACAGCCACACGGCTCGGTGTGTGCGGAGCCTGGTGCAGCAACCACCCGCTGCCGGCAAATACGACGCGCTGAAAGCCACCCTCATCAGGAGCTTTGTGCCGTCGGCGGAGGCAAGAGCCAGGCAGCTACTGGACCTGCGCGACAGAGGTGGACGCAGGCCGACTGTCCTCATGGAGGACATGCTACAGATGATCGGGACGGACAACGACGCGTTCCTTTTCAAGCATATTTTCCTGAGAACCCTCCCGGCGCACACAAGAGGTTCCCTGTCCAGCAGACGGTGTGTGAACCAGCAGGACTTCCGCGAGCTGGCCCAGGAGGCGGAGCGGCTCCCCAATGCCTGCGACGAGCAAGAGACCTCCATGGCAGCGGCAGACCTCGGCATGACGGCCGGGGGCAGTGTGGAGCCAGAGGCAGCAGATCCCACCCCAGCGACGACGGCGGCGACGAGATCCCGAGCCAGGGGGCATGACAACCCCTGCTATTACCACCGTCGCTTCGCCGAGAAGGCGCACAGATGTATCCCGCCGTGCAGTTTCAAAAAGCGGGGAAACGACCGGGCCGGGAGTCGTTAGCAGCTTCCACTCTCGGCGAACGGAACAAGCTGCTTTATTTGACAGATGCGGGCTCCGGGCGGCAATTCCTCATGGACACCGGAGCCCAGAGGAGCTTCATCACTGCAACTTATGCAGATCGGGTGGCTGGACCCCGTGGAGACGGAGCAACAGCGGCCAACGGCTCCAGCATCAAGACTTACGGAGAGAGAACCTTGTCTCTGTCTTTCTATGGCCGCGCTTACGAGTGGACCTTCATCGTAGCGGCAGTGAGCTTCAATATGTTAGGTGCTGATTTTCTGTGTTCACACAGTTTGTTTTTGTCAGACACGATGCACAGCGGCATAGCCTCCGCCCACCTTACAACGGTCCATTTCGAGTGCTGGAAACCGGGGAGAAATATTTTGTGCTAGATTTGGAGGGCAGGAGGGAGACGATCAGTATCGATAGATTAAAACCTGCTTTTGTGTTGCATAATGAGTCTGTACGGCCGGCGGGTGCGCCTCGACGCGGCAGGCCTCCAAAGGGGCGGCCCCGGGACCCCCCACGAGGGGCAAATAACCCTTCTCCCCCTCACTCCACAGATGCACAGCAGGACGGCCCAACACAGAGCAGGAGACCTGCATACAGCAGATTCGGGAGAAGATTGAAACCTAAGCTGCATGCAGAATGATGTGTTTTTTGATCAGGTTGTTTAGGTTGCTGTGAGATTCTGTTGGGGGGGTGACGTGCTGTATGACTGTTGTATGACTGAATGTGGGTGCCCAGTCTTTCGCGTGGAAGGGGGGAGTGATGTGGAGCCCATAATTATAACTTATGTGACTCACATGTGGCTGGTTGAATTCAGCCAAGAGAGACTTTGAGCTAGCCATGTGTATTGACTTCACACCTCAAGAGGACGATGTGTCTGCACCCCCTGGGGACTCAGGATTGAGGAGAAGTTTACCCGGTCTGACCTTTTGGGGGTCAGAGAGGAGAACAGAAGGATTCTGGGTGTTCTATTACAGATGAAAGGATGTAACTGAGTATTGTGACTTTTGTGTGATGTATTGTTCGAGATAAGTGTATAAATGTATGTGTGTGACTGCGTCCTGTCTCTTTTCACTCCGATCGAGAGAGGACGTAGGATGAATGAGAATTAAAGCAGATACTGGAAAATCATCCAGTCTCCTCAATTCTTAACTCCTACAAAATAATCATTTTAAATAACCCCACTGCCATGTTCGGGGGTCCTCACCCCGAGCATGACTTGTGGTTGTTGGGTTTAATTATTACTTATTAATTCCAGCTGACGGATTGAGCTTTGCTCTCCGTCAGCCCCACAGCCACGCCTCCTCCTCTTACCAGGCATTCACCAGTTTTCTGTTCACCACATACACACTTAACACACTCATGCACACATACACACTCACACACTCATTCTCATACTTATACTCACATACACGCACACACACACTGAGTTCAATCAGTCACTCACCTATTGCGACACAGCTGGTCATACTTGCTGTCATTAGCGCCTGGTATTAATAGCAGGGCAGTACGACCAGCCAGTGTGGCAACTTTGCAATGTCAACTCTGGACATCCAGTCTCGCATTAGTTGGTTTACCCCTGGACTGAAGCGTGTTGTTCCCTCAGAGCCTTTCCGCTCCAACACTGTTTGTAAGTCTTTTCTTGTGCCTTTTTCTCCGCTCCTGCCTAATGGGAGCGCATTAGGCATACCTGTACACCAACTGAGTTTTTAGCGGGGTGTCTTCCCCTTTCCATTGTGACTGTTTTTGGACATTCAACACCCATCGTAAATAAACACGTTACTTACTCTGCGCTTTGGGCTTGTTGCTATTCCCCATGTTCGCTGCACAGTTTGCACAGTGAACATGACAGAAAGTTGCCACCAAAAAGAGCCCAAGCAGTAAGTAACATGTTACTCATTTTTTGTGTTTTTTTCACTAACCTGTTCGGAGCATGACATCCTGGTCCAGCCGTTTCCACAACGGCAGAAGTGGACGGCCAACGGGACATCCCAGTGTGGGGGAGGAATGAGCAGCAGCGTCTATACGGGGCTTCTTGTACGTCGCCAAGGACGCCAATGGCCCCGGAGAACAGTGGGACTGCCTCAGTGAGGCTCAGGATATTCTGACAGCTCACCCGGGCCTCTGGAATTATCCCTAGTATGCCGAATTACTGTCCTCCATCTGCACGCTCGAACAGGCTTTCCCCGACCTGAAGAGGAGACAAAGCCCAAACTAAGACGCTCTCCTCCATCGGCGGCCATCTTCTCCTCTCCTCCGTTCACCATTCCAAGATGGCAGCCAGCAGGTCGGCATCGTCGACATCACCCGGAATCCCGGAAGAATGATTTCGCCCCACGATCTGCTCCCGCTCCGACACCGAGCCCAGTTACCTCCACAGCGGATCATCTGTCCCGAGCAGTCCCGTCTGCAGGATCTCCCTCCGTATCCGCTGCGAGGTCTTCTTCCTTGGTTTGTTCGCCAGCGGCAGTGGGGCGCTTGCTTTTTTCACCGGGGTCTTCCGTTCCTGAGGCGAGAGGGGCGACTCCCATATTTTCTACGGAGGAGCCAAGCACCGCCTTTCCCGGATGGATGGGTGAAGACATCCGAACAGCAGCAGTTCCAGTCAACACCATAAACTGGGGAGACAGGCAAGTACGTTTTCTTTGACTCCCATTAATAATGAAATGTCTTGCCTGACTGCCGGTAGGGAGGCTCAGGGAAAGCAGTCCCCTGAGCTCTCCCCGCCTGTTGCTGTTAAAAACTGTTCACCAGCCCTCTCTCCCCTCTCCTTTGTTTGCCTGCAGAGCCGAACGGTCAGGATCAGGACGAGCCAGGGGTCCGGGAGGGATGTCCTCCCGCAGCCATGGTGAACCAGGTCCCAGCTGCCATGCCAGAGGAGTCACCAGCGTGGATCATGGCAGCTGGGAGAGTTAAGACTGTAGTGACCATCATGCCTGCTGTGGGGGCCGCCACAGCATTGTTACCGCCCAAACGGAACCTCTTGGTGGCCGAACCTGGGAGGGCGTTGCCCGGATCGCCAAAGTCCTGGACAGCGGTAGAACTTGAGCTAAGGCAAGTGCTCTCTTTTGTCTTTCTCCTTTCCATTATTAAGCATTTTTGCCTAGCTTTAGGTGAGGAGAGCCAGCTGCAGCCAAACGCTGCACTTGAGCTCGCCTTGCCGGGCTCTGCCACTGCCGGCGACTCTGACCCTTCCCCATCTCTCTCTGAGTCCATTTCCAGAGTCGTTGGAGAGGGTCTTCCACCGCTGGACAAGTCTGTGGACCCGGGCTCACAACCGGAGGTCACTGAGGTTCCAGTCGAGGTGGTTGTTGGGGGCACCCAGTTCCAGTCCAGGGTGCCTGTGATCGATCGCCTCCTCGCTTGGGTGCTCATACGTGTCGGCTGGCCCATGGCCAAGATGGCATTGGGGTCAGCAGTGGCCCAGCCGGGTCCCACTGCGGGTGCAGCTGGACTCCATCGTGGGTGCAACTATGGCTCGGTCAGGGTCCATTGAGGGTGCTGCCGCGCTCCAGTCCCATGCCGGGACCATCGAGGGTGCAGCCGTGCTCCAGTTCCATGCCGGGACCATCGAGGGTGCAGCTGCGCTCCAGTCCTACGTCGGGACCACCCGGGGAGCCACAGGACAGTTTGAAGATGCCGGGGTCTTTCTTTCCCTTTTGGAGGCCCTGTGGGTGTTCCTCCTTCTTCTGCCGGGCACCATCAGGGTCTTTCTCCCTTCGCCGCCAGTGACCGCAGGGGTCTCTCTTCCCCTGTCTGGCCACCCACCTCTCAGCCTTCCGGTGGGTAGGCCACTGCCTCATCTGTCCCTCCGGTCCTGGTGGCCCAATCGTGTGGGCAGGCCACCCAAAGGATTAGGTTCCCGGGTCAAGTGGCCCTTTTTCTCTGGCAGGCCGCCTGATACTGTTCTGCAGGCCGCCTGCTGGCCCTGGGATTTTGGCCGGCCCCCTGAACTTACAGCAACCTGCTGGGCCTTGGACTCCAGCCGGCCCCCTGAACCGTGGGACTCTTGGGGGTGGGGTGGGTTAGTTTAGTTTTGGGGTTGGGGAGTGTTGTCATGTCGTATTGTGGTGATTATTCCTTCCTGATGTACCCCGCTAACCTGTTTTCCCCCACCTCCCACCCTGGGTTGTTTGTATGGGCTTTTTGAGTGGGGGGGTACGTTGTTTTTGATGATGGTACGGTGGGTGTCTGGTTCCCACCCTTTGGGGGGGGGACACTGTCATGTTTGGAGTCCTCACCCCGAGCATGACTTGTGGCTGTTGGATTTAATAATTATTTATTAATTCCAGCTGACGGATTGACCGTTGCTCTCCGTCAGCCCCACAGCCATGCCTCCTCCTCTTACCAGGCATTCACCAGTTTTCTGTTCACCATATACACACTTACACACTCATGCACACATACACACTCACACACTCATTCTCATACTTATACTCACATACACGCACACACACACTGAGTTCAATCAGTCACGCACCTGTTGCGACACAGCTGGTCATACTTGCTGTCATTAGCGCCTGGTATTAATAGCAGGGCAGTACGACCAGCTGGCGTGGCAACTTTGCAATGTCAACTCTGGACATCCAGTCTCGCATTTGTTGGTTTACCCCTGGACTGAAGCGTGTTGTTCCCTCAGAGCCTTTCCGCTCCAACACTGTTTGTAAGTCTTTCCTTGTTCCGTTTTCTCTGCTCCTGCCTAATGGGAGCGTGTTAGGCATACCTGTACACCAACTGAGTTTGTAGCAGGGTGTCTTCCCCTTTCCGTTGTGACTGTTTTTGGACATTCAACACATTCACCCATTGTAAATAAACACGATACTTACTCTGTGTTTTGGGCTTGTTGCTATTCCCTATGTTCGCTGCACAGTTTGCGCAGTGAACATGACACCCACTCTCTCCTTGTTTTTATTTAGACCTTCTTCCTGACCCATATCAATACTAGAATAAATTAATTCAACATGTCAAAAGGGCCAAACACCCTTCATGCCCCAGAACATAAAAATGAGATAAAGGCAGAAGTATTGTGGTGAATGAGCATTTGTTCCATAAAATTGTTGTAGCAGTTTATACAGTAGTTTACATTTTATTAAGTTATTAATCCCAGAGGGAAATTCAGGGCATCCACCTGGATGGATGAGGCAGCCAAGGTGCAGTGCCAATCCCTTCATCATTCACACCTAGGGCCATTTTAGAGTCTCCAATTAACCTAAACTGCATGTCTTTGGCCTGTGGGAGGAAATGGCTGTGATCGGTGGATTCCGGCTGCGCCGGCGGTGTGCGACATAACTGGCCAGGTAGACGGAGGCAGGCGCCGGCAATAGCCTAGCCGGATTCTCTGTTTATTTCTATCCACAGGTCAGTAAAATGCCACCAAAAAAAGAGGAAATGGAAGAAATTAAAAAATCTCTGAACTTTGTGTTAGAAGAATTGGCCAAAATGACTAACCAACAGGCCAAAATAATAAACCTAATACAAGAGGTACAAGCCCTACATTCAATAATAAAAGAAAAAGACCAAAAAATTATGGACCTGGAGCAACACGGGCGTCTTTTGGAGCAACGCGTCGAGGATCTTGAACAAGGTTCTCGCATTGATGACCTAGTTATAAGTGGACTAGACATCAGATATCAGTCCTACGCCCATGCCGCAACAGGACTGAGTGGTGAACATGCTTCCATAAGTGAATCAATGTCCCTAGAAAACCAAGTGCTTCAGTTCCTTAATGATAAAGACATTAAGGTAGAAGCCAATGCGATCTCAGCCTGTTATGCTTTACTGAAGAAAGATAACAAAACAAAGAAATCAATTGTGATGCGCTTTGTGAACAGGAGGGTGAAAAATGACATACTGAGGCAGGCCAAAAAACTAAAGGAAACTCAAGTTTACCTAAATGAACACCTGACAAAAAAAAACGCTGAATTAGCACGGCAGGCACGGATGCTAAAAAAACAAAATAGGATACAGTCAACCTGGACAAGAAATTGTAGAATTTGGATTAAACTAAATGGAACACCTGAGCAAGCAAAAAGTATAATGATCAGAGATGCTACTGACTTAGATAAATACAAATGAACACTGACTATGAAACACAGAGTGAGGAAACTCAAACTCTAAAAATATGCCACTATGCTGAACATAAACCACAAGAGATGGAGAATGATATTGATCCCGATAACCACTTTTTCAATAATATTCATAACCACTGTGAATATTACACTGAAAAGCAATTCAAAAGTCAAGTGCAATTAGATGGTAAACTGTCAATAATACACTTCAATAGCAGAAGTCTTAACAAAAACTTCTCACAGATTCAGGACTATTTAAAACAGCTAAACAGAAAATTCACAGCCATTGCAGTCTCGGAAACCTGGCTTAATGAAGACCAGGCTCCCCTGATGGCAATAGAGGGATATCAGATGTTTAACATTAACAGATCTCAAAAAAAGGGTGGTGGTGTTGCACTGTATATTGATGACCTATATAGATGTAAGCTTGTAAATGAAATGTCCTCAGCACTACCAGGGATTTTGGAATGTGTTACTGTTGAGATTGACCTAGACAAAACAAAAAATCTAATCATAAGCTGCATATACAGAACGCCGGGAACTTGCATTGAGACATTCAGAGATAAATTAGTCGAGCTGTACAATAATATTACTAGTAAGAAAATGGTAGCAATTTGTGGAGATTTCAATATTGACCTACTTAATCCACATCAACAAAATGTAGTTACAGAGTTCATGAACTCTATGTACAGCATGAGTCTATATCCCACAATAACACATCCCAGTAGAATCACAGTTCACTCTGCTACACTTATTGACAACCTGTTTGTCAATGTTCTCGATAAGAAAATAGAAAGTGGATTATTGATAAATGATATAAGCGACCACTTGCCAATCTTTGCACTTATCCATGGCCACACGGGGCCCAACCCAGAAAAAATCTCAAAATCATTCTGACACAAATCACCAAACGCAATCAGTTCTTTTAAAGAGGACTTGCTGAAGCAAGACTGGACAGAAGTCTATGTATCAGATGTAAATGAAGCCTATGACACATTTATAAACATTGTAACCACTCTTTATGAAAAAAACTGCCCATTAGTTAAAAAAAAGCTTAAACACAAATTTGCTGACAAACCATGGTTAACCAAAGGACTACAAAAGGCGTGTAAAAAGAAAAATTTATTATATAAAGCTTTCATAAAGAAAAGGACAAAAGAAGCAGAGCAACGGTATAAAACATACAAAAATAAGTTAACATATATAATAAGATGCAGTAAAAGAGACTATTACAGTAAAGAACTGGAAAAAAACAAAGACAATATTAAAAATACATGGACAATAATCAACAGTATCCTTGGAAATAAAAGCAGAAATACTAGCTACCCAACTAATATTCCAAAAAATAATAAATCGACTCTGAATGTGAATATAGCTTCACCTGCAGATGAATTTAATAATTTTTTTGTTAACATTGGACCTAAACTGGCCCGAGAAATACCCACTATGGCGCCTACAGGTGATACAATATGCAATAACACTGCTGTAAAAGACACCATCTTCATAAAGAACACAGACGAAAGAGAGGTCATTGAAATTGTTAAATCGTTCAAAAGTAAAACATCTACTGACTGCGATGGTATTGACATGCTACTAGTCAAAACTGTTATCGAATGCATAGTGAAACCACTGACGTATATCTGTAACCTGTCTCTCCAATCAGGTATATTTCCCAGTGCAATGAAAATAGCTAAAGTAATTCCGATTTACAAGACAGGCGACAGAGGGGAACTCTCCAACTACAGACCAATTTCACTATTACCGCAATTTTCCAAGATACTTGAAAAAATATTCTATGAGAGAATTGACAACTTCATACTGAAGAATGATTTATTGTGTGAGCAGCAATATGGGTTCAGACACAAAAGGACAACTGCATATGCCTTAATGGAATTTACAGAAAAAATATCAACAGCCATTGAAAATAAAGAGTATTCAGTTGGAGTATTCCTGGATCTTAAAAAAGCATTTGATACAGTAGATCACAATCTATTATTAAAGAAACTACAAAATTGTGGTATTAGAGGGGTAGCACTGTCCTGGTTAAGTAGTTACTTAAAGAATAGATATCAGTTTGCATGTGTTAACAGCAAAAACTCAGAGTTACTGAAGGTCACCTGTGGAGTCCCACAGGGTTCAGTTTTGGGACCATTATTATTCAATATGTATATAAATGATATATGTAAAGTTTCAGAAAAAATGGACTTAATATTGTTTGCTGATGACACTAATCTGCTATGCAGTGGAAACAATTTGGAACAACTTCTGGATACACTCGGAAAGGAATTAGGAAAGCTGAAACTGTGGTTTGATTCAAACAAATTAACGCTCAATTTAAGCAAGACAAAATTTATAGTCTTTAACAACCATCACAACTACCCAGTACCCAAACTCAGTGTAAATGGTGTAGAGATTGAAAGGGTATCCGAAACTAAATTCCTTGGAGTAATAATTGATAACAAACTGTGTTGGAAGCCACATATTAATTATATAAAAGGTAAAGTATCCAAATCAATTGCAATATTACACAGAGTGAAAAATTTGCTGAATCAACCCACACTATACACCTTGTACCATTCATTAATACTCCCATACATGACATATTGTAATGAAGAATGGGGAAATACATATAAAACAAACATATATCCACTCTTTATGCTTCAAAAGAGAGCTATTAGAATAATCAACAAAGCAGCTTACAGGGAACCAACAAACCCACTTTTTCTTAAACAAAAAACTCTCAAGTTGAAAGATCTGATTGACTTTAAAACCGCAATAATAATGTTCAAAGTGAAGAATCTATCACTGCCCGCAAATATCCAAAAGTTGTTCCAAACAAGGGAGAAACGATATCACTTCAGAGGAACATGTATATTTCAAAAGCCTACAGTGAGAACAACCACCAAGCAACACTGTATTTCAGTGCAAGGAGTCAGATTATGGAACGATTTTGGACCTGAATTAAAATCATGTACAAAGCTTGGACAATTTAAACAAAAACTAAAGGAAGAAATACTCCAAACATATTTACAAGACGACATGTAAACTCACATAAGGATTGACATTTCCAGCCTGTGTTGTGTTGTAGCTTAGTTTTTTCTTTTTTTCTCTGTGACACTATGTCTTAGATTTGTTTTTGAATAGTAACCGCTTAACTTAGACTAGCTCAGTTTTCTTTTTCTCTCAGTCACATTTTGTCTTAGCCTTGTTTTAAATTGTAATCGCTCTTGTCTTGTTTTCTCTTTTTTCTCCTTTGAATTCTTGGATGGAATATGGGTGGGCAATATAAGCTGCGGCTTCAGCCATCACCCATTTCGGATAACTCACGTGGAATTGTATAGTAGAAGGAGTCTTTGTCTAATTTGACCTTGTTGTTATATTATACAGTTTCTTTTAACCTGTAATGTACTATCCGAAATAAATAAAATTCATTCATTCATTCATTCATTCATTCATTCAAATCGGAGTACCCACGGTAAATCCACGCAGATATGGGGAGAACATGCAAACTCCACACAGAAGGGTCACCGATGGTCAGGGGGTGGGATCGAACCCACGATGGTCAGAAGTGGAATTGATCCCGTGACCTTCTTGCTGTGCTGCCACAGTGCTAACCACTGGGCCACTGAGCTGCCCGTAGTAAATAGGTTGCATTAACTTTAGTTATATTACCTCCCGACAGTCTGTTTTTTCTGAGCTTAAAGTTTAAAGGAGTTTGTTATGTCCACAAACCTGGCATGAAATGAGACGGATGAGGATGTTGCACTGGAACTGGGCTTTATTATAGAACTGAGCACAACACAATATCTACTGCTCGCAGTGGAGTCATCTGGGCAAGACAGCTCCTAATGGTGGACGCTCCCTTATATATGTAGGAAAAAGTCAATTTTGGACAACCTCTAGTAAACCCCCAGAAAACAGTGTTGATTAGATGCTAATGGCTAATATAAATATTCCTAATAAATGTACCTAATAGACTGTGATTTAAATATTAATGGTAAATGGGAGCATTTATGGGAAATGTGACTAAAGGAATGAATATGAACTGTTAGATGTAAACTGTCAGTGAAAGCAGTAGCATTTCTACGCCAGAGGTGGCGCTCAGTAGTGATAAGACGCTGTACAGTATTAGAGAACAAGAGAAGAAGAGTAGCGAGTGTTCCAGAGATAGAGTGTAAAAGAAAATGGTGTTAAGCGATGTGCTGTGTAATTGTGGGCCGTGCCGTGTGAGCTGGTAAAGTCAATAAAAGCCGCTGCAAAGTCTGACAGCTTGGCTTCCTCATCCTTTCCCCTTCGCCCTCCTGGGTGTAACAAAACTTGGTAGCAGAGGATGGTTCAGTCGTGTCTGAGACGGTGAGTGTGCAAATTAAAAAAAAAAAAGAGAGGGGCCGTAACGATGGAACTGGAGCAGCTACAAGATAAGCTAAGCGAGGCCTTGGTGCCGTTACGGGCCGAACAGCTAAACGAGGTTTGTTTATTTGCAAAGATAAGCCCCTCGAGGACCTCCTCAATTAACAGTCGTATCAGCATGAGGTGGAGAAAACCATTGAAAGCGAAGAGGAGGATGTAGCCCGCGAGTTTGTGCTAAAGCTAATAGCATGTGCTAACGAAGCTAAGCTAAGCGAACCGTTGACGCAGGCAGCGACAATGGCCGGCACGAGCCGGGAGACAGAGGCACTCGCCAGTTTACAGAGCCAGTATGCCGCACTGCATGAAAGTATCCTTGATTCAGCTAAAAGGGTTGAAGAGGAAATAATAAGGCTGACGGATGATGAGGCCGCGCCACCACCGGGCCGCCATTTTGCGACACAGCCCGAGGCTGCGCCGCCACAGAGCCGCCATTTTGTGATACATCCCGCGGTCCCTGCAGCGCCCCTACCGCCAGAAGTGATCATTAAACGGGAGTTTAAGATAAATGGGCAGATAGGGGAGAGGGGCCAAAAAGACAAGTTGTCTTATTCCAATCTCACTCACCAGATCGATATGGTCTTAAAGAAAAAGCACAGTGAGGCTGAGATAATTGAGGCTGTTGTCAGAGCAGTGAGTCCTGGATTGAGTTTGCGCGCTATGCTGGAGATCAAGTCAGATCTCACCCTGCCACAGCTGCGCATAATCCTGCGAGGACATTATAAAGAGGATAGTTCCACTGACTTGTATCATCGTCTTATAAACCTCACACAAGACAGTAATGAGTCACCCCAGAACTTCCTGTTTCGTGCCATTGAGCTAAAGGAAAGACTTTTAGCAGCATCCAGAGAGCCTGGCACTGAAGAGCAGTTTAGTTCTGATCTTATTCAGAGGAAGTTTCTGAGGGCGGTGGAAACAGGACTGATCAGTGTTGATGTGAAATATCAACTGAAGCATTATTTGGAGGATCCTGCCGTCACCGATGAGCTTCTGATTTCAAAGACGAATGCAGCAGCCAGTCTTGAATGGGAACGGCACCAAAAATTTAAAAGGCACATGAAAGAACCAAAGGTTCGAGAATGCCGAGTGGAAAACCAGACGGGTCAGTATGCAACAGAGACAGAAGTGGATGGCCAAGAGCGCCCCCTACCATCGACAAAAGGAAAAATCCTTAAATCTCAAAGCACAGTGACCCGTACGGAAGCTGAGCTCCTGGACATAGTCACGCAGCTGAAGAGTGACATGGAGGAGATCAAGAAGGCCATACGTAAGTCTCCCAGAGCACCTCACACTCAAAGAGCCAGGAGGACACGTGGCTGCAAGAGATGTCAGTCCACCTGCGATGGCGATCAATGCGACCACTGCTTCAGATGTGGAATCAGCGGCCACATGTCAAGGGAATGTCAGATAGGGAGGAGACTCAGAAGAAGGACAGGGCAAGTAGACACGGCGGCCAATACTGTCGCAACCACATCAGAACAAGCTAACACACAAGAACTGTATGAGCTAGTTACTGACAGTATTCAGAGGTTAGAAGCGAGGCTGGTAGCTAAGGCCGAGGCACCTCCTGAAGAAACGGTCTGTGTTAATCTACTGTCCCCTAATCGCCAATTACAGTTACTCAATTTGGTTGGAAAAAAATATGTCATCACCTGCTTCCTCGATGACAAGGAGACACAAGCATTGTGGGACACAGGGTCACAGGTCTGTTTAATGAACGACACCTGGAGACAGGAGCACCTGCCACACACCACCGTCAGAGACTTAGCCGAGTTGGTGGGTCCAAGTATTCTGAATGGGAGAGCAGTGAACCAGACACCGATTCCATTCTCAGGGTGGGTCGAAATCACATTTAAGCTGCCGATAGTTAGTCGCCCACCGGTGGAACTCTTAGTTCCTGTGCTAGTGGTGAAGGAGAACGGAGTGGCAGAGCCGCCTATCATTGGGTTCAACGTGATTGACCATGTCCTGAAGATGGGCATTAAACCGCCTTGCGCCATCAGTGAAGCTCTTAGCGCAGCCTTCTTATTTGACTGTAAGAAAACAGAAGTGTTTTTGAAAGTGATGCAAAGTGAGGAGGATAGGTTGGGAGAAGGAATGGTAAAAATTGGCAGTGAGTTGGTTACCATCCCTGCTGGCCAAACCAAAGCAGTCAAAGGTTGTGTCAGAGCAGGCTCACTTCCAGACACACAAGACGTCTTATTTGAGCCGAGTCAGTACACCCAATTACCAGAGGGTTTGCAGATGCAAAGTGGGTTGGTGCAGTTATAGAAAGGGAAGAGATCTATGTTCAAAATACCTATAACAAACAGTACGTCCCGTGATATCCAGCTGCCCGCTAAGACCATTTTGGGGGAAACACAGAGAGTTAAAACTGCTTACCCGGCAGATGTTAGACCCCCTGCTGTAAACCAAGCGACCGTCGACCTGACGACGAGTAAAACAGGAAGAAATAAAGAGACCGAGATGAACTGTGCTGTCAAAGAGACTATGGACATGTGGGACCCTCCAGTTCCCCTTGATCATCTCTCGCCCATACAGCAAGAGCAAGTAAAACAGCTCCTACAGGAGGAATGGCAAGTGTTTTCCCGTGATGAGTATGATGTAGGGACAATTCCCTCTTTACAGTTGAAGATCCGACTCAAGGATCACGATCTTGTCAAAAGAACTTATGTTTCTGTTCCCAAACCACTTCATAAAGAAGTAAAGGAGTATTTAGAAGACCTGCTTAACAGGGGCTGGATCACCAAATCCAAGTCATCGTATTCCAGTCCAATCGTCTGTGTGCGAAAGAAAGATGGTTTGTGTTGTGACTTTAGAGAGCTGAACAAGAAGTCTATTCCGGACAGACACCCGATTCCCCGCATACAAGATATGCTAAACAGTCTAAGTGGGAGTGTGTGGTTTTCAGTCCTCGACCAAGGGAAGGCGTATCACCAGGGTTTGTTCGAGTGGGTAAGAATTCCATTTGGTTTGTCCTTAGCACCAGCAGCATTCCAAAGATCTATGGAGGAGTGCTTGTGGGGGTTGAGAGATGATATTTGTCTGCCTTACCTCGATGATAACCTTGTTCATTCACAGACTTTTGAAGATCACTTGCGAGACCTGAGAAGCGTCCTGCACCGCTATCAAAGCCATGGGGTGAAGTTGACTCCCCGGAAATGTGAGTTATTCAAGCAGCAGGTACGTTTCCTTGGTAAAATGGTAACAGGACAGGGCTACACCATGGACCCTGCGGACATTGCCCCAGTGCAGACACTCAAACAGCAGCAACCTTCCACTGTGGGAGAGCTAAGGAAATTGCTAGGTTTCATTTCATATTACCGTAGCTATATTCCAAACTTCTCCCGTATAGCAAAGCCTCTTTACGACCTTCTGGCTAACGACCACACAGATAAAGCAAAGAAAAACTCAAAGAAACATGTCAAAAAGAACGATGGTGGCCACTTGCCCTCATCTCATGTGATCAGGTGGCGCCCAGAGCATCAAGCAGTAGTTTGTCAGCTTGTTGACTTTCTTTCCCAACCCCCAGTGTTAGGTTACCCGAAGTTTGAGGAACCCTTCATTTTGCACTGTGACGCTTCACAGGAGGGGCTTGAAGCGGTGTTTTACCAGCGACAACAAGACAAACTGGTGGTGATAGCGTATGGCTCCAGGACACTGTCAAATCCAGAGAAGAACTACCACCTTCATTCAGGGAAGCTGTAGTTTCTTGCCATGAAGTGGGCCATCTGTGAGAGGTTTCGGGATTATCTGTATTATTCTCCACCATTCACTGTCTACACGGACAATAATCCCCTAACATATGTGCTCACCACCGCAAAGTTAAATGCAACCACACAGAGGTGGGTAGCAGAACTAGCTGATTTCCAGTTTGTGATTAAGTATTGCCCTGGAAAAGCAAACAGAGATGCAGATGGACTTTCACGTATGCCCCTAGATATGGAGCAGTATATGAACAAATGTACACAAAATGTTGATCCTGATGTGGCGAATTGTGTGACACAGGCAGTCAAGGTAAAGTCACAAGAAAATGAACCATGGCTTTGCCCAGTCACCATTTCTACTCTCATTAGTGAAGCAGATCAAGAAGCCAGCTCTGTAGCTGAAATATCAAAGACTGATCTAAAAAGAGCTCAAGAAGAAGACTCCGTGATTGGAGAGGTGTTGCGCTATGTGTTGTCAAAACAATGGCCAAGAAGTGTAAAGCAGCAGAACAGTAACATTGCAGCTTTAGTCAGGCAAAAACACAAGCTGTACTTGGAAGATGATGGACTGCTTTACAGGAGAACGGCATCACATGACCAGCTACTCCTACCCCAGAAGTTTCACAAGCTCGTGTTCAAAGAGCTCCACGAAAACATGGGCCATTTAGGGGTAGAGAGAGTGATGAACTTGATAAGAGAGCGTTTTTATTGGGCTCATATGCAAAGAGATGTGGAGCACTACATCACTAAAGTTTGCAGTTGTTTGAAGAACAAACGTCCCAATAAGATAACAAGGGCACCACTGACTAACATTGTCACCACGTATCCATTCGAATTAGTGTCAGTGGATTTTCTGCATTTGGAGAAGTGCAAAGGAGGATATGAGTATATCCTGGTTTTAATGGACCATTTCACTCGTTTTGCCCAGGCTTACCCTTGTCGTAACAAAGCTGCCCACACCGCTGCTGAGAAGATCTTTGGAGATTTTGCCCTCAAGTTTGGCTTCCCCACACGACTCCATCATGATCAGGGAAGAGAGTTCCAAAATAAACTTTTTGCAAAACTCCAAGAGTACAGTGGTGTGCAGGGGTCCCGAACAACGCCCTACCATCCCCAAGGGAATGGGCAGGTGGAACGATTCAATCATACACTGTTGGCAATGCTCAGAAATTTGCCCGAAGCAGCCAAGGAAGACTGGAAGTCCTCTCTCTGGCAAAAGTGGTTCATGCCTATAATTGTACGCATAGTGAGGCTATGGGGTACGCACCATATTTTCTGTTGTTTGGCCGTAGTCCAAAGTTGCCCATTGATCTAATGTTTGGCCTCACAACAAGAGAGCAGAGTGTTTCTCAGCAGGACTATGCTGAAAAGTGGAGAGCTACAATGACTGAAGCTTACAAACTCGCTTCTAAAACAGCAAACAAAGAAGGGATGAGAAGTAAAGCACTTTATGATAAAAAGGTTCACGGTGCTGAGTTGTTCCCTGGATCCCGAGTACTGGTTCGAAACTTGACCGATAAAGGTGGGCCAGGAAAATTAAGATCATTCTGGGAAGACAAGGTGTATGTCGTGACCCAAAAGAAGTACCCAGACAGTCCAGTATATGAAATCAGACCTGAAAATGGCAAGGGACGCACTCGGGTCATGCACAGAAACCTTTTGCTACCCTGTGACTTTCTGTCCATGGAAACAGTGGAGCATGCCTCTTATCAAACAAGAGAAAGAGAGTCTAAAAGACTCAGGCATGTGGACAGACAAAACAACACGGATGATGAAGATGACGAAAGTTGGAATGCCATAATCGGATTACGAGCTGGGAAGGATCAAAATCACCGTCCACTGAGAGCCGATGCACCGGAGTTCTACCCGCACAGTGACACTACTCCGGAGGATGAGGACCAGGACCCAGATGACGTCACGCAGGTGCAGCTGGCACCAGAGGTCGACAATCCAGTGGTCCCAGATCCAGCAGAGGCAGACCAGGACCAGGATGATGAGGTGTCGGAGTCCAGTTCCAGTGACCAGGAGGGACCTGACGAGTTTCCTGCTAAAACGTATCCTTCAAGAATAAGAAAACAGCCATTGAGACTTACTTATGATAAGTTAGGCCAACCTTGCACTTCATCTGTCTAGAACAAATGTGTAGAAGCTAAAGATAACCATTGTTCAGACATGAATGTATTGAAAAGTAACTTGGTAGTTACTGTGATGGCTGATAAAAAAAAAGGAAAAAAAGAAAAAAACTTTTAAAAAGGAAAAAAGATTTTCAGTGTGTTACTAAGGCACAGGCATTACACAAAGGTTTATTTGGTAGGCTATGACTAGATTGAGTACCCTTACTCTCAGGAAAGATGCAGATACCCACCATGATGGATGGAGCGGTTGATGGTTATCGTGCACAAAGACCTCTTCTGCAAATGTACTGCATGGAATAGGACAGGGGTGTCCAACCAGGTGCCATGGAGAGCCAAGACCCTGCAGGTTTTCTCTTCTACCCAGTCTCTTCAGCAGGTGTTTTCACTTATCAGCAATCAGTGGGAAGAAGTTCACAGAAATCTGCTGTTGAAGACACTGGTTGGAGGTAAAACCTGCAGGGTCTTGGCTCTCCATGGCACATGGTTGGACACCCCTGGAATAGGAGATACATGCTGTACTATGGACAATTACCAGTTTGCATCTTTATGGACTTTAATGAACTCTGACTCCTGTTTAGTAATACCCTACTTACATGAGATACATGATTACCAAATGTGGACTGTGAAAGAAAAAAACAGTAGTTTTGAGAAAGGTGTAATGTCGGGACGACATTAAATTTTTGAGGGGCAAGTGTAGGAAAAAGTCAGTTTTGGACAACCTCTAGTAAACCCCCAGAAAACAGTGTTGATTAGATGCTAATGGCTAATATAAATATTCCTAATAAATGTACCTAATAGACTGTGATTTAAATATTAATGGTAAATGGTGTGGCTTATATTAATCATATATTCCATACCTACATATGTATAGACATATTAGAATGTTTAGTGATTATATATGTGGAATGACCTCAAGCCTCAGAACAGGACAAGAGGTCTCAACCGCCAGCGAGGATCAAAGAACAGACAGAGTCGCAGCGGTGGAGACCGAATCGATCTCCCTGACCACCCAGGGTCAGGTGGAGGAGACGGAGGACAATGGAGGGGGGATTATGTAATGCAGGATGTCAGCTTTGATATGCAATGTCTTATGTTGAGTGTGGGTATAAATATGAAGGTCTGACTGCGTTCGACCTCTTATTCTGCTTCTGCACCGAGATGAGACTTGTTAGAGGAGTGAAGCTGAAATTAAACTTTAATTTATAAAATCACATCGCTTCGTTATTTCAAGCTCTTCTACACTGGTGACCAGACATGAGGATGGAACAGAGACGTTCTCCCGCGATTAACTCATCAGAGGCGACCCAGGCAAGCGCCGGCGCCCATGCAGACAGGGGAACGGATGGAAGACGTTCCCCCACGGCAGAAGCTACAGAGAGGGCTCAACCGAGAACCATCCCCAGCCCCGCCGTGAGAGCAGAAGAAAGGCGCTCTCACCCGGCGGACACATCAGGGACGGCCCACACAAGCGCCGTCACCATCAAGCTGCCAGAATTCTGGCAAGAAGACCCGAGCTCGTGGTTCCAGCAAGCTGAGGCTCAGTTTGCACTGGCGGGCATAACGGCGGACGAGACGAAGTTTTATCACATCGTCGCCAAACTCGACGCTGCCACGTCAAGATGTGCACAGAGCATAATCCAACAGCCACCCGCCCATGACAAATACAGAGAGCTTAAAGCGACCATCGTCGAGAACTTCGTCCCCTCAGCCGAGGAGAGAGCAGAGAAGATCCTAGCGATCTACGGCCACAGAGGATGCACACCCAAGGCCCTCATGGAGGACATGCTGCAGCTCAAGGAAGAGGACAACGACAACTTCCTCTTCCAACACATCTTCCTCAGCACTCTGCCGCCACACATGAGAGGGACGCTGGTCAACATGCGGTGCAGCACCCAGCAGGACTTCCGCGCACTGGCCCGAGAAGCGCAGCGGCTCATCAACGCCTGCGGGGAACAGATGGCCACAGCAGCATCCGCAGATCTCAGCGCGGAAGCCCAGAGCAGCGGAGAACCACAGTCAACTGAGCAGAGCCCGCCCACCATGGCGGCAACACGACCAAGGCACAGCAGGCGGAACGACCTCTGCTATTACCACCACCGTTTCGCCGAGAGGGCGTACAAGTGCGTGCCCCCCTGCAAATTCAAAAGTTCGGGAAACGCCAAAGCCGAGAGACCGTTAACAGCTGCGGCTCTCGCCGAGAAAAACAAGCTACTGTATGTGACTGATGGACACACCGGAAGACAGTTCCTGATCGACACCGGAGCTCAGCTGAGTTTTATCACCCCTTCCCACGCAGACCGGGCCATGGGCCCCCGGGAAAATAGAGCGATGGCAGCCAACGGCTCGATCATCGACACCTTCGGTGAAAGGAACCTGCCTCTTTGCATCCACGGCCGCAACTATAGATGGACATTTATTGTAGCGGCGGTGAGCTTTAACTTGTTGGGCGCTGATTTTTTGTGTGCACATGGGTTGTTAGTCGATCTAGCAAATAGGCACTTGGTTAATGCACTGTCATTTTCTTCTATCCCCTGCTCAGCTCGAGTTTCTCCACCACCCGTGTAGGCCAGCGTCACAACAGCAGGAGGTAAGTTTGACCAACTCCTCACCCAATTTCCAGCACTCACAGTTCCAAAATTTTCAGCAACAGTAGTGAAACACGGGGTTGAACACTTCATCCCCACAACAGGCCCACCCGTGTTCGCCAAAGCTCGGCGCTTAGACGCGACCAAGCTCGCCATAGCACGGGACGAGTTTGCCACCCTGGAAAAATTAGGCATTATTAGACGCTCGAAAAGCCCCTGGGCATCGCCACTCCACATGGTCCCAAAAACCAATGGTTCTTGGAGACCTTGCGGCAATTACCGCAGATTAAACAATGCGACAGCGCATGACCGCTACCCAATCCTTCACATCCAAGATTTTTCACTACATCTGGCGGGTGCGCGCATTTTTTCTAAAATAGACCTGCTCCGCGGCTATCACCAAGTCCCCGTTCGAGCGGAAGACATTCCTAAAACGGCTGTAATAACCCCTTTCTGTCTTTTTGAATTTTTGCGGATGCCGTTCGGCCTCAAAGGTGCTGCTCAAACCTTTCAGCGTATGATGGACGCGGTATTACGCGACCTCCCCTTCGTGTTCGTCTACCTCGACGATATGCTGGTAGCCAGCCCGTCAGAGGAAGAACACAAACAACACCTCACTACAGTTTTTCAGAGACTAGAAGAGCACGGGTTAATAATCAACCCAGCCAAATGCAAATTCGGCGTGTCACAAATTGATTTTTTGGGACACAGAGTTTCACCGAATAGGGCAGTCCCATTGCCGGACAAAGTCCACGCGGTAAAAAATTTTCCACGACCACAGACGGTCAAATCGCTGCAAGAATTTTTGGGAATGGTGAATTTTTACAACCGTTTCCTCCCCCGCGCAGCTCAACTCATGCAGCCCCTGTATGCCGCGCTCAGAAAACAAAAGCCTTCCAACGCGGTCGAATGGACCCCGGAGCGCGAACGCACCTTCGCGGAAGTAAAAAGTGCTGTAGCGAATGCCACATTGTTGGTTCACCCCGATCCCTCGGCCCACATAGCGTTAACCACAGACGCTTCAGACCTGGCCATAGGGGCAGTCGTGGAAAAACATGTTGGCGGAACCTGGCAACCTTTAGCATTTTTTAGCAAATCTTTAAACCAAACCGAGCGTAAATACAGCACTTTTGACAGGGAGCTGCTAGCGCTTCATTTATCCATCCGCCACTTCCAGTTCTGGTTAGAAGGGCGGCGCTTCACGGCTTTTGTAGACCACAAACCGCTCACTTTTGTGATGGCTAAAATTTCAGAACCATGGTCAGGCAGGCAACAAAGACAGCTAGCGGCAATCTCAGAGTTCACAACAGATATTCGACATGTGGCAGGTAAACTTAACGTGGTAGCAGACTGCCTCTCTCGTGCTGTGACATTGCCAGAGCACGAGGAGACAGATTATACTACCTCAGCCGCAGAACTCTTCGCCAACGCGGATGCGTACGCGGCCCCAATTCACGTAGGGATAGATTATGCAGCCATGGCAGAGGAACAAAGCAGTGACGCGGATGTGCGCACGCTCCTGTCTGGACCAACAGGGTTAAGACTGGAGGAAAGGGGTTTACGTGACAGCGTACCCCCCCAATCTGTGACGTTTCAACCGGCCGACCTCGCCCGGTAGTCCCAGCTGCATGGCGCCACCGCATTTTTGACTCGGTTCACTCCCTCGCGCACCCAGGGGTGCGCGCCTCGGTCAAAATGGTCGTGGAAAAGTTTGTTTGGCCGGGCCTGCGCAAAAATGTAAAGGAATGGGCAAAAACTTGCATGTCTTGTCAGCGCGCCAAAATACACAAACACACAAAAGCTCCTCTAGAGCCTTTCCGAATCCCAGCCAGAAGGTTTGACCACGTTCATGTCGACCTCGTGGGACCACTACCTTCGTCTCAGGGTTTCACACACCTGTTAACGATGATAGACCGTACTACGCGCTGGCCTGAGGCGGTCCCTTTGGCGTCAACCACAGCTGCGGAAGTCACTCGCGTTTTTTTTAACAAACTGGGTGGCACGTTTCGGCGTCCCATCGGACATCACGTCTGATAGGGGGCCTCAATTTGTCTCAGAGCTTTGGTCAGCCATGGCCAGCAGCTTAGGGGCGACAATTCACCGCACCACCGCTTATCACCCTCAGGCTAATGGGTTATGCAAGCGTTTTCACAGATCTTTAAAGGCCGCCCTCAGGGCCTCACTAACGGATACAAATTGGGTGAATAAACTTCCCTGGGTTTTATTGGGGTTGCGTTCTGCACCTAAAGAGGATCTAGACGCCTCCCCAGCAGAATTAGTTTTTGCACAACCTCTCAGACTCCCAGATGAGTTTTTACCAGAGAATCCAGAGCCCGGGCATCTTCCAGCCCTGAGGCCTTTAGGCAGCACCGGACCGGACACTCTCCCTGGACGACACATCACTCTTTTCCACGGGCTTTTGTCCCCCAAGCTTAAAAAACGCCGAGTTCGTTTTTGTTAGGCACGAAGCTTTAAAATCAACCCTCCGTCCACCATACGACGGACCATTCAGAGTGCTGGAACCTGGTGATAAGCATTTTGTGCTTGATTTAGGGGACAGAAAAGAAACAGTCAGCATTGACAGACTTAAACCTGCCTTCTTGTTGAGAGACGAACCTGCACGGGTGGCGAGAGCACCTCGGCGGGGTAGACCCCCCAAGAAAAAAAACTCAGCCCCCCTGCAGGGAACAAATAACCACTCTCCTCCCCAAGCTGCAGATTCCTTACAGGAGGGTCCCACCACGACGCCAAAGCGGACCCACAGCAGATTCGGAGAAGATTAAAACCCAGACGGCACAGGGACTGATGCAAAATTGACAAGAGTTGTTAACTGTGTTATCAGATTGTGCCGTGACAGTTTTAAGGCTGTTCTGTGATATTACTATACTGTTGTGGTTACCACTGAATTCTCTACAGGAGATGACTGCTGGAAAGATTTTTCCTTGTTTTCCCTGTCAAGAGGTTTAACAGTATAATATGTCATAGAGATTAGCTTAAACTGTAAAACTAATTTGATTGTCCTTTTCTTAGTCTTTTTGGGGGGGGCTGTGGCTTATATTAATCATATATTCCATACCTACATATGTATAGACATATTAGAATGTTTAGTGATTACATATGTGGAATGACCTCAAGCCTCAGAACAGGACAAGAGGTCTCAACCACCAGCAAGGATCAAAGAACAGACAGAGTCGCAGCGGTGGAGACCGGATCGATCTCCCTGACCACCCAGGGTCAGGTGGAGGAGACGGAGGACAATGGAGGGGGGATTATGTAATGCGGGATGTCAGCTTTGATATGCAATGTCTTTTGTTGAGTGTGGGTATAAATATGAAGGTCTGACTGCGTTCGACCTCTTATTCTGCTTCTGCACCGAGATGAGACTTGTTAGAGGAGTGAAGCTGAAATTAAACTTTGATTTATAAAATCACATCGAGAAGCGATATGGCTTTATAAATCAAAGTTTAATATCAGCTTCACCTCCCTAACATCTCATCTCGGTGCAGTGGCAGAATAAGAGTTTGGCGACGATGTGATAAAACTTCGTCTCGTCCGCCGTTATGCCCACCAGTGCAAACTGAGCCTCAGCTTGCTGGAACCACGAGCTCGGGTCTTCTTGCCAGAATTCTGGCAGCTTGACGGTGACGGCGCTTGTGTGGGCCGTCCTTGATGTGTCCGCCGGGTGAGAGCGCCTTTCTTCTGCTCTCACGGCGGGGCTGGGGATGGTGCTCGGTTGAGCCCTCTCTGTAGCTTCTGCAGTGGGGGAATGTCTTCCATCCGTTCCCCTGTCTGCCTGGGTGCCGGCGCTTGCCTGGGTCGCCTCTGATGAGTTAATCGCGGGAGAACGTCTGTGTTCCATCCTCACGTCTGGTCACCAGTGTAGCTTATTTTTTTCGCCAAGAGCCGCGGCTGTTAACGGTTCTCGGCTTTGGCGGTTCCCGAACTTTTTGAATTTGCAGGGGGGCACGCATTTGTATGCCCTCTCAGCGAAACAGTGGTGGTCATAGCAGATGTCGTTCCGCTTGCTGCGCCTTGGTCGTGTTGCCGCCAGGGTGGGCGGGCCCTGCTCGGTTGCCTGTGGTTCTCACCAAGCGCCTATTTGCTAGATCGACTAACAACCCATGTGCACACAAAAAGTCAGCGCCCAACAAGTTAAAACTCACCGCCGCTACAATAAATGTCCATCTATAGTTGCGGCCGTGGATGCAAAGAGGCAGGTTCCTTTCACCGAAGGTGTCGATGACTGAGCCGTTGGCTGCCATTGCTCCATTTCCCCGGGGACCCATGGCCCGGTCTGCGTGGGAAGGGGTGATAAAACTCAGCTGAGCTCCGGTGTCGATCAGGAACTGTCTCCCGGTGTGTCCGTCAGTCACATAAAGTAGCTTGGGGAGGAGAGTGGTTATTTGTTCCCTGCAGGGGGGCTGAGTTTTTTTTCTTGGGGGGTCTACCCCGCCGAGGTGCTCTCGCCACCCGTGCAGGTTCGTCTCTCAACAAGAAGGCAGGTTTAAGTCTGTCAATGCTGACTGTTTCTTTTCTGTCCCCTAAATCAAGCACAAAATGCTTATCACCAGGTTCCAGCACTCTGAATGGTCCATCGTATGGTGGACGGAGGGTTGATGTTAAAGCTTCGTGCCTAACAAAAACGAACTCGGCGTTTTTTAAAGCTTGGGGGACAAAAACCCGTGGAAAAGAGTGATGTGCCAGCCCGGGGAGAGTGTCCGGTCCGGTGCTGTGACTAAAGGAATGAATATGAACTGTTAGATGTAAACTGTCAGTGAAAGCAGTAGCGTTTCTACGCCAGAGGTGGCGCTCAGTAGTGATAAGACGCTGTACAGTATTAGAGAACAAGAGAAGAAGAGTAGCGAGTGTTCCAGAGATAGAATGTAAAAGAAAATGGTGTTAAGCGATGTGCTGTGTAATTGTGGGCCGTGCCGTGTGAGCTGGTAAAGTCAATAAAAGCCGCTGCAAAGTCTGACAGCTTGGCTTCCTCATCCTTTCCCCTTCGCCCTCCTGGGTGTAACATATATGCTGGTGTGATGATGCAGCCGGAAGGTGACATCATCACACTGCATATCATAATAAAATCCCTCATAACACCCCCCCCCCCTTACAAAAACACAAAACAATTAAAACCCTCCCCAATTTGCCCAATTTGGCAAAAACAGAAACCCCACACTCACACTAAATATCGGCATCTGTTTGTAAACTGTCACAACGCTGTCAAAGCGTTATCTTGTCTTTTTGTTTGTTGTATTAGCGCCGTTTTAAATTTTTATCTCTTTATCTCTTTTACTGATATTGTGGGAATGTGAAAATGATGAGACAGATTTCTCTCAAAGCAGCTTTATTTCACATTCACCATCATCTCAACGAAGAAAGAGGACATTACAGGGAACTCTCGTCCTTAAATACCTGGACTCTCCCAGTTCACAAGTCACATGCATCACAGGTCACATTGCATTATAATCGCCAGTAACAATGCATCTCCTCTCTCTGATATCACCCCCACAGTCTACAATGCATCTTCTCCTTAATCCTCTAATAACACCCCCACAGTCTCAAGCCCTGCATACCAAAGCTAACATCCTCGCAGCTTCCTGTTATCTCCAAGGAAGCTCTGTCTTTGTTCTGATCTAAAATGTGAGGCCTTACATCAGTCATAAAGTAGGTCACATATGTGTGGCCACCACACCAGCCCCCCCAAACATTTTAGAACAAACAAGAGAATAACAACATGCATGCCGTGATAGGATCAATACACATCAGTCCGCATGCTGTCTAGGCTTCAGTCTCCTGCCGTATCTGCTGTAGCTGGGATTCAACGTCTCCACGACGCTGTCACGCTGGGGGTTTGCCGTCTGGGGGTGGAAACCTTTTGTCAGTCCCTGCGGGTGTTCTGGGGAAACATTACTCTGTGAAACCCCCCGTGGGGATCTACCCCGCCACGGGGCCCTTGCCAACAGCACTTGCTCATCTGCCACCACAAAAGCGGGTTTGAGTCTGTTTATGCCAACTTTTTCTTTCCTACCCCCCAAATCTAGCAAAAACTGCTTGTCCCCTGTTTCCAGCACTCTGAACGGTCTGTCATAAGGTGGTCGCAACGGGGGTCGATGCGCATCGTGTCTGACAAAAACAAACTCTGCGTTCTTCAACGCTTTAGGCACAAAAACGCGCAGAAAACTGTGGTGCACGGGGCTGGGCAGCGTGCTTGATTCTATGTTACTCCGCAACAGCTGAGACGGGGAGGTGTCTGGCGCAGGGTTATCTGGGAGAAACTCCCCAGGCAGCCGAAGTGGTTGCGCAAACACGAGCTCCACTGGGGAGGCTTCTAAGTCCTCTTTAGGCGCAGAACGCAACCCCAATAAAATCCACGGTAACTTGTCTACCCAATTTGCATCCATCAGTGACGCTCTGAGAGCCGCTTTCAATGACCTATGAAAACGTTCGCATAACCCGTTAGCCTGCGGATTGTATGCGGTTGTGCGGTGAATTGTGACACCCAGGCTGCGGGCCATAGTCGACCAAAGTTCGGACACAAATTGAGGGCCTCTGTTGGACGTAATGTCCGACGGGACTCCAAAACGCGCCACCCAAGCTGTTAAAAACGCGCACGCTACCTCCTCGGCCGTGGTTGATGCCAGCGGAACCACTTCAGGCCAGCGCCTGGTGCGGTCCACCATTATCAGAAGGTGTGTGCACCCCTGCGATGGCGGGAGGGGTCCCATGAGGTCTACATGAACGTGATCGAACCTCTTGGCCGGAATGTGAAACGGCTCTAAAGGAGCCCTCGTGTGTCTGTGTACTTTGGCTTGTTGACACGCCATGCAGGCTGCTGCCCACTCCTTAACTTGTTTGCGAAGACTCGGCCACACAAATTTCTCTCCTACCATTTTGACCGACGCGCGCACTCCTGGGTGCGCCAAAGAATGAATCGAGTCAAAAACGCGGCGGCGCCACGGGGCCGGTACTACTGGACGCGGCCGTCCAGTGGAGACATCGCAGATTGGGGGGGCATACCGTCTTGCAGCACCCTGTTCTCCAGCCTTAATCCTGTTGGTCCAGACTGGAGCGCGCGCACGTTCGCGTCACTAACCTGCTCTGCGGCCATGACTGCGTAATCTATTCCTACGCTGACTGGGGCCGCCACGGCGTGCGAGAGGCAATCTGCCACTACATTCAGTTTGCCCACCACATGCTGAATATCAGTGGTAAACTCTGAGATCGTGGCCAGCTGTCTCTGCTGCCGGCCTGACCACGGTTCAGAAACCTTGGCCATCGCGAATGTTAGTGGCTTGTGGTCAACGAACGCGGTGAAACGGCGTCCTTCCAGCCAGAACCGAAAGTGGCGGATGGCCAAATGGAGAGCCAGCAGCTCCCTGTCGAACGCGCTGTATTTACGTTCGCTATCGCGCAAGGTCCTGCTGAAAAAGGCGAGGGGCTGCCAAACCCCGGCTACATGCTGCTCCACGACCGCCCCTATGGCCACATCTGACGCATCCATAGTGAGCGCTATGCGGGCCGTTGGATCTGGGTGTGCCAACAACGCAGCCTTTGCCAAGGCTGCTTTTACCTCCGAGAACGCTTGGTCCAGCTCCAGGTACCACTCGACCTTATCTGCGGGTTTCTGTTTTTTGAGCGCGGCATACAGCAGCTGCATGAGTTGCGCCGCGCGGGGAAGAAAACGGTTATAAAAATTCACCATTCCCAAAAACTCCTGTAACGCCCTGACCATCTGCGGCCGGGGAAAATCTGCCACCGCGCGCACTTTGTCAGGAAGTGGAACCGCTCCTTCGGGGGAGACGCGGTGTCCTAAAAAATCGATCTGCGCCACCCCGAACTGACACTTCGCTGGGTTGATTATTAACCCGTGATCTCCCAACCTTCGGAAAACTGTGGCCAGGTGTTTTTCGTGTTCATCTTCGGACGCGCTGGCTACCAAAATATCGTCCAAGTAGACGAACATGAAAGGGAGATCGTGAAGCACCGCGTCCATCATGCGTTGGAACGTCTGTGCAGCGCCTTTGAGCCCGAATGGCATGCGCAAAAACTCGAATAGGCCAAATGGAGTTATTACCGCTGTTTTGGGTATGTCCTCAGCACGCACTGGGACTTGGTGGTAACCGCGGACCAAATCTATCTTAGAAAAAACACGAGCCCCTGCCAAATGAACGGAAAAATCTTGGATATGCGGGATTGGGTAGCGGTCGTGCGCTGTAGCGTTGTTTAACCTGCGGAAATCCCCGCAAGGTCGCCATGATCCGTCAGCCTTCGGGACCATGTGTAGCGGGGAAGCCCACGGACTGTTTGAACGCCTGATAATGCCCAACCTCTCCAGGGTGGCGAACTCCTCGCTCGCTATGGCCAGTTTAACTGCGTCCAAGCGCCGAGCTTTTGCAAAAACGGGCGGTCCGGTAGTGGTAATAAAATGCTCCACCCTGTGTTTAGTGACTGTTGCCGAAAATGTGGGGACCGTGAGTGCTGGGAACTGAGTGAGCAGTGTGTGGAACTTACCGCTTGCAGCTGTGACGTCGGCTTGTGCTGTTGGCAGGGCCACTCGCGCTGTACAGGGAATAGAATCAAAAGAAAATGCATTAACCAGGCGCCTGTTAGCGAGATCAACCAACAAACCATGTGAGCACAAAAAATCAGCCCCCAACATATTGAAATTCACTGCTGCTATAACAAAAGTCCACTCAAATGTACGGCCGTGCAGAGACAGAAACAGAGTCTTCTCACCAAAGGTCTTAATCTCCGAGCCGTTCGCTGCCGCCACCCCAGGACCTCTGGAACCTGCCAGCCTGTCCGCGTAGGAAGGTGTGATGAAACTCAACTGGGAGCCTGCGTCCATGAGGAAATGCTTCCCCGAGCGTGCGTCCAACAAGTAGAGCAGCTTGTTCTCCTCCCCGAGGGCCGTGGCTGCTACCGACCCCCGGTCTTGGCGTTTCCCGAACGCTTGAACTGGCACGGTGGTACACATTTGCGTGCCCTCTCTGCGAAGCGGCGATGGTAGAAACAAAGGACGTCTCCTCCGCGTTCCCTGGCTCCCACCGCCGCCGTCGTCGGTGGGTCTGCTACCGTCGATTCTGGCCCCTCGCCATCTCCGGCCGTCGCGCCGAACTCCGTCGCTGCCGCGGTGGCCGCGCGCTGTTTGCTGGCGTTGAGAATCCGGTGCGCCTCCTGGGTCAGCACGCGGAAGTCCCGCTGGGCCAACAACGGCGAACTGGCCAGGGTCGCTCTTGTGGCCGAAGGTAGGGTTCTCAGGAAATTGTGGGTGAAGATGAAGATGGGTGAAGATGAAACAGGGGATAAGCATTTTTTGCTAGATTTGGGAGGCAGGAAAGAAAAGATTGGCATAAACAGGCTCAAACCCGCCTTTGTGGTGGCAGACGAGGATGTGCTGTCGGCCAGGGCTCCTCAGCGCGGCAGACCCCCTAGGGGACATTCCCCAGAACACCCACAGGGATTGACTAACAGTTCTCACCCTCAGACAGCAGCTTCCCAGCAGGATGGCGCCACGGAAGTGGTAAAGCCCGCTTACAGCAGATACGGGAGGAGACTGAGGCCCAAGCAGCACGTGGACTGATGTGTAATGGTTTATCATGACATGCAGACTGTTATTCCGTTGTTCCATCTTAGACGTTTGGGGGGGGGTCATGTGGGACACATATGCACATATGTACATCACTTCATGCTTCATATGAATACCACTTTAGGCTTCACATCTTAGATTGAACAAAGGACCGGGTCTCTTTGGAGATAACAGGAGGATGTGAAAGTCTAGGCTTTGGTATGCAAAGAGACGGCCTGGGGGGATTTTCCTGGCCACCAGAGGCTGGGGGTGGAGGTGTTAAGATCTGAAAGAAGATGCATTGTTACTTGGGATTAAATACAATGTGACTGTGTGCTTTGAAGTCCTGAGGTATTTAAAGGATGAATGTCTGGGTTTCTCTCTTTTTTCTGTTTTTGATGTTGGAAGATGTGAATAAACCTGACTCGTGAGATGAACTCTGCCTCGTCATTTTCATATTTTCCACAATATATATTTATAGTAATATGTACATATGTTTACTAGCTGTTCTTGTTTTTTCTTGCCTTCTGATTGTTGCTCTGAGTGTTGCTATCCCTGTGCTGTTGCAATCCTGGAATTTCCCCATTGTGGGACTAATAAAGGCTTATCTTATCTTTAATATACATGTAGATGTAGATAGTGATTGCCTTCATATGGCATTTAATTCAATATTAGACACGATAGAATTTTCTCAGAAAGTAAGAAATTCTACCCATTATCTCCACCATACTTGGACCTTGTTCTGACATATGGCATAGAAATAGAAAAGCTGGTAGTGTCTCCTCATAAACTTGTGCTGTCAGACCATTGTCTGTTAACCTTTGATTTTACTATTTCTGACTATTTGGCTCCTGAGGAAAAATGTTACTACAGTAGATGCCTCTCAGATGATGTTGTTACCAAATTTATGCAGATTGTTTCCTCTATGCCATGTGTCAACACAACGGAAATAAGCTATAGACAGCTTACTCCTTCTGTAATTGATAGCATGGTAGATAGTGTTACAGCTTCTCTGGATCAGACTCTAGACATGGTAGCCCCTTTAAAAAAGAAAAAGTCTAATCAGAGATTTCTAACTCCTTGGTTCAACACAGAAACTTGTAGCTTAAAACATAAGACTTTTAAGCTACGAGAAAGAATTAGAAAGAAAATGGCGCTCCACTAATTTAGATGAAATCTATTTAGCTTGGAGAAATCATCTTTTAATTTATAAAAAAAATCTCTGAGAAAAGCTAGAACGAGTTATTATATTCTGCATTAATAGAAGAGAACAAGAATAATCCCAGGTTTCTTTTCAGCACTGTAGCCAGGCTGACAAAGAGTCAGGACTCTGTCAGTCCTAGCATTCCCTTAGAGCTTACTAGTCAGTGACATAATGCACGGCTCAGGAGACACACACGCAGGCTCAGAGTAGCTCAAATAGCTTTATTAACAACGAGGGTGTATGAATGTGTGTCTGCGAGATGTAAATGTATTGGTGGTGGCGTCTGCTTCGGGCACGGAGGCAGGAGACCGTACAGCCGGACAACCCTATGGAAAAAGCACAGGGAGAAGGGTGACGGGCACACACCAACACAGGAGATGTAAAAGTTGTGATGAGCTTACTTGGAGTGAGCAGGTGGCTGGCACAGCAAGGACGAGGTCCGGTAGACAGCAACCTGGAGAGCCCGGTGCAGCAGCGAGGGAATGGAGACGGAGAGGAATGGTCCGCCGCCGGGAAATCCACCTGTGCACAGGGGAGCAGACTTGGAGAGGGAAAAAGGTAAGGGCTTCTTACCGCGATGTTTGCTGAAGTATTAGAGGTTACTCACAGCGATCCAACGAGTGAAGTCTGACGGCTTCAGGCCGAAGCCCAGGGCGAGGCGGCTTAAATCCCTCGCCGCTGATGATGTGCAGGTGTGCGTGCAGCTGGCGCCGCTGATGAGCGGCGAGGCGTGACAGTACTCCCCCCTCTAGCAGCGCCTCCTGGCGATGGTTTCTCCGGGTGCGCTCGGTGGAACTCAGTAATGAGGGATGGGTCCAACACAAACGACGAGGGTACCCACTGCCGATGTTCAGGCCCATAACCCTCCCAGTCCACCAAGTACTGCACGACCCCGGCGCCGGGAGTCCAGGATGGAGGAGACAGGCCAGGCCGGATGGCCATCAATCATCCGGGGCGCGGGTTGCGCAGCAGGAGGAGGGCAAAGGGGGTCGGAGACTGCCAGCTTCACCTTGGATACGTGGAAGGTGGGATGGATGCGGAGGGAGGGGGGAATAGCTACACGCACAGCCACCGGGTTGATAATCCTGGTGATGGGGTATGGGCCCATAAAACGCTGTGCCAGCTTCCTCCTCTCGCCCTTTAAAATTACGTCCTGGGTCGACACATAGACATGCTGACCCACCTGGTACGCTGGGGCAGGTCTTCTGTGCCGGTCCGCCGTGGTTCTGTTGCGCTCCGCCGTGCGTAAAAGCGCACTGCGCGCTGACACCCAGATGGAGCGGAACTGTCTGAGGTGCGCCCGAACTGAGGGGACCGTTACCTCACTCTCCTGCGCTGGAAAAAGAGGGGGGTCGTAACCCAGGGACGCCTTAAAGGGAGACATCCCTGTAGCAGAAGAGCGGGCGGTGTTGTGGGCGTACTCAACCCAGGCGAGATGGTTACTCCAGGACGTAGGTTTGGACGCAGTGACGCAGTGGAGCGCAGCCTCCAGCTCCTGGTTGGTCCGCTCGCACTGCCCGTTGGTTTGGGGGTGATGGCCGGAGGAGAGGCTCACCTTGGCTCCCAGGGCGTTGCAGAATGACCTCCAAACCTCAGAGGAAAATTGGGGCCCCCGGTCCGAGACCACGTCCACCGGAATCCCGTGCAGCCTGACCACATGCTGGACTAGGAGGTCCGCCGTCTCCAGGGCGGTTAGGAGACCTTGTAGGGGGATGAAGTGTGCCGCCTTGGAGAAGCGGTCCACGATGGTCAGGACGGTGTCGAAGGTGTTTGAGACTGGGAGTCCGGTGACGAAATCCAGGGCGATATGTGACCAGGGCCTGCCAGGGACAGGCAGAGGCTGGAGCAAACCCGCTGGAGGGGCATTACCTGATTTGCTGGTGGCACACACTGGGCAGGCCCGGGCGTAGCGGGCAGCGTCCCTCCGCAGGCCCGGCCACCAGAAGGACCGTTGGAGGAGGTCGATCATCCGGGAGGAACCAGGGTGGCAGGTGAGCTTGGACGTATGCAACCAGTGGATGACCTCCCCCCGAACCGTGGATAGCACGAACAGCCTCCCCTCCGGTCCGCCGCCAGGGTCAGGTTCCACTTCCTGCGCCTTCTGGATCTTGCTTTCTATGTCCCAGGTGATGGCTCCCACGACGCATGACCTGGGTAGGATGGTGTGGACCGTGTCCTCAGACTCCTCAGGGGCAAATTGCCTAGAGAGGGCGTCGGGCAGGCCGTTCTTGGAGCCAGGCCTGAAGGTGATGTTGAAGCGGAACCTGGCAAAGAACAAGGACCAGCGCGCCTGGCGGGCGTTCAGACGCTTGGCAGATCTCAGGTACACCAAGTTCTTGTGGTCCGTCAGGACCACGAACGGCAGGTCCGCCCCCTCTAGCCAGTGACACCACTCCTGCAGCGCGAGCTTGATGGCGAGGAGCTCTCTGTCCCCCACGTCGTAATTCCGCTCCGCCGGGGACAAGCGCCGAGAGAAGAAGGCGCAGGGCCGTTTGACTCCATCACCTGGCGACCGCTGGGATAGAACCGCCCCCACTCCTGTGTCCGAAGCGTCCACCTTCACGATGCACTGCAGCGCCGGGTTGACTTGGCTAAGGACCCGGGAGGAGGAGAACTCCGCCTTCAGCGCCTGAAAAGCAGCCGCGGCCTCTTCGGTCCACCGGAATGGGACCTTAGGGGACGTGAGGCGGGTCAGCGGGCCGACGATGGTGCCAAAATTAGGGACGAAGTGGCGGTAGAAATTTGCGAACCCGATGAATTGTTGCACCTGTTTTCTCGATGCAGGTGTAGGCCATTCCACCACCGCCTTCACCTTCACTGGGTCCGGAAGCACCTGATCGTGGGAGATGATGAACCCGAGGAAGGATGTTGTCTTAGCGTAGAATTCGCATTTTTCGGCCTTCACATACAACCGGTTCTCCAGCAGTCTTTGGAGGACCCGCCTCACATGGACCCGGTGCTCGTCCCTGGATTTGGAGAAGATAAGGATGTCATCCAGGTAGACGAACACAAAAAGGCCAATGAAATCCCGGAGGACGTCATTGATTAGGCGCTGAAAGACTTCTGGAGCGTTGGTCAACCCAAACGGCATCACCAGGTACTCGAAGTGGCCGTTCGGGGTACGGAAGGCTGTCTTCCACTCATCTCCCTCCCGGATCCGGACGAGGTGGTAAGCGCTGCGTAGATCCAGCTTGGTGAACCAAGTCGCCCCCTGGAGGGAGTGGAAGGCGGTGTCCATGAGGGGCAGGGTGTAGCGATCCTTCTCCGTGATATCATTTAGGGCGCGATAGTCGATGCAAGGACGGAGGGAACCGTCCTTCTTGCCCACGAAGAAGAATCCTGCCCCCAATGGTGATGACGAGGGACGGATAATTCCAGCACTCAGCGATTCCTTGAGATAGGCGTTCATGGTCTCCTTCTCCGGCGCCGACAGGCTGTAGAGTCGCCCAGAAGGTAAGGGTGCCCCCTGGCGGATGTTTATTGCACAGTCGTAGGGTCTGTGTGGAGGAAGAGACATCGCCTTGGACTTGCTGAATACCATACCCAGGTCGTGAAATTCCGATGGCGCCAGGGAGAGGTCCGGGGGCGCAGCGTCCGTAGGTGTTGGGGAAGAGGACGGAGAGCAGGCAGCGGACTGTAAGCAGGTGCTCATACAGAATGTGCTCCATGCCGACACCCTGGCGGACTTCCAATCCAAGACGGGGTTGTGGAGACGTAGCCAGGGGTATCCCAGGATGACGTGCAACACAGAGTTGGGGAGGACGTAGAAGGTTAATTCCTCCCGGTGGTTCCCAGAGATGATAACAGGAACAGGGACGGTCTGATGTGTTACTCTCCCCAGGGAGACACGGGAGAGGTTGACCAGGGAGAGAGGAGTTCTTAGTGCTTGGCAGCGGATGCCCAATCGGGTTGCCAGGCTTTGTGAAATAAAACTGCCCTCCGCGCCCGAATCCACCAGTGCATGAGTGAGATGCCCAGTGGAGTTGTGACAAAATCGGACGGGCAGCTTCAATTGGGTGAGGGGACTTAACCGATTGATGTCCGCGAGGCCCCCTACAGTGACTCGCGGACCCCGCCGTTTGGCTTCTGTGGACAAAGCTCCACCGTGTGTTGGCTGTCTCCGCAATACATGCAGAGATTCAACTCACGGCGGCGTTGTCTCTCCGCAGGGGGGAGCTTTGTCCAGCCCGTCACCATCGGCTCCGACTCCTCGGGGCGCGATGGTGGCGGCGTCGCCAGGGGGCGAGCTTGGAACTGGCGCGACGAGGCTCCACGAGGGCGAGAAGAAGACGACTTCCGCCCCGAGGAGCGCTTGCGCAGCCTGTTATCCAAACTGATAGCTAGGGACGTTAGCTCCGCTAGAGTCTCCGGGATGTCCCGCCCAGCCAGTTCATCCTTCAGATCATCATTGAGACTGCGGAGGAAAAGGCCGCAAAATGAACGTTCATCCCAGCCCAATTCCTCCGCCGCTACCCGGAAGTCGATCGCATAGTCCGCTGCCGACCGGCTTCCCTGCTGGAGACTGAGAAACCGATCGACCTGGACTGTCTCGGTGCGAGAATGATCAAAGACCTCCAGGAATTGTCTCACGAATTGGTCATAGGTGAGGGTGGCGTAACTGGGCCTCGCCATTACGCCGTAAGTCCAGGTTAGTGCCCGCCCCTCTAGGAGATTCCCAATATAACCAATTCGGCAATGATCTGAAGGAAAGTCTCCGGGCACACGGTGAAACACGGACTCACACTGCATTATGAACCCCCGCACTCCGCCGAGCTTACCGCTAAAGCGGGTGGGGGTCGGAATGGGCGTGAGCCGAGCCGGTGCTACCGGAGCCTGCTGGACGGCCGCTGGAGCAGCAGGAGCCGCGCCACCCTGACGAGCCGGGGGGAACGGCTGTTGGGGGTCCAAGCGGTCCAATCGGTTAGTAATACTGATCAACTGGTTTAAAATCACCTGTTGCTGATAAGCTATTTGGTCCACTCGAGCCTCGAGAGTGGTGAGTCGGCGTGTGAGCCCACCGTCTGCCGAGCCGCTCTGCTGAAGCCGTACTGACATAATGCACGGCTCAGGAGACACACACGCAGGCTCAGAGTAGCTCAAATAGCTTTATTAACAACAAGGGTGTATGAATGTGTGTCTGCGAGATGTAAAAGTATTGGTGGTGGCGTCTGCTTCGGGCACGGAAGCAGGAGACCGTACAGCCGGACAACCCTATGGGAAAAGCATAGGGAGAAGGGTGACGGGCACACACCAACACAGGAGATGTAAAAGTTGTGATGAGCTTACTTGGAGTGAGCAGGTGGCTGGCACAGCAAGGACGAGGTCCGGTAGACAGCAACCTGGAGAGCCCGGTGCAGCAGCGAGGGAATGGAGACGGAGAGGAATGGTCCGCCGCCGGGAAATCCACCTGTGCACAGGGGAGCAGACTTGGAGAGGGAAAAAGGTAAGGGCTTCTTACCGCGATGTTTGCTGAAGTATTAGAGGTTACTCACAGCGATCCAACGAGTGAAGTCTGACGGCTTCAGGCCGAAGCCCAGGGCGAGGCGGCTTAAATCCCTCGCCGCTGATGATGTGCAGGTGTGCGTGCAGCTGGCGCCGCTGATGAGCGGCGAGGCGTGACAGTCAGGACTTTATGAACTTTTTCAATAATAAAATTTCATCTATCAGAGATAAAATCAGTCAGATTCTTCCCACCGTTAACTTAAATACACTAACTACTAACAACTCCTTCAATTGACATCTGTTTGGATCAGTTTACTCCAATTGACCTTTTAGAGTTAGACAAAATAGTTTCCTTATCCAAGCCTTCAACTTGTCTTTTAGACCCTATTCCTACCAAGTTATTTAAAGAAGTCTTCCCATTTATTGGTAACTTTATTCTTCAAATAATCAATTCTTCATTAACTTTAGGCCATGTACTGCAGGCTTTTAAAACTGCTGTAATTAAACCCTTACTCAAAAAGCCAACACTGGATCCAGGAGTTTTAGCTAACTATATACCAATCTCTAATTTCCCTTTCATTTCAAAAATCTTAGAAAGAGTTGTTGCTACGCAATTTTTTGACCACTTGCAGGGAAATGGTTTATTTGAAGAGTTTCAGTCTGGGTTTAGAATCCATCATAGTACTGAAACAGCCTTAGTGAAGGTCATTAATGACCTCCTGATTGCATCTGATAATGGACTTGTTTCTGTACTTGTCCTTTTAGACCTTAGTGCAGCTTTTGATACTATTGATCATAATATTCTACTTGATAGATTAGAACACTATGTTGGACTTAATGGAACTTCGTTGCAGTGGTTTAGATCTTATTTATCTGATAGGTTCCAGTTTGTTCATGTCAATAATGAGTTTTCTTTCAACTCAAAGCTCAGTCATGGAGTTCCACAGGGATCTGTGCTAGGCCCTACTCTTTTTAGTTTATATATGCTTCCGTTAGGCAACATTATTAGGAAGCACTGTATACATTTTCAGTGTTATGCAGATGACACACAATTATACCTGTCAGTGAAGCCAGATGATAGTAATCAATTAGCCAAGTTAGAAGCCTGTCTTTAGGAAATCAAAGATTGGATGACTTGTAATTTCCTGCTATTAAATTCAGATAAGACTGAAGTCATTCTTGTTGGTCCAAAAAACCTTAGAAATACCTTCCCAAATCAAACTTTTTAGTTTGGATGCAGTTACTCTTTCTCTTAATAGCTCTGTGAGGAACCTTGGAGTTATTTTTGATCAAGATCTGCTTTTCAATTCACATATTAAATTTGTTTCTAACACTGCCTTCTATCATTTGCGTAATATTGCCAAGACTAGGAGCATCTTGTCTCAGTGTGACGCTGAGAAACTGATCCACGCTTTTGTTAGCTCTAGATTAGATTATTGTAACTCTTTATTATCAGGTTGTCCTAAAACATCTCTAAAAAGTCTTCAGTTGATCCAAAATGCTGCTGCAAGAGTTTTAACAGGTACTAGAAGGAGAGATCATATCTCTCCGGTTCTGGCCTCCCTTCATTGGCTTCCCATAGAGTTTAGAATTAAGTTTAAAATCCTTCTTCTCACTTTTAAAGCTCTAAACAATCAGGCCCCTTTTTATTTAAAAGATCTGATATTACCCTATTATCCTAACAGAGTACTACGCTCCCAAAATGCTGGGTTACTTGTAAAACCTAGAATCTCCAAAAGTACAATGTGGGACAGAGCCTTCAGTTATCAAGCTCCTCTCTTGTGGAACCAGCTGCCAATCTGGATTCGGGAGTCAGATTCGATCTCTGTTTTGAAGAATAGGGTTAAAACCTTCCTTTTTGATATAGCCTACAATTAGGGAGGGATCATGTGTTTCTGAACCCTCCCTTAGTTATGCCGCTACTAGGTTTAGACAGCCGAGGGACCTCCAATAATTGCACTGGGCTTCACTCCTTTCTTCACTCTCAATTAAATATTTTTTTTTTTGCTGGTCATTAACATCTGTTTGTTCTCTCCCATAGAGTCCCCATCATGCTGTTTGCTCTCCACATGTCTGTTCTTTTCATCTTCTCTATCCCCTCACCCCCCAACCAGTCGCAGCAGATGACTGCCCCTCCCTGAGCCTGGTTCTGCTGGAGGTTTCTTCCTGTTAAAAGGGAGTTTTTCCTCTCCACCGTCACCAAGCGCTTGCTCATAGGGGATCGCCTGATTGCTGGGGTCTTTCTGCAATTGTGGGGGTTTCCCCTACAGTTGAAAGTGCAATGAGATGATTGTTGTTGTGAAATGGCACTATATAAATAAAGTTGAATTGAATTGAATTGGTTGGGCCAAATAGCAAACATCGGGGATTGACCAGACATGGCCGCGCCTCTTCCCTTCCCCTTTTGCTGGAAAACAGATTCAGCATCTTTTCCCTGGAAGATTTTCCCCACCTGGACGTCGAACTTCCTCCCATGGCCACCCCTACTCCTTCAGCAGCGGCCCAAACCCGCAAGCCCCAGATCAAAACTACCTTAGGTGTGCCAAACTATACACCAGCTCCAAAAAGAAGAAAGCGCTTCCCCCTGCATCCCCCCCCCCCGCATCGGCACCCCACCGCCACTGCTGCAACAACGGCAAAATTATCCACCACTTCACAAGCCACCGACAAAGCCCCCCCAGACGATGCTGGTAATTGGTGATTCAATAATGAGGAACGTCAAAAGCAGGTACTGTGTTACAAATTTTTTTTCCTGGGGCTAAACTGTCAGACATTGAGGCTCTTACCCCTGACCAATTAAATGAATACTCCCACGCTAAAACTGTTATTGTGCACGTTGGATGCAACAACATCCCAGATGAAATGTCGGAGATCTTAAAGAGTGACTTTCTACACCTTTCACTTTATATATATATCACAGACACAAAGATCGCCCCAAGGGTCTCCCGAGTCGGCGGATGGAGCCACTGTTTGCAGCAGTGGACGATACAGCACGGAAGAGCTAGCTAGCTGGCTAGCTAGCTCCAACCGCCACCTGGTGCTAACGGAGAAGCTCAACATGCCGAGGAACTGTGGCGAAAACGACGTGGGTGCCGGGCTGGAGTTTAGGCGGCGTGCAAGAAATATAAGACAGAATAATAAAGAGCGATGGCAAGAACCAAGCAGACCGCCCGTAAATCTACTGGAGGAAAAAGCCCCCCAGGAAGCAGCTAGCCACCAAGGCTGCTCGAAAAAGCGCTCTGGCCACCGGCGGAGTGAAGAAGCCTCACCGTTACAGGCCCGGTACCGTGGCTCTGAGAGAGATCCATCGCTACCAGAAATCCAAGGAGCTGCTCATCCGTAGGCTGCCCTTCCAGCGCCTGGGGAGGGAGATTGCTCAGGACTTTAAGACCGACCTGCGCTTCCAGAGCTTCGCTGTCATGGCTCTGCAGGAGGCCAGCGAGGCCTACCTGGTGGGTCTCTTTGTGGACACCAACCTGTGCGCCATCCACGCCAAGAGGGTCACCATCATGCCCAAAGACATCCAGCTGGCCCGCCGCACCCGCGGAGGGAGAGAGAGCTTAGACTTTCTGCTGCACATTCACCAACCACAATGCTCCGCACTGTGTGTCTATATATATATATACATATATATATATATATATACAGTATATATACTGTATATATACATATTAATATATATATATATATATTTATAGTAATATGTATATATGTATACTAGCTGTTCTTGTTTTTTTCTTGCCTTCTGATTGTTGCTCTGAGTGTTGCTATCCCTGTGCTGTTGCAATCCTGGAATTTCCCCATTGTGGGACTAATAAAGGCTTATCTTATCTTATCTTATCTTAAATACACGCCTCGCTGCAGCTCCTCTTCATCCACCACCCCTCAACTTAGCCCTGTCTTCCCCATCAGAGAATCATTGTCTGCTTCCTCCAAAGTTAATAAAAATATAAGGTATAAATATCCCAAAGTGATAAAACAAAAAGTTGGTAAAACTCAGATCAAACATCAAGTCTCTAAATTTAATGATTTGGCATCCCTTCCTCCTCATAATTTAAAAATTAAATGTGGTTTGCTAAATATTAGGTCTCTAACTCCCAAGTCTCTGCTAGTCCGTGATCTGTTAATTGATCATCAGATTAATTTAATATCCCTTACAGAGACTTGGTTAGGGCAAGAGGATTATGTTGGTTTAAATGAATCAACTCCCTCTGGTTATTTAAACTGTCAAAATCCCAGAAGTTTAGGTTGTGGAAGAGGAGTAGCAACAATATACCATTCTACAGGTACATCTCAAAAAATTACAATATCATGAAAAAGTTCAATATTTTTTTGTCACTCATTTCAGAAAGTGAAACCCATATATTATAAAGATTCATTACACAGAGAGTGATATATTTCAAGTGTTTATTTATTCTAATTTTGACGTTTATGGCTTACAGCCCATGAAAACCCCAAATTCAGTTTCTCAAAAAATTGGAATATTACATAAAATTAATTTTAAAAAATAGTTTTTTAATAGAAATGTTGGCCGACTGAAAAGTATGTTCATGTACACACTCAATATTTGTTCTAGACAAATTTTGGATTAAATATTGTATCAATGTGGCGTGGCATGGGGGTGTTCAGCCTGTGGCACTGCTGAGGTGTTATGAAGGCCCAGGTTGCTTTGATAGTGACCTTTAGCTTGTCTGCATTGTTGGGTCTGGTGTCTCTCATCTTCCTCTTAAAAGGAACTCTGATTATATTGGCATGTTAGCTCTATATGCTTTATTTTGATGTTAGTAACATAACTATAATTTAATTTTTTTGAAAATAATTCCCAGTTTTATATATTTTTAAAAAACTTTATTACGATTTTTGTTTACATCGTAATGCATTCTGGGTAGTGACGTAGAATGGTTGCAGCCGTTTTTTCGCGGCTTTTGGATGTAATTTCCAATCAAAGGGAAATAAAGAGAGCGGGGTGAGCCTCCATAGCTTTCCTAAAGAGGGAAAGTTGAGGAAAAAGTGGGGCGGCAGCGGCTCAGCAGGTAGAGCAGGTCGTCTAATAACCCGATGGTTGGCGGTTCGCATCACACTCTCCCCAGATATCCTGCCGTTGTGTCCCTGGGCAAGACACTTCACCCGCATTGCCTCCAGTGCCCATAACACTGGGTATGAATGTGTAAAAATGTTCAAATGCTCGGTGGTGGCCGGAGAGGCTGTTGGTGTGGATTGGCAGCCACATTTCCCTCATTCGCAGTGTCTGTGATCACGCGCTATAGCACATGCCTGATAAAGCTGACATATATATTAATCATGCTATGATAAAGCACAATATCGCTCAAAGCGCGCGCATGAGACATGTCTGTGATCGCACGCTTGTGTTGACCGTTCCTGCCTTTCGTCTCCTAACCGTGGTTTTGGGACGCAGGGGAGATCTATCTTCCTCTGCGATCAACTCCCGAGTGGTACACAGAAGCACAGGCCGTTTTGCTGAAGCGTTGGGGCTTTATTTATATACCGCACTGTTGTCAGCAACAAATTCTACCTGCTCCGGTCGCCTCGCTCTTTCTACTTATCCGCACCAAATCACACACCGTTCGCTCTCCAGGTTATTCCACACACACCGGGGGGGGCGCACCTCGGCTGCGCAAACGCTCCCACTCACTCACGTCCACGCACCGAGCTGCCCCATCCAAACACACGCACCAGACACATCCCACAACACTTGATAGAGCTGACATATGTATTAATCACGCTATGATATCGCTCAAAGCGCGCGCTTGGCTTGACATGTCGAAGATCTGGCTGGCAACAGTCAGAAAAAAAAAAAAAAAAAAGTGGATCGACTGTGGAGCGCTGCTTATGGACGTTCAACCCGCAGTCTGAGAAAGCAACAGAGAAATTGCTTTATGTTGCTCAGAGTCCATGTTTATCAGTTCAGTGCCCATCATGCTTGTAGACAATTTTTTGTGTTTGAGAATTCTATTGTAAGTAAATCGCATAAATAAATAGCAATGTTGCTGTTAGGAACAAAATCCGCATTGCATATAATAACTCCCTAAGAAGGTTGTTGGATGTTCCACGAAGGTCGAGTGCAAGCAAGATGTTTGTGTCTGTGAACATTCGGTCTTTTGGCGAGTTGATACGTAAGAATGTTTACAGTTTTATGAGAAGGTTGCTGGCATGTAACAATCATCTTATATCAGCAATTGTCAACTTGTCATTCACACTTCACTCCAGCATTTGGAAGTGGTGGCGTTCCATTTTATACTGAGTCCACTATTGTATGTTATTGTTGTTACAAGAGCGCCGAGTGTCTGCTGATCTGTATATACTTTTATTTATTTATTTATTTATTTTCTACTCATTTTAGTTCTGCATTTAATATGAACCCTGAGTTTGAAATAAACGTTTGAAAGTGAAAGTGAAAATCAACAATATATAAGTTTCTCTCCGCTCCGCGAGTGTCTCAAGCGTGCGCTTGAGGAAGCATTATTTTAAGGTGAAATAAAACAGCCTGTGCTTCTGTGTACCACTCGGGAGTTGATCGCGGAGGAAGATAGATCTCCCCTGCGTCCCAAAACCACGGTTAGGAGACGAAAGGCAGGAATGGTCAACACAAGCGTGCGATCACAGACATGTCTCATGCGCGCACTTTGAGCGATATTGTGCTTTATCATAGTGTGATTAATATATATGTCAGCTTTATCAGGCATGCGCTATAGCGCGTGATCACAGACACTGCGAGTGAGGGAAATGTGGCTGCCAATCCACGCCAACAGCCTCTCCGGCCACCACCGAGCATTTAAACATTTTTACACATTCATACCCAGTGTTATGGGCACTGGAGGCAATGCGGGTGAAGTGTCTTGCCCAGGGACACAACGGCAGGATATCTGGGGAGAGCGTGACGCGAACCGCCAACCATCGGGTTATTAGACGACCTGCTCTACCTCCTGAGCCGCTGCCGCCCCACTTTTTCCTCCACTTTCCCTCTTTAGGAAAGCTATGGAGGCTCACCCCGCTCTCTTTATTTCCCTTTGATTGGAAATTACATCCAAAAGCCGCGCAATGTGGCATTTTCACTGACAAATGGCAGTAGTTAGTAGCTTCACTTCTTGGCTTGTATAAGACAGAAAAAACGGCTGCAACCATTCTATGTCACTACCCAGAATGCATTGCGACGTAAACAAAAATGGTGATTTACATCGTAATAAAGTTTTTTAAAAATATATAAAACTGGGAATTATTTTCAAAAAAATTATATTATAGTTATGTTACTAACATAAAAGTAAAGCATATAGACCTAACATGCCAATATAATCAGAGTTCCTTTTAACAATACTCCATAGATTCTCTATGGGATTTAGGTCAGAAGAGTTTGCTGGCCAGTCAAACACAGTGATGCCATGGTCATTAAACCAGGTTTTGATACTTTTGGCAGTGTGTGTGTGTGTGTGTGTGTGTGTGTGTGGGAGGGGGGTACCAAGTCCTGCTGGAAAATGAAATCAGCTTCTCCATAAAGCTTGTCAGCACAGGGAAGCATGAAGTGCTCTAAAATTTCCTGGTAGATGACTGCGGTGATTTTGGTCTTGATAAAACACAGCGGACAAACACCAGCAGATGACCTCTGTTCAGATCAAAGTAAATTTTGCATCTCATTTGGAAATCAAAGTCCCAGAGTCTGGAGAAAGAGTGGAGAGGCACAGAATCTAAGTTGCTTGAAGGTTAGTGTGACGTTTCCACAGTCAGTGATGATTTGAGGAGCCACGTCATCAGCTGGTGTTGGTCCACTGTGTTTTATCAAGACCAAAGTCACAGCAGTCGTCTACCAGGAAATTTTAGAGCACTTCATGCTTCCCTCTGCTGACAAGCTTTATGGAGAAGCTGATTTCATTTTCCAGCAGGACTTGGCACCCCCCCCACACACACACACACACACACTGCCAAAAATGTGCCACGCCACACTGATACAGTAATTAATCCAAAATGTGCCCAGACCAAGTATTGAGTGTGTACGTTGACATACTTTTCAGTCGGCCAACATTTCTATTAAAAAACTATTTTTTTAATTAATTTTATGCAATATTCTAATTTTTTGAGAAACTGAATTTGGGGTTTTCATGGGCTGTAAGCCATAATCATCAAAATTAAAATAAATAAACACTTTAGTATTATTTATATAGCACTTTTCACAGACATACAAGGTCACAAAGTGCTTCACAGTACAACACAATCAAACACACTGATGGTGGCATGCTGCCTAACATAGTGCTTCCAGACCCAATTGGGGTAAAGTGTCTTGCCCAGGGACACAATAGCAGGATATCTGGGGAGAGTGGGATTTGAACTGCCAACCATGTGGTTACTGGACAACCTGTTCTACCTCCTGAGCCACTGCCACCCTCACTGCTGCATTTGAAATATATCACTCTCTGTGTAATGAATCTATATAATATATGGGTTTCACTTTCTGAAATGAGTGACAAAAAATATTGAACATATTCATGATATTCTAATTTTTTGAGATGTACAGTACCTGTTGGAGATTTTGTATATTTTTGTATATAAGTTTTATCATTTTATTAAACAAAGTGTATATGTCACTGTTATAAAACTGTGTACGTGCAGATATTAACCTTCATGATGGAAAAGTTCTTCTGTGATTGTTTGAAGAAAATAATGATTGCTTGACTTGTTTTGTCCTGTGAAAAATGCACAGGGAGTAAATTCTTGATATTTTGACTATGTTGTACACTCTGTAGTTCAAATGTCAGCACATTTTTTGTACCATGACCTTGCAGGTGTGGAGTGGGAGATGTGTTTTAACTAAGAGTGTATAAGAATGCTCAAACACTGAGACTGCCTCAGTGCAAGGCTGAATGTTAACCATTTGCCTGTACTCCTTGCGGCAAGTAAAACTCATGAAAGAATATTCTGTGTCTTGAATCTTTATTGAGGTAACAAACTAAAATACAGTCTTTTGAGGTTTCAGATTCTTGACATTAACGTAAAGCAAAAAATATGTTTTAATTCCTTTGAGGGCCTGGTCCTCAGTATTGGGCATGTTAGCAATTTTAGGTTAAACCCAATTTTCTTTGCCATAGTTTATTGTCTTCCCTCAGCCTACTCAGAGTTTTGATCCGAATTTGCCGAATTCTTAGCTGATTAAGTGCTGAAATCAGATAGAATGATTATAGTAGGGGATTTTAATATACATGTAGATGTTGATAGTGACTGTTTTAATATGGCATTTAATTCAATATTAGACTCGATGGGGTTTTCTCAGAAAGTACAAAATTCTACCCATTATCTCCACCACACATTGGACCTTGTTCTGACATATGGCATAGAAATAGAAAAGCTGGTAGTGTCTCCTCATAACCCTGTACTGTCAGACCATTGTCTGTTAACCTTTGATTTCACTATTCCTGACTATTTGATTCCTAAAGAAAAATATTACTACAGCAGATGTCTTTCAGATGATGTTGTTACCAAATTTATGCAGATTGTCTCCTCTATGCCATGTGTCAACACAACGGAAATAAGCTATGGAGAGCTTGCTCCTTCTGTAATTGATAGCATGGTAGATAGTGTTACAGCTTCTCTGTATCAGACTCTAGACATGGTGGCCCCTTTAAAAAAGAAAAAGTCTAATCAGAGATTTCTAACCCCTTGGTTCTACACAGAAACTCATAGCTTAAAACAGAAGACTCATCAGTTAGAAAGAAAATGGTATTCTGTAGAGAATGCGTTCAAGAATGAGGCTGAGTTTATTTCTCAGAGTCAACTTTATTGAGTGAACACATGCTCTATCAATCTCTATGCAGGAAAAGAGACTGAGCAATCGAATACCACGTTCTTATACTCTGCTGGGGCCACAACCCACAGTCACATGTTACATAAGCAAACATATAATTACATGGCACATAGTCTCAGTCACAATGCACTCTTTCATGTCTCACTATTGTCCCTTGTTCTATGGTGTTCCTGGAATCTTCCTGGGACATCCTCTCGGAGACAAAGGTCAAGACTCACACCTATTCGTCATCTCCTGTAGATCCCTGCAGGTCCAGACCTCTTTTGTCCCACCAGACGTGGAGTCACCAATACACATACAGTCATGCATTTGTGGGGAGATATGAACTCAATATCTGCGCCACAGTTCCACTAATTTAGATGAAATCTATTCAGCTTGGAGAAGTCATCTTTTAATTTATAAAAAATCTCTGAGAAAAGTTAGAACAAGTTATTACTCTGCATTAATAGAAGAGAACAAGAATAATCCCAGGTTTCTTTTCAGCACTGTAGCCAGGCTGACAAAGAGTCAGGACTCTGTCAATCCTTGCATTTCCTTAGAGCTTACTAGTCAGGACTTTATGAACTTTTTCAATAATAAAATTTCATCTATTAGAGATAAAATCAGTCAGATTCTTCCCACCGTTAACTTAAACACAGTAACTATTACAACTCCTTCAGCTGATATCTGTTTGGATAAGTTTACTCCAATTGGCCCTTTAGAGTTAGATAAAATAATTTCCTCAACCAAGCCTTCAACTTGTCTTTTAGACCCTATTCCTACCAGGTTATTTAAAAAAGTCTTCCCATTTATTGGTAGCCCTATTCTTCAAATAATCAATTCTTCTTTAACATTAGGCCATGTACTGCAGGCTTTTAAAACTGCTGTAATTAAACCCTTACTCAAAATGCCAATGCTGGATCCAGGAATTTTAGCCAACTATCGACCAATCTCTAATCCGCCTTTCATTTCAAAAATCTTAGAGAGAGTTGTTGCTACACAACTATTTGACCACTTGCAGGGAAATGGTTTATTTGAAGAGTTTCAATCTGGGTTCAGAATCCATCATAGTACTGAAACAGCCTTAGTGAAGGTCGCTAATGACCTCCTTATCGCATCTGATAATAGACTTGTTTCTGTACTTGTCCTTTTAGACCTTAGTGCAGCTTTTGATACTATCTGCCATAATATTCTACTTGATCGATTAGAACACTATGTTGGACTTAATGGAACCTCGCTGTAGTGGTTTAGATCTTATTTGTCTGATAGCCTCCAGTTTGTTCATGTCAATGATGAGTTTTCTTCCAACTCAAAGTTAGTCATGGAGTTCCACAGGGATCTGTGCTAGGCCCTACTCTTTTTAGTTTATATATGCTTCCATTAGGCAACATTATTAGAAAGCACTGCATACATTTTCATTGTTATGCAGATGACACACAATTATACATGTCAATGAAGCCAGATGATAGTAATCAACTAGCTAAGTTAGAAGCCTGTCTTAAGGAAATCAAAGCTTTGATGACTTGTAATTTCCTGCTATTAAATTCAGATAAGACTGAAGTCATTCTTGTTGGTCCAAAAAAACCTTAGAAATACCTTTCCAAATCAAACTTTTAGCTTGGATGTGGTTATTCTTTCTCTTAATAGCTCTGTGAGGAACCTTGGAGTTATTTTTGATCAAGATCTGTTTTTCAATTCACATATTAAATTTGTTTCTCAGACTGCCTTCTATCATTTGCATAATATTGCCAAGACTAGGAGCATCTTGTCTCAGAGTGATGCTGAGAAACCGATCCACACTTTTGTTAGCTCTAGATTAGATTATTGTAACTCTTTATTATCAGGTTGTCCTAAAATATCTTTAAAAAGTCTTCAGTTGATCCAAAATGCTGCTGCAAGAGTTTTAACGGGTACTAGAAAGAGAGATCATATCTCTCCGGTTTTGACCTCCCTTCATTGGCTTCCCATAGAGTTCAGAATTAAGTTTAAAATCCTTCTTCTCACTTACAAAGCTCTTAACAATCAGACCCCGTTTTATTTAAAAGATCTGATACTACACTATCATTCTAACAGAGCATTAGGCTCCCAAAATGCTGGATTACTTGTAAAACCTAGAATCTCCAAAAGTACAATGGGAGGCAGAGCCTTCAGTTATCAAGCTCCTTTCCTGTGGAACCAGTTACCAATCTGGATTCGGGAGTCAGACTCAATCTCTGTTTTTAAGAATAGGGTTAAAACTTTCCTTTTTGATATAACCTACAATTAGGGAGGAATCATGTGTCTCTGAACCCTCCATTAGTTATGCTGCTAATAGATTTAGACAGCCAGGGGACCTCTAATAATGTACTGGGCTTCACTCCTTTAATTTTTCCTCTCTACAGTACATGTCTGTTCTTTTCATCTTCTCTATCCCCTCACCCCCCAGCCAGTCACAGCAGATGACTGCCCCTCCCTGAGCCTGGTTCTGCTAGAGGTTTCTTCCTGTTAAAAGGGAGTTTTTCCTTTCTACCGCCGCCAAGCGCTTGCTCACAGGGGATCATCTGACTGCTGGGGTCTTTCTGCAATTGTGGGGGTTTCCCCTACATTTGAAAGTGCTATGAGATGATTGTTGTTGTGAAATGGCACTATATAAATAAAGTTGAATTGAATTCAATTAAATAATAAAACAGCAAAACACTCTAAACAACAAACAGTGAACATTACCTAAACTAAGGTTTGTGGGTGGACTACCACAAAGCCCAGCACGGCTAAGTGGAGTATTCTTCCACTTAGTGGTGGTCCCGCTGTGCTCCTACCTAAACAGTCCTCCTTTTCTTTTTTACAGTTTCCCATGGTAAGGGTGGGTCAACTGGGGGGCGCTGCGGCAGCCCCGTGGCAGACATGCCCCTGGAGGCAGCAGGCCCCCAGCACAGCGGCCAATCTTCATATCATAGGAGCCCAGATCCCACACCACCTTCACTGACTCCTGCGCAGCCTTGTCACCCGGAGCATCCACCTGGACATGCCGCAGCTGGTTCGCATGTCGAACCGAGCCGTCCATCAGCTGGAAACCACCGTATCTGTACAGCAGTTCTGGGTTACTCCTGATTCTGTGATGTGGAAAAAACTTGTACACCATGGCTCAGTTCAGCATCGACCGCACCGTCGCCGTGTCAAGTAGTAGTGGCAAAGCTACACCATCCAGTTCCACCATACAATAGGAATAACCATTGGCGTTGGGACTCACCAAGTGGATGGTCATTGTAGGTGGCCGGCCTGGCTTACTAGGTGGGCTCCATGGCGCTGAAGACTGGCATACCCTGGCGAAATGGTTCATGCACCCACACTTGCTGCACCGCTTTCCTCATGCTGGGCACATTCGCGCTTTAATCTGATGCGTCGGGGACCCACAACCCCCGCAGACAGGGCCTCTCAGAGCAAACCTACAGCTCACCGCATTAGCCTTGTAGTCTTCCGCCATGCTCCCTTCGTCCTCCGAGTCCACTGCATTCGCTGACGTCGTCTGTTCCGGCGTCTTCTGTGACTTGTGCCAATTTAGCTCCAAGGCTAGCTTATCTGCGATCTCCAACTGAAGAGCTAGCTCAACTGCCCTAGCTAACATTAAGTCATTAGCTGCCGTTAGCAACCTAGCCCGTAGCCCAGCGCTACACGTGTGTTTGGCCAATTGGTCCCGCAACACCTCATCCTCCAATGGCCCAAAACAGCACACACTAGCTAACTGTCTTAGCTCAGCGATGAACTGCTGAATTGGCTCACCGACTCTTTGGCGTCTCTGGCTAAAGCGAATCCGTCGTACTGTCATGCTGTCCGGTGTGGTGAAATGGTTAGCTAGCAGCTCCACGACGTTCTCGTACGAGTCCGTCGCGCCGAGCATTCGGAGAATTCTTTGGCCCTCAATGTCTAGGTTGTGAACAAGTAGTGCTCGCATCCTCACCTTATCCAGTTTCCTCAAGTCCAACGCTGTGATGTAGGTTTCGAAAGCTTCCAGCCAGCGAGGCCATGGAACTGGCAGTTCCCTGGGGAGCACCAGGAAAGGCCGCAGTGGTGTTACGCATGCCTCCATGAGTTAATCTCAGTCGCCAAATGTTACGTCCACAAACCCTGCGTTAAATGAGATGGACGAGGATGTTGCACTGGAACTGGGCTTTATTATAGAACTGAGCACAACACAATATATACTGCTCGCAGTGGAGTCGTCCGGGCAAGAGAGCCCCTAATGGCGGACGCTCCCTTATATATACTGGTGTGATGACGCAGCCGGAAGGTGATGTCATCACACCACATATCATAATAAAATCCCTCATAACAGAGTTCAGAGGAGGGCCGTTGTTTTTCTCTGCAGCAGCGGGCAGACCTCTTGTGTCCCCGGTGTCACATAGATCTGTTTTACTTTGAATAAAAAATAAATGCACAATCTGTGTGCCCATCCTGTAATTCACAACTAAAACTCAAAATGTAAATGACGAAAGCTACTCAGTGTTTTATCCTATTAGAATTAAAATTACTGATAAAATTAGATCATGACCTAAGTTTGAAAATGCTTTCCATCAAAATAATGGAAATGATGTTACCTTTATTTTACCTGTATAAAATAAAGGTAAAATTTTTAAGAAAAAGATGGACAAAGAGAAAATACTGTCATATGGGTGAGATGCCGTGTTATCCGGCGCTCAGGCCATATTCCTCCTCAGCCCAGCTCTTATTGTGACAGCGTCTCAGCGAGCTCCCAGCTGTCAAGCTCTACGGGATGGCTGGAGCCCAATTACCCCTCATCAGCTGAGGCGCTGTCAACCAGTATTAAAGGGAGCAGCTCCAATCATTCAGGGCTGTGACCTCGCACCATTATCCACGCTCTTCTCCGGCGTGGGTAAGGCTGGAACCCCTTCGTCTGGCGCCAGCCACCCGCTCATCATTCAGCATTGTGTGTAAGTGTTACCCTTGTACGATCATTTGTGTTTTGGCCCCACGAGGCCCTGTTCCTTTGTTCCTTTTCCCTTATTATAATAAACATCGCAAACTCATTGGTCTGCCCTCGGCTCTCATTGTATGGCTCACGAGAGCCATACGTAACAGTAGGTCACAGCCAAGTGAGTTGCCAGTGGCCGTGAGTTTGCTGTTTTGGACTTTGTTCTTCCCGGTCTGGGTGTCAACGCTGGGAGTATGCCGACTCCCGGGAACCGTGCTCGGCGCTTGGGCAACAAGCAAGATAGCGCCCTGGAGTACGTCGACGGGACGGTCTTCACTGCCAGTCTCTACGACGACCCAAACCAAATCCGCTGGCACCTAGACTACGCTGAGGTTCTTCTCAACAATCTTCCTCGCTACGCCGACCACCCTGAAGCCTGCGCGAGGAGAAAGGACATCGCCGCACAGCGAGAAATACTCCATGGGTTGGAGGGAAATCCCGGCAGGAAGCCGAAGAGGAGGAGACGTCAACCCTGGCTTCGGGATCCCGCTCCTGCCTATGCTCCGGCCCGGGAGTTCGCGCCGTCCAGAGGTCTTTCCCCATCGGGGGTGACGTCACTCGGGTTTCCCCCTGAGGAGCTGCAGCGGACTGCTGTTAAGACCCGAGACCAAGTGACAGCTGCTCGCTCCGCTGTTTGTCCGCCTGGTCAACCTCAGCATGAATCCCGTCTGGACCCAGCTCCGGGTCGCCGCAAGGGCTCAATCCCTCGCATAGCTGCTTCCCCTGCGCCTCGTCAGAGGAGATTTCCCGCAGCCTCGTCTCCCCCCGGGCCATCTCCCTCTCTCTCGTCAGCATCCCGTGCCCGGCTCATTTCGGCTGTCGCCCCCTCCTCCTCGACGCATTTCCCGGCTGCTGTGTGTGCTCCGAGTCCAGCCCTGGCGAGTCCCGTCCCGGAACCAGCTCCAGCGGATCCACCTCGTCCTTCCAGGAGGCCTGCTGTCACCGTCCGGCGGGGAAAGGGAGGAGCAACGTCCACTACAGCAGGCACCACTCAACCTCCAGGAGACAGGCAAGTCCAAATTCATTCACACACTCGTTATTGTGATTTGCTCTGTCAGACTCCTGGAGGTGGAGTTCGGGGTTCGCAGCTCCCCGAGCTCCCACCACCTGCTGTGGCTGTAATAATTAACCCTGCATCCTCTGTGTCTCCCTCCGCTGAGCGGTCCTTGACACCAGGCCAACGTCGCTGGATGAGGAGGGGGCCTGCGGTTCTGGAGAGCCTGGTTCCGGTTCCGCAGCCACGTTGTGGGCGGAGGAGGAGGGCGAACTGCAGCCTGGAACCTGCGCCGCCGAGGAAGCGTCCCCGGGGCTCCACGGACGAGCGGTCTGGCCCAGCGGGTCAAGGTTCTCCTGCCACCACACCATGTGGGCCATCGGCGTGGGCACCGGTGCCGGAGGACTCGCAAGCTGCACATACCATCATGCCAGCTGCGGAGCCCGATGCAGCTGAGTGGGAGCCTGAAGACGACCTCCTGACGCTTGAACCTGGATCTTCGCAGTCCTGGACGGCGTCAGAACCCGAAATCAGGCAAGTGCTCTACCTTATCTTTCTCCTTCTCATTTTAGAGCACTTTAGCCTGTCTCTAGGGGAGATGAGCCGGGTGCAGCCATCCGCTGCGTCCGAGCTTGTCTTGCCGGGTTCTGGCGCTGCCGGTGATCCTGATCCCGGTTCTTTTCTCTCTCCTGAGCCTTCTCCCAGGGTCACCGGCGAGGAGCTGCTATCGCCTGCGATGCCAGAGGTTCCTAGTTCGGGATCGGAGGTCGGTTCTGGTGCGGCGCTGACCCAATCGGGGTCCGACGTGGGTTCTACCGAGACCCAATCGGGGTCCGTCACGGGAGCAGCCGCGATCCTATTGGGGTGCTACGCGGATGCTACAGAGACCCAATCGGGGTCCAACGTGGGTGCGGCACCAGAGATATCCAGGTCCGGTGAGGGAGCTGCAGATCCCCTGCCATCGGACATTGGACCGGCTCATCATCATCTTCCCCCCAAGCTTCCTCCACCAGGGCCCATATGGACCTCTCACTTTAGGCCCGGCTCGCCCTCATTATCTTCCTCCACAGGGAAGCCGTTGCCTCTCTCTCCCCTACGGGCCTGGTGGTTGAGCGATGCGGGTCGGCCGCCAGAGGGTCTGCCGTGCCCATTCGGCTCTTTGGTGTGGCCGCCCGACCCATTGGACTTCCTGTTCGGCGATCTGGTTCGGCCACCCGAGAGACTGTGTTTTCTGGCCTGGGATTCGGGTAGGCCGCCGGAACTTTTCCCTTCACCCCTGTTGGCGGTTTGGACGCTGGGTGCGGGGAGACCCCCCGAACTGAATTTTCTTTGCTGTGCTTGTCTTGTGTTTTTGGGTGGGTGCAGCCATGTAAGCCCTTGTAATTGCTTCGCGTTTAGCGTGGGTTTTTTTTTTTCTCTTCCCCTCCTGTTTGAGGGATGCTTGTACTTATTAGATTTCGCCCTTAGGAGTCTTTCCTCTCATTTTATGGTCTCCTGGGTTGTTTTCCTTTGAATTTGTCTGTACATTGTTATTCTTGACTGTGGAGTATTGTGGTTTTTTCCTGTGCCTCAGTCTCTGTTATTGCCATGTTATCCTCTGCCTCAGTGGCGGGGTTTTTTTCTGTCCTCATGTTGTCTTTGGAGTATTGTGTGGTCCCCCCCCCCCCCCCGCATACTGTGTTGTTTCATTGTTATTGGCTGATGTTTTTTCCTTCTTCTGATTCTCTCCCTCCTGGCCTGCACCCCATCCACCCACCCTAGGTGGGTGGGTGGGTGGGAGGGCTTGGGTGTTACTTTGCCTTTCGGAGCCCGGCCGTGAGGGGGGGGGGCTGTGTCATATTGGTGAGACGCCGTGTTATCCGGCGCTCAGGCCATATTCCTCCTCAGCCCAGCTCTTATTGTGAGAGCGTCTCAGCGGGCTCCCAGCTGTCAAGCTCTATGGGACGGCTGGAGCCCAATTACCCCTCATCAGCTGAGGCGCTGTCAACCAGTATCAAAGGGAGCAGCTCCGATCATTCGGGGCTGTGACCTCGCACCATTATCCACGCTCTTCTCCGGCGTGGGTAAGGCTGGAACCCCTTCGTCTGGCTCCAGCCACCCGCTCATCATTCAGCATTGTGTGTAAGTGTTACCCTTGTACGATCATTTGTGTTTTGGCCCCACAAGGCCCTGTTCCTTTGTTCCTTTTCCCTTATTATAATAAACATCGCAAACTCACTGGTCTGCCCTTGGCTCTCATTGTATGGCTCGCAAGAGTCATACGTAACAAATACTGGCGGTAATTAACCTAAAGGCCAGGAAGAAAAGGAAATATGAGGAGGCTTAGCTTGATTTGATCAATTGTGGGTATGGAGGGGGCACAGAAAGACTTGTGTGTGCGCAGGTGGGCTTGGCAATCACCTGCCCCCCCCCCAATTTGGGGAATAACAAAAAACATTTAAGAACCACTGGTAACAAAAACATCAGCAGATTAAAACAATCATACAGTATTTTCTGAACTTTTATTGCTGACTTGGAATTGAAACAGTGTCAGTGCTTCATTCGAACAGGGTGTTTTTTAGGGAGTTGAATCTCTTCTTGTTTCATAAGTGTTTAAAGCCTGCTTCATGCTGCATTTCCCCTCTAGTCCGCTTTGGTCTTTGTACGCTTTGAACAAGTCCGGCACGCATGCGGCGCTGTTAACGCATGCGCACAACCATCATTTGTAGTTTCACTCCCGCCCGATAGGTAGCACAAAGGTGCTGACGCACCAGGACTTTCACCAACGAAGAAACGGTGGACTTCTTCACAAAGTCTCTCTTCAAATATAGAGTCCATTTCTGCTGTTTGACTTCTCGGTTTTCACTCCTTTTCCATGAAGATGCTGCTGCCACTGTGAAAGAATGTATGTATGTATGATTCATGTATGTTTTTATTCTCGTTTTCTGCCTCTTCGTTGTCTTCTTCGTCTACTGATGCATGCTGTGTCGATATCACCACCTCGTGAATGGGACATTCATCTTCTTCTTCTTCTTTTAGATTTGATTGGCGCTTGGCAACCAGCCTACAGGTGCATTACCACCACTGACTTAATTATCATCACTCTATATCTCCATAGGTTCCAAGGTTGTCATAGCCAGGAGCGGTACTGGGGTTAAGCTCCCAGTGCTCATAAAATGCTCCTTACGGCGTGCGTCTCGAAAAGCCTCTGACAACTAAATCCAACTCCTAGCCTGCCTGTATGGTTTAGTCTCTAAGCCCGGCGGAACTGCTTTTACTAATAGGAGAAGGGGCGAGGGCGGATCTCTGGCGCCTTAAAACCAGATGCTTCGGGTAGATGGTGGCTCGTCAACCTGGGAAGGTAGCCCATCTAGGGGAAGGTAAACCCTGATTTCAACCCTCCGCTGCCTTGCGGCACACCCGGTCACAGGAAAGGCTTCAGGAGTCAACCCTGAGGAAAAATCCGGAGTCGGAGCCCCTAAGGTAGTTCTCTGTTGTGTTCAACATCGTTCTGGCAGCTCCTGCGACGGCGCTGGTGCCAAACTATAGCAGCCCTGCTGTTCCTTTGGATTCATCAGTGACATGGAGAGGGGGGACATGCTGCATGGGTAACATCTTGTCCTCCATATCTTCCTGCCCAGGCTTGAATCCTACCAACGCCCAACGCTGGAAGGTAGAACACCGGTGCGCATCGGCCTGTTCAGTCACAGGCGGTGCTGTTCCAGCAGAGTAGACGTTTAGGATTCTCTTCCATGGTCATCATAGACCGACGGAGGCCGACGAGATATCTCCATATAAGGAGTTCTCATAAGGAGTTCCGAACAACTCCCTATGTGTGAAAAAATTATCAGGTATTCAGCAAGCCTGCTCAAAGCAATGTAATGGGACGTTCTTCTTCTTCTTTTTGATTTGCTTGACGGTTGGCAACCAGCTTACAGGTGCATTACCACCACTGACTTGATTATCATCACTCTATATCTTTGTATAAGGAGTTCTGAACAACTCCTTATGTGTGGAAAAATTATCTGTCCTTAGACTGTGTCCGAGGTGCAGCAGAGTTCCCTTTATACTCCTGTAATCACTCTAAGCATGCGCTTTTCAACATGTTCAGGTCGTGGGCAGGTGGCGCAGTCACAAAATTTGGGCTGCATGTGGTTGTCCGCGGTTGAGCACTCCAGACACTAGCAGAGTGGAGACGATGACGTAAATTTTGTCACACGAGGTTTCCGGTTACACGTACGTGGACAACAGAGGTCTTCTTCTTCTTCTTCTTCTTCTTTTAGATTTGATTGGCGGTTGGCAACCAGCTTACAGGTGCATTACCGCCACATACTTCACTTTATATCACTCGTCTTCTTCTTCTAGATCTGATTGCAGGCTGGCAATCAGCTCACCACTCCATGTGTCTGTTTTTCCTCATAACTTTGTGACGTTTTCCTCATAGCTTCTTCTTCTTCTTCTTCTTCTTCTCTCGGTCATCCCCTTTCAACCCGTCCTGTGCAGGAACCCAACAAAGCTGAACATCTCCACTGCCCCTGTGTACCCTTCTTCTTCTTCTTCTCTCAGTTACTGGCAGATAGCAAACAACTGAAATGTGCATACCGCCACCTACTGTACAAGAGTGTGTAACATTATGTCATTTGAGCCCGACCCCTCAATTCTATTACTTAATCCTGTGTTATTTAAAAAAGAGAAAAGAGCCTTTCTCGTGATTCTTAGTGCCTCTCCATCTCCATCTGTTCCCAGAATGCCAGTTAATCCCATTCCCTACCGGCCTCTCGAACTTCATTTTTCATTCTCTCTCTTTCATTTCCATACTTGTGACAGTGTAATAAGATATGCTTGACATTTTCTTTTACTCCACATTCTCTACATTTGTCACTTGCACTTTTCCCCATGGTGAATAGTGTCATTTAAATGTGTATGAGCCAGTCTGAGTCTTGCGAATAATGATGTCTTCCCTTCTGTTTGTTCTTTTATAATTCTTTATTGCAATAGATTTTTGTATTTTGTTATACGATCTACCTTTATGATTTCCAACCCATCTTTTTTGCCATAACTTAATTCCTTTTTTCTTGTGTACTGTTTTCACTTCACCTTTTCCAAGAGACAATGGTATAGTTATTTCTTTCCCAAGTGCACTTTTTGCTAATTTGTCTTTACAGTCATTCCCTTTCAACCTTTCGTGTGCAGGAACCCAAAAAAACTGAACTTCTCCACCACCCCTGTGTACCCTAAATAAACTGTGATATAGCTCAATCACCAAGTCTTCCCTTGTAGATTTTAGTGTCTGTATGGTTTTTAACGCTGCAAGTGAATCTGTGCACACCACCACCCGGTCTGGTCTGACCTCCTCCACCTACTGCAAACCAATAATTATTGCCACCATCTCTGCCGTAAACACGACTGTATTCTTGGAGAGTCTTTTTGTGATGGTCACTTTAAACTCTGGAATGTATACTCCACCTCCAATAGCGTCCTCTTTGTTCTTTGAACCATCAGTATAGAGCTGTAAGTTGTTATAGTAATTGTTCCTGAGGTAAATGCTTGTTTTAACACCAACTTCACTCATATGACAATCCTTTTTCCTCATTAGCAGACTAATGTCTACTTCTTTTCCCGGAAATAGCCAAGGGGGAACATTACCCATCGGACTGGTGTTAGCTATATCAATAGTGTCTAGTCCATACATTCTGGCTTTTCTTTCAATTGTCCATCCAAACCCATGTCCCTGGAAGTTAGAATATTCCCAGCAGTCTTGTAGTGTTGTTTTTGAAATATTCGCTTCCTCACTTCCTTTCAGCTTGACCCAGTATGATAATGCGAGTTTATCTCTTCTCAAATCTATTGGCATTTCACCTGCTTCTATTAAAACTGCATTGTTTGGTGTTGTTTTGACGGCTCCAATGCACAGGCGAAGCGCTCTATGCTGCATTCTATTTTTTCCAGAGTCGTCTTTGCTGCTGCACCATAAATCATGCATCCATAGTCTATTGTCGATCTCATTAGTGCTCTGTAAATGTCAATTAATGCCTGTTTATCTGCACCCCATTCATGTCCAGCTACAGATTTTATGAGCTTAATGACTTTTTTGTACTTTGTCTCCAGATTTTCAACATGAGCTCTCCATGTGTATGCACTATCAAACCACAATCCTAGATATTTGAACTCACTGACTTTCTCTATTGGTTGATTATATAAAGTTAATGGTTCTGTGTTTTTTTGTGAAAATCATATAGCAGGTTTTACAGTTTGAAAATTTAAATCCCCCTCATGTGACCATTTTTCCACTTTCCTGATCTTCTTCTTTTAGATTTGATTGGCGGTTGGCAACCAGCTTACAGCATTGTTTATCGTGAAAACCGATCCACTGAAGATGCCATTGCCGTAGCCCTCCATTTTGCGCTGTCCCACTTGGAGCGGCAGCATAGCTACGTCCGAATGCTCTTCGTGGACTACAGCTCGGCCTTCAATACAATTATCCCGGACATTCTCATTACCAAACTGAACACCCTTGGTCTCCCACCTCTCACATGTGCTTGGATAAAGAACTTTCTCACGAACCGATCCCAGATTGTGAGACTTGGCTCCTACTTCTCCTCCACACGGATGCTGAGTACTGGCTCCCCACAGGGCTGTGTGCTGAGCCCCGTCCTGTACTGTCTCTACACCTATGACTGTCGTCCGGCCTACAACAACAACTTCATCGTGAAGTTTGCTGACGACACCACGGTGGTTGGACTCATTTCTGGAGGGGACGAGACAGCCTATAGAGGGGAGGTCCTGAAGTTGGCAACTTGGTGTTTAGAAAATAACCTGACTCTGAACACCAAGAAAACCAAGGAAATCATTGTCAACTTCAGGAGGACCAATACCGACCCAGCCCCCCTCTTCATTAACGGCGAGTGTGTGGAGAGGGTCCACACATTCTGGTACCTCGGAGTCCTTATCTCCTCTAACATCTCCTAGACAGACAACATCTCGGCGATTATTAAGAAGGCTCAGCAGCGGCTACACTTCCTCAGGAAGTACGACCTCAACTCCACCCTGCTGCTGACCTTCTATCGCTGTTGAGCTGAGCTGCAGGCCACACCTTCTCTGCCTGAGTGCTTTAGATCTCGGTGTGCTTCCCAGCCTGAGAGCAGTTGGTTGATTGCACCAGGTGGGAATGATCTGGTGATTAAGAGAGTTTGGAGGCAGTTACTCACAGGGCAGTGGAGAGTAAGCAGTGTGTGAGAGAAATGGTTGGAGAGTTTGGACTTTGGAAAAGACTGCAGGACTAAAGCTTGTTTCAAGCAAGGAGGAAGGAGCCGGTGAGTAGTGATGGGTCCATGAGGCATCATGATGCGTTTTGAGACATTGCAAAACTGTATTGATACTGTGTCACTGAATACTGACACCTGCTGGACCTTAAAAATCCCTACAGGCAACCTAGTTGACAGACTCAACTGACACTGATTTGATGACCTAGTATATACAATAATATACTGCTCCAAAAAAATTAAGGGAACACTGTCCCTCAAAGTGCCCACTTAGGAAGCAACACTGACAATCAATTTCACCTGCTGTTGTGTGATTTTGTTGTCAGCACAACTATGTAAAGAACAAAGTATTTAATAAGAATATTTCATTCAAATCTAGGATGTTTAGTCCATCCATCTTCTACCGCTTTTCCGGGTCGCGGAGGCAGCAGTTCAAGCAGAGAAGCCCTGACTTCCCTCTCCCCAGCCACCTGCTCCAGCTCTTCAGAGGGGATACCAAGGCGTTCCCAGACCAGCTGGGAGAAAAACTTGACCCCGGGGCAGACCCAGGATGTTTAGTGTTCCCTTTATTTTCTTGAGCAGTATATAATTTAAGCCATTGCATTTTATATTGTATTATTTCATATCTTCATTTTAATTTCAAATATCGTTGATATTTTTAGATACAGTCAATAAATAATGTGAACATGTACGTGAAAATTTAACACGTGAAAATTTAAGTGAACATGTTGTGAATGAGGATGCTTGTAGACTGGGATTTTTTTTTTTTTTTAACAAATTTTTATTAAAAACAAAAAAGCTGACTTCCGGTTATGGCTGCCACGTAAGACGGACGTGTCTCACTCTGCTCTGCTCCTGGAGAAAAAAAATCGGCAAATAACTCTCTCATTTGGGACAGAACGTATCCCAGCGTTTGGGCGAGGATATGTCGGCGAAGCCTAAGGCTGGAAAACCAGGTAGAGGAAAAAGCGAGCCGCCGAAACAGTCCAAATTAACGGACTTTCAGGTCTGTGACGCAGCAAACAAAACTCCATATATGGCGGAGGAGGCTGGCAACGGTGCGATGTCTGCGGGGAATGGCGCAGATGCGCTGATGGCTGCCATGAGTTCAATGAGAGCGGACTTTTCCTCTAGATTTGATGGGATTATGGCAGCGTTGGAAGGAATGAGAAAGGAATTGGGTGACTGTGTAGAACGAATGGCGCAGATGGAGCTCCGTCTCTCTAGTGCTGAAGATGACGTCACCCGTCTTCAATTAAAGGTGCGCACTTTGGAAAAAAAAAATAAATGTCTGGAAGATAATATTTTGGATTTGGAATCTCGGTCGAGACAGAATAACTTGAGGCTGGTGGGCCTTCCAGAGGAATCAGAAGGTCGGGACGTATGTTCCTTTCTGGAAAAGTGGATTCCGGAGGTGCTGGGCAGCGAGGAGTTGCAATCAGCAGTGGTTCTGGAAAATGCACATCGTATTGGCCCACGGAGAGATAAGGGACCGCCGAGGACCTTAATTATGAAGTTTCTCAGCAACAGAGACAGGATGAAGATCTTCAACGCTGCACGAGCTAAAGGAGAGATTAAACACCAGGATCAGCAGGTGCGGTTCTACCCAGATTTGGCCACAGGAATCCAACAATTGAGGAAGCAGTTTGATCCCATACGTAAGGAGCTGCGCAACCTTGGGATTCGTCATGGTGTAATCTATCCTGCGAGACTGTTGACCACGTATGAGGGCAGAACCCACATCTTCAAGACCCCAGAGGAAGCGCAGGAGTTCATCAAGAAGATCAAAGAAGAAGAGACTGGTGGGAGCTAAGCATGAACAAAATATAAGGTAGAATAATTAAGCATTTGCACAGGCATCTGACTGACTTGAAGTAAATAGCAAGTTCACAAAATATAGATTGTATTATATATCAAAAAAACAACAACAAAAAAACAAAAAAAAATATGATGTGCAAAGTTGCTAAAAATTTTGGAGTTAAGTTGGAAAACTACAGAGGAGAGTTAATGTTACGTCATTAAAAGCAGTAGAGTTAGGGTGATTGGGAGGATGAAGAAGGAGTGGCTTAGGCTGTTCCCCGTGGGTGTGGAGCGGTCGATGGCTATATCGGGAGACGGAATTTTTCTTTTGATTTTGGGGGGTTTGCCACAAGTGTGGGAAGGGGAAATTTGTTTGTGTGTAGTTTGTAGGATGAATGTTCAACCACTCATCTTTTTGCTTCTCTGTATGAGCATGTTTACACTGCAAGGTAATCCCAAACTCTCTATTGATCATAAACCAAAGCGTTAATCTTAATTTAACTTCATGGAATTGCAGAGGTCTACAAAATTTAAAAAAACTTAAACAAGTTATGAATAAAATAAAAGACATGGGTTCAAAAATTGTGTTTTTACAAGAAACTCATCTAATAGAGGAGGATATAAAAAGAATTAGGAGTAGATGGCAAGGAAGTGTCTTCACCTCATCATTTTCATCCCGGGCCAGGGGAGTTATGACTCTCATACATAAATCAGTCCCTTTTCAAGTGAAAAATGTAATTGGAGACAAATTTGGAAGATATGTAATCATTCAAGGTTCTTTGCTATTAGAAAATATAAATCTTGTGAACTTATATGGTCCCAATATAGATGATCAAAAGTTCTTTGCTAATTTATTTCTTATCTTATCATCACTTACAGGGCAACATATAATAGCAGGGGATTTTAATTGTACATTGAATCCAGGTATAGATAGATCAACAGGACTGGATTGTACGCACAATGGATGTAGGATGACTATTAATCATTTTATGAAAGAATTGAGATTGTTAGATATATGGAGAGAAATGAAACCACAAGTTAAAGCCTATTCTTGTTATTCCAGTACCTACAAGACATTCTCACGTATTGATTATTTTTTGATTTCCACAGAATTAAGGTCCAAGATTCAAAACTGCTTTTATGATAACATCGTGATCTCTGATCATGCACCCTGTTGTCTAATATATGTAGATAAAAAATTGACAAAGGAATCAGGTAGATGGCAATTTCAGCATAAATGGCTTCAGGATGAGGAATTTGTCAAGTATATAGAAAAACAGATAGATGAGTTCTTTGACATCAATACTACACAAACATCAGCATGTGTAAAGTGGGAGGCTTTCAAAGCTTTTATTAGGGGACATATTATTAGTTATACAGGATCAAAATCTAAGAAGACTCGAGAGGAGAGAGCTAAATTGGAACATAAAATAAAAAGTCTTCAGGAAAAAGTGTATGCAGGAAGTGATCCAAGGTTGGAGAATGAATTACTGATTTTGAGAGCTGAATACGACAAAAAATCAGCGAATAGAGCTGCCTCGAGTCTTCTAAGATTGAAACAATCTTTTTATGAACAAGGTGAAAAATCAGGAAAATTATTGGCATGGCAGATTAAACAATTAGAAATTAAAACACCAATTACCAGTATTATAAGTAATGGACAGGTAGTTATAGATCCTTTAGAAATTAACAGAGCCTTTAGAGATTACTATGAAAAATTATATGATACCAAAAATGAATCTGATTTAACAAAACTAAATGGGTTTTTGAACGAACTATCTATACCGTGTATTCCAAATGAAAACAGGGAGATATTGGAGTCTAAAATTAGTCAAGAAGAAGTTGGGCTAGCCATTGATAATATGAAATCAGGAAAAAGTGCAGGACCAGATGGTCTTCCAGTTGACCTTTATAAAAAATTTAAGAATAAATTAATAAAACCTTTTTTGGAAATGGTTTTAGAAGCATTTCAAAATAATAATTTACCATCATACATAAATAATGCCTTAATTATACTGCTGCCAAAACCAGGTAAGCCCTCTAATAAATGTGAAAATATGAGACCAATAAGCCTATTAAATGCCGACCTTAAGATAATCTGTAAAATTTTAGCAAGACGAATACAAGAAATTTTACCAAATATTATTAATCGAGATCAGAATGGCTTTATAAAGGGAAGACAAGGCTTTCATAATGTAAGAAGACTATTTAATATTATTTATTTTAATAAAGAAGCACCGGATACAGCTCTCCTATACACTGGACGCCGAAAAGGCCTTTGATAGAGTTGAATGGCCCTTTCTTTTTGAAGTCCTACAAAGGTTTGGACTTGGAAATAATTTCATAAAATGGGTTCAAATAATATACAATAATGCTACAGCAGAAATCCTAACAAATAACAATATTTCAAAACCAATAAAAATCAATAGAGGATGTCGACAAGGCTGTCCACTTTCACCTTTACTGTTTACTATGGCAATTGAACCTTTAGCGATAGCGATACGTTTACATTCACAAATATATGGAATTAAAGTTGGACCAACAGAACATAAAATCTCCCTGTATGCCGATGACATAATTTTGTTTATGTCGAATCTAAAAAAATCAATTCCAACCTTGTTGAATTTAATAAAGAATTTTGGGGAAATATCAGGATATAAAATAAATAAAACTAAATCTTCAATATTAATGCTAAATGAGACCCAGAGAAATTACCCAGCCCCTGAGGTAAATCAATTCAATGTTGTAAATCAGTTTAAATATTTAGGAATCCAAATTGTACCTAAGCTAGAATCAGTCGCCAGTGTCAACTATGAAGCCTTAATGTCAGATATCAATGAGTTAACTCAGAGATGGATGTCACTACCAATGTCGATGATCGGGAGAATCAATATACTTAAAAGTAATATTTTACCTAAAATACTTTATTTATTTCAATACATTCCCTTATCACCACCTTTAGATTTATTCTCAAGAATTAAAAAAAAGTTAGTGGAATTTATATGGAACAACAGGAGGACTAGATTACGTCTGTCTTTATTATATTTACCATTTGATCGTGGAGGTCTGAAATGTCCAAATTTTATATTGTATTATTGGTCGGCACAACTGAGGTCTATGACATATTATTTTTCATCAAATGATCTCCCTCACTGGACTGAAATGGAATCATACAATTTACCTTTACCTCTTCCCATATTCATATACTCAGATTTGGCAAAAAAATTACAAAAACAAGTTAAAAATCCATTTATAAAGTATATGATCAAAATATGGTGTGAAGCTAAAAACTATTTAAAAGAACCACAGTTATTGTCACAATTTAGTCCAATATGGGGTAATCAATATTTTAAACCAGGGACAGCGGACGCTGTATTTAAAGTATGGAATTTAAAAGGGATACAAAAGATTCAGGATTTATATTTGCCATGTGCAGATAACATAATGTCTTTTGAAGAGCTGAGGATCAAATTTAATCTCAATAGAACACATTTTTTTAAATATCTTCAACTTAGAAACTTTATTCGATCAAATCAAAATAAAGCTCTCACTCAACCTATTTATTCATCCTTGGAAAAAATGTTGATGAAAGATAGTAAAAGAAAGGGTATTATTTCAGAGTTTTATAACTCATTGACACTATCTTCAAGTGAAAATTCACTGAAAAGATTAAACTACTGGAAAGAAGATCTGCAAACTGAAATTTCAGAGCAACAATGGGAATTGGCTTGTACAGAAGCTCAAACCAAATCAATAAATGTACGCCTTAAATTGATACATTTCAAATGGTTAATGCGGATGTATGTTACACCGGAGGAGTTAAATAGATATAACAAAAATATACCAGATGGAGTTCCGGTTATGGCTGCCACGTAAGACGGACGTGTCTCACTCTGCTCTGCTCTTGGAGAAAAAAAATCGGCAAATAACTCTCTCATTTGGGACAGAACGTATCCCAGCGTTTGGGCGAGGATATGTCGGCGAAGCCTAAGGCTGGAAAACCAGGTAAAGGAAAAAGCGAGCCGCCGAAACAGTCCAAATTAACGGACTTTCAGGTCTGTGACGCAACAAATAAAACTCCATATATGGCGGAGGAGGCTGGCAACGGTGCGATATCTGCGGGGAATGGCGCAGATGCGCTGATGGCTGCCATGAGTTCAATGAGAGCGGACTTTTCCTCTAGATTTGATGGGATTATGACAGCGTTGGAAGGAATAAGAAAGGAATTGGGTGACTGTGTAGAACGAACGGCGCAGATGGAGCTCCGTCTCGCTAGTGCTGAAGATGACGTCACCCGTCTTCAATTAAAGGTGCGCACTTTGGAAAAAAAAAAAATCTCTGGAAAATAATATTTTGGATTTGGAATCTCGGTCGAGACAGAATAACTTGAGGCTGGTGGGTCTTCCAGAGGAATCAGAAGGTCGGGACGTATGTTCCTTTCTGGAAAAGTGGATTCCGGAGGTGCTGGGCAGCGAGGAGTTGCAATCAGCAGTGGTTCTGGAAAATGCACATCGTATTGGCCCACGGAGAGATAAGGGACCGCCGAGGACCTTAATTATGAAGTTCCTCAGCAACAGAGACAGGATGAAGATCTTCAACGCTGCACGAGCTAAAGGAGAGATTAAACACCAGGATCAGCAGGTGCGGTTCTACCCAGATTTGGCCACAGGAATCCAACAATTGAGGAAGCAGTTTGATCCCATACGTAAGGAGCTGCGCAACCTTGGGATTCGTCATGGTGTAATCTATCCTGCGAGACTGCTGACCACGTATGAGGGCAGAACCCACATCTTCAAGACCCCAGAGGAGGCGCAGGAGTTCATCAAGAAGATCAAAGAAGAAGAAGAGACTGGTGGGAGCTAAGCATGAACAAAATATAAGGTAGAATAAATAAGCATTTGCACAGGCATCTGACTGACTTGAAGTAAATAGTAAGTTTAAAAAATATAGATTGTATTATATATTAAAAAAAAACCCAAAACAAACAAAAAAAACTATGATGTACAAAGTTGTTAAAAATTTTGGAGTTAAGTTGGAAAACTACAGAGGAGAGTTAATGTTACGTCATTAAAAGCAGTAGAGTTAGGGTGATTGGGAGGATGAAGAAGGAGTGGCTTTGGCTGATCCTCGTGGGTGTGGAACGGTCGATGGCTATATCGGGAGACGGAATTTTTCTTTTGATTTTGGGGGGTTTCCCACAAGTGTGGGAAGGGGAAATTTGTTTGTGTGTAGTTTGTAGGATGAATGTTCAACCACTCATGTTTTTGCTTCTCTGTATGAGCATGTTTACATTGCAAGGTAATCCCAAACTCTCTATTGATCATAAACCAAAGTGTTAATCTTAATTTAACTTCATGGAATTGCAGAGGTCTACAAAATTTAAAAAAACTTAAACAAGTTATGAATAAAATAAAAGACATGGGTTCAAAAATTGTGTTTTTACAAGAAACTCATTTAATAGAGGAGGATATAAAAAGAATTAGGAGTAGATGGCAAGGAAGTGTCTTCACCTCATCTTTCTCATCCCGGGCCAGGGGAGTTATGACTCTCATACATAAATCAGTTCCTTTTCAAGTGAAAAATGTAATTGGAGACAAATTTGGAAGATATGTAATCATTCAAGGTTCTTTGCTATTAGAAAATATAAATCTTGTGAACTTATATGGTCCCAATATAGATGATCAGAAGTTCTTTGCTAATTTATTTCTTATCTTATCATCACTTACAGGGCAACATATAATAGCAGGGGATTTTAATTGTACATTGAATCCAGGTATAGATAGATCAACAGGACTGGATTGCACGCACATTGGATGTAGGATGACTATTAATCATTTTATGAAAGAATTGAGATTGTTAGATATATGGAGAGAAATGAAACCACAAGTTAAAGCCTATTCTTGTTATTCCAGTACCTACAAGACATTCTCACGTATTGATTATTTTTTGATTTCCACAGAATTAAGGTCCAAGATTCAAAACTGCTTTTATGATAACATCGTGATCTCTGATCATGCACCCTGTTGTCTAATATATGTAGATAAAAAATTGACAAAGGAATCAGGTAGATGGCAATTTCAGCATAAATGGCTTCAGGATGAGGAATTTGTCAAGTATATAGAAAAACAGATAGACGAGTTCTTTGACATCAATACTACACAAACATCAGCATGTGTAAAGTGGGAGGCTTTCAAAGCTTTTATTAGGGGACATATTATTAGTTATACAGGATCAAAATCTAAGAAGACTCGAGAGGAGAGAGCTAAATTGGAACATAAAATAAAAAGTCTTCAGGAAAAAGTGTATGCAGGAAGTGATCCAAGGTTGGAGAATGAATTACTGATTTTGAGAGCTGAATACGACAAAAAATCAGCGAATAGAGCTGCCTCGAGTCTTCTAAGATTGAAACAATCTTTTTATGAACAAGGTGAAAAATCAGGAAAATTATTGGCATGGCAGATTAAACAATTAGAAATTAAAACACCAATTACCAGTATTATAAGTAATGGACAGGTAGTTATAGATCCTTTAGAAATTAACAGAGCCTTTAGAGATTACTATGAAAAATTATATGATACCAAAAATGAATCTGATTTAACAAAACTAAATGGGTTTTTGAACGAACTATCTATACCGTGTATTCCAAATGAAAACAGGGAGATATTGGAGTCTAAAATTAGTCAAGAAGAAGTTGGGCTAGCCATTGATAATATGAAATCAGGAAAAAGTGCAGGACCAGATGGTCTTCCAGTTGACCTTTATAAAAAATTTAAGAATAAATTAATAAAACCTTTTTTGGAAATGGTTTTAGAAGCATTTCAAAATAATAATTTACCATCATACATAAATAATGCCTTAATTATACTGCTGCCAAAACCAGGTAAGCCCTCTAATAAATGTGAAAATATGAGACCAATAAGCCTATTAAATGCCGACCTTAAGATAATCTGTAAAATTTTAGCAAGACGAATACAAGAAATTTTACCAAATATTATTAATCGAGATCAGAATGGCTTTATAAAGGGAAGACAAGGCTTTCATAATGTAAGAAGACTATTTAATATTATTTATTTTAATAAAGAAGCACCGGATACAGCTCTCCTATACACTGGACGCCGAAAAGGCCTTTGATAGAGTTGAATGGCCCTTTCTTTTTGAAGTCCTACAAAGGTTTGGACTTGGAAATAATTTCATAAAATGGGTTCAAATAATATACAATAATGCTACAGCAGAAATCCTAACAAATAACAATATTTCAAAACCAATAAAAATCAATAGAGGATGTCGACAAGGCTGTCCACTTTCACCTTTACTGTTTACTATGGCAATTGAACCTTTAGCGATAGCGATACGTTTACATTCACAAATATATGGAATTAAAGTTGGACCAACAGAACATAAAATCTCCCTGTATGCCGATGACATAATTTTGTTTATGTCGAATCTAAAAAAATCAATTCCAACCTTGTTGAATTTAATAAAGAATTTTGGGGAAATATCAGGATATAAAATAAATAAAACTAAATCTTCAATATTAATGCTAAATGAGACCCAGAGAAATTACCCAGCCCCTGAGGTAAATCAATTCAATGTTGTAAATCAGTTTAAATATTTAGGAATCCAAATTGTACCTAAGCTAGAATCAGTCGCCAGTGTCAACTATGAAGCCTTAATGTCAGATATCAATGAGTTAACTCAGAGATGGATGTCACTACCAATGTCGATGATCGGGAGAATCAATATACTTAAAAGTAATATTTTACCTAAAATACTTTATTTATTTCAATACATTCCCTTATCACCACCTTTAGATTTATTCTCAAGAATTAAAAAAAAGTTAGTGGAATTTATATGGAACAACAGGAGGGCTAGATTACGTCTGTCTTTATTATATTTACCATTTGATCGTGGAGGTCTGAAATGTCCAAATTTTATGTTGTATTATTGGTCGGCACAACTGAGGTCTATGACATATTATTTTTCATCAAATGATCTCCCTCACTGGACTGAAATGGAATCATACAATTTACCTTTACCTCTTCCCATATTCATATACTCAGATTTGGCAAAAAAATTACAAAAACAAGTTAAAAATCCATTTATAAAGTATATGATCAAAATATGGTGTGAAGCTAAAAACTATTTAAAAGAACCACAGTTATTGTCACAATTTAGTCCAATATGGGGTAATCAATATTTTAAACCAGGGACAGCGGACGCTGTATTTAAAGTATGGAATTTAAAAGGGATACAAAAGATTCAGGATTTATATTTGCCATGTGCAGATAACATAATGTCTTTTGAAGAGCTGAGGATCAAATTTAATCTCAATAGAACACATTTTTTTAAATATCTTCAACTTAGAAACTTTATTCGATCAAATCAAAATAAAGCTCTCACTCAACCTATTTATTCATCCTTGGAAAAAATGTTGATGAAAGATAGTAAAAGAAAGGGTATTATTTCAGAGTTTTATAACTCATTGACACTATCTTCAAGTGAAAATTCACTGAAAAGATTAAACTACTGGAAAGAAGATCTGCAAACTGAAATTTCAGAGCAACAATGGGAATTGGCTTGTACAGAAGCTCAAACCAAATCAATAAATGTACGCCTTAAATTGATACATTTCAAATGGTTAATGCGGATGTATGTTACACCGGAGGAGTTAAATAGATATAACAAAAATATACCAGATGGAGTTCCGGTTATGGCTGCCACGTAAGACGGACGTGTCTCACTCTGCTCTGCTCTTGGAGAAAAAAAATCGGCAAATAACTCTCTCATTTGGGACAGAACGTATCCCAGCGTTTGGGCGAGGATATGTCGGCGAAGCCTAAGGCTGGAAAACCAGGTAAAGGAAAAAGCGAGCCGCCGAAACAGTCCAAATTAACGGACTTTCAGGTCTGTGACGCAACAAATAAAACTCCATATATGGCGGAGGAGGCTGGCAACGGTGCGATATCTGCGGGGAATGGCGCAGATGCGCTGATGGCTGCCATGAGTTCAATGAGAGCGGACTTTTCCTCTAGATTTGATGGGATTATGAGAGCGTTGGAAGGAATAAGAAAGGAATTGGGTGACTGTGTAGAACGAACGCCGCAGATGGAGCTCCGTCTCGCTAGTGCTGAAGATGACGTCACCCGTCTTCAATTAAAGGTGCGCACTTTGGAAAAAAAAAAAAATCTCTGGAAAATAATATTTTGGATTTGGAATCTCGGTCGAGACAGAATAACTTGAGGCTGGTGGGTCTTCCAGAGGAATCAGAAGGTCGGGACGTATGTTCCTTTCTGGAAAAGTGGATTCCGGAGGTGCTGGGCAGCGAGGAGTTGCAATCAGCAGTGGTTCTGGAAAATGCACATCGTATTGGCCCACGGAGAGATAAGGGACCGCCGAGGACCTTAATTATGAAGTTCCTCAGCAACAGAGACAGGATGAAGATCTTCAACGCTGCACGAGCTAAAGGAGAGATTAAACACCAGGATCAGCAGGTGCGGTTCTACCCAGATTTGGCCACAGGAATCCAACAATTGAGGAAGCAGTTTGATCCCATACGTAAGGAGCTGCGCAACCTTGGGATTCGTCATGGTGTAATCTATCCTGCGAGACTGCTGACCACGTATGAGGGCAGAACCCACATCTTCAAGACCCCAGAGGAGGCGCAGGAGTTCATCAAGAAGATCAAAGAAGAAGAAGAGACTGGTGGGAGCTAAGCATGAACAAAATATAAGGTAGAATAAATAAGCATTTGCACAGGCATCTGACTGACTTGAAGTAAATAGTAAGTTTAAAAAATATAGATTGTATTATATATTAAAAAAAAACCCAAAACAAACAAAAAAAACTATGATGTACAAAGTTGTTAAAAATTTTGGAGTTAAGTTGGAAAACTACAGAGGAGAGTTAATGTTACGTCATTAAAAGCAGTAGAGTTAGGGTGATTGGGAGGATGAAGAAGGAGTGGCTTTGGCTGATCCTCGTGGGTGTGGAACGGTCGATGGCTATATCGGGAGACGGAATTTTTCTTTTGATTTTGGGGGGTTTCCCACAAGTGTGGGAAGGGGAAATTTGTTTGTGTGTAGTTTGTAGGATGAATGTTCAACCACTCATGTTTTTGCTTCTCTGTATGAGCATGTTTACATTGCAAGGTAATCCCAAACTCTCTATTGATCATAAACCAAAGTGTTAATCTTAATTTAACTTCATGGAATTGCAGAGGTCTACAAAATTTA